>JAMPIV010005021.1:32500-69651 GCA_024509875.1 Oreohelix idahoensis | reverse complement strand
CCAACATCAATTTTGTTATAACTAGTTCTGCCCCCTTTGGCTTCTTTGTCCGCAAGCTCATTTCCCTCTATCCCAACATGTGATGGTATCCATGTTAGTGTAACACTGCATCCTGCGGTGTGTAGAAATGTGTTGGTTTGTAGTATTTCTTCTATAATATCTGGTCTGCTGCATTGATTTCTGTTTCTGATTGCTAGTACTGATGAAAGAGAATCTGTGAGAATGGTTGCTTTATTTGGTGGGTTATAATAAAGGGAATAAACACGAGCTGCACTCACATATTTATATAACTTCCTTGGAGCATAGGATAGGTCTAGCGAGAAGGTGACTTACTACACAGCTTTCTTCTACAGCTACCATCTAGAACTGTGCTGTTAACTACCTGACTTATCCTGTGCCTTCCCTACCACTAGTTTATCAGTTCTCTTCTCCAGTTCTGGGAACTATACTTTCTACTGTTCTATCCAAAATCCATCTCGCCACAGAAACAAACTTGGAACTTATACAACCATATTTTAATCTCGGGTTGTGGGAAATATAGACCTTCTACAGTTTTCAATACACCAATATACTCAATACACTCTTTTGAATTACAACTGGCGACGTGGAAAATATAATTTATTCAAGACTGCACGCCGCTCCACAGGTAATACAGTTTATTCCAACAATATAATGGCATATAATCGACAGTCAGTCCATGTCAAGAAGGCTGTCATTTTGTTTTCAATATGATTTTATATTTTATTAGTAATCACAGAACTCCATTTTAAACACTTTAACACGCAGGAGCTCAAACACGTACGTCCACTCGCCATCACACACAATCCTCTCTGCCCCGCACTTGTGTCCCTCTAGTCTCACGTGAGCAACCCAAGCATATCGGCTTAACGACGCTCACCTGTCTTTCTCGGTGACCCGTATAAAATCAACAAACAAAGAGCCCTGCTGAGCTAATCTATAAAAAGCACAGTTGTTATGAATTTTACTCATAACAATCGTACTGAAATAGTCCCTTCTACTTAATCCAGACATTATAACATTTGCAACATAGTAACGTTGTATAAATTGAGTTTTATTTGTCATCTTAGACTGACCCTAATTAAAACCAACTAAATTAAGATAGAGCGCAGAAAAGAAATGTTTACTGAGAACGAGAAACAAAGAAAACATGTACTGAAAAAAACACAGATGATGTAAAAGATTGGCGAACAGCAAATAGAGGTATTTGAGTTAATGGACGATATTGTAATTGCACGGTTAAGATAGCTGGTGCATCAAGTACAAGTAACCAGCAAACAAAATGAACTAGTTTGTGGATATAATTCCGACATAACAGCATTGTTAAGATGACAAGAGATCGTCCATGAAACAATTGGACTATATAGACATTCGTTCAATTATACCCCTCAGCATCCCAAGGAGCATAGTCCTTCAAGTAACTCATGCCCAAGTCCTGATAACGCGTGCCATTAGTTCCAGATCTTTCCTTGTGTTCCTCATTAGTTTTATTTCTGTCTACAGTTATCTTCTCCATGTGTGAGTGTGCGTGTGTGAATTTTTTTTCATCTGCATCTAGCTATCTTGCTTTGGGGATTGCAGATCAACATTTGCCTGATAGTGCTATCAACAGTATCAACAACTTGTTTCGCATAGTCTCAGAATGTCGATCTTGTATTTCTTCGGTTGACATGCATATTGTTAAGTTTTTGTAGCTTAATGTTTCTACAGGATGGTGTAAACTGCCCTTTGCCCAGCCTCCTTAGTCACTTTTACAATGCTGGGTAGGTTACACTATTACTATGTATCCTGATGAAGGAATCATTCTCAAAATTTGAAGTCTGGCAGCTCAAATCTTCATTATGCTAGATATTACAAGGTATTAAAGTGTATACATAATTTTGAAAAATATATAATATCATAAAGTTATGACAGAATCTGACAATGAAGTAAGAAATACACAAATCGGTAAAAAGATTTTGAATCACTGTCGTACAGATAGGTTGTGAGTTATTTTTGGCCCGTCTGAGTAGAGTGGATGGTGATATGTACGCGAGAAAATTGTGAGAAATAGATTTCACGGGTGGTAGCTTAAGGAAAAAGAAATGTCTCTGGAATGAGTAAGTTTCTCTATTTCAGCCTATCTATACGACTGTAATTTAGTTCAAGACATCCTCATACATATAAATATAAGTTTAACTACACACACACACAGCTATGTGACAAAAAGACACACAAACGTGAAAAACTACGGTTAATTGGGTATGGGTCTGACCAATAGAGAAAGTTAAGTTTCTTTGTTGTTTATTATCATTAAACTTGACAACACCAATTATCTAAAGAAAGATCAAATAAAATCAGATTTACATACATATGAAATAGCAAAATAAATGCGCCCTCCCCTTATTGAGAAAAGAACCCAAAGTTAATAACCCAAAGGTCGAAAGTTAGCACTATGTTACAGAGTAGACAGTAAAGTAAACAAGTTCCTACTATATGCTACCCAGTAAAGTAAACAAGTTTAAGCAAATCCAATGTTGGTAAATTCCCTGAAACAAAGAAAAATACTCACACTCTTTCAAAATAGTGGCCACTCACTCACTCTTGCCTACTATTGGTGATATCCCTTGGAAATACAATTGTCCCTGAATAGATATATATATTATCAGGTTCACTTCCCAAATTGGCCCCAGTTCATCCTCTAACAAAGACTAGTGAGATGAACGCTGAATCTGGTGTTTTTTGTTTTTTCCTGGATGAACAAAATGTCACAGCGAATAGTTGGTGTAGGAACGGGCTCTTGGGGTTCACAGTTAAAAGAGGAAAATACTTCCAGTATTGGGAAACATCGGGTTGCTAAAAAAAAAATGTTACAAATGATGATAATCCTATCGGCTGACTCTATGTTAGAGTGGCGATTCTGAAACAGCGTAAATTTCTGGATGCTTCGCTTGAATGCGACTGTCAGAAGTCGGGAATAAATGTTATCTTTTGTACACCTCAGTAGGCTGATAAAATTAAAAAAATATTGCTGCGTTTGGTAAGTCCAGTTAAAATTATAAGTTAAAATGTTTCTCATGTATCTTTGGCGAATACTCGCTCACAAATGAAATTGGTGACGCAAAAGCCAAGAAAAAGAGACACCATTAACCAATCAGAAAAAGAGACCGCTGGACGCCCTTGTGATCAGGTCTGCGAAGAATACAAGAAACAATATATATATAAATTATGCTACTCTTATATCTATCTACACACACAGACGGGGACAAGACGATCTCTTCTTCACTCCGTCAGTCCTGATTAAATTTAAGACGTACAAGGTGTTTTCCTTTACGCCCACACGGTCAGCCTTCGCTAGCGCTGAGTTTAGGTCGGGTGGAGTTATGCAACTCTCCCGCCCCTGCTCGCGAAGGCAGTCAGCGTACAATGTTAATTATTATTTAATTATCCATATGCGTGTCACGAAGTGTCTTCGCCTTCTTTTCTCTCTGTCAATCTTTTCTCATACCAAAACCTTCCTTTCCTGTAAATTCTCTAGAATCTCTACCACGCGTAAATACACATCAGGAGATCTCCCATTTGCTACGGAAAATAAATTCCTTTTTCTTAAATCGAGGTTACCAGCAAACCACTGTGACCTTTTAAAGCTGTGAACTTTAAACCGTGCCCTGAATAATTACAGTTTAGCCAACGGGATAGGCAGCCGTATATTGACTTTTGACCTTTGACCTCAGCAACCAAACTGAAACCTGGAGAAATTAGGCGCGATTTTCAAGGCATAGTCTGGTAAGCCATTCTCTCGCTAGGCAGCGACCGGCCTGGACAAGATAGTCTGGTTAAGAAATACCGGTCATTTTAAACAGCAGTGGTTGTGAGCGCAGCGAGTAAGTGATCTATATTGTTATATGAATAACATGAATTAATCATATGTTTATCTACAACATATCATGTCAGTATCTTTTGTTTTTCACTGTGACAGAAATTAATATCCTTGATTTTGTACAGGAGACAACAACATTATGTATACTGAAAGTTTCATCTATGAACTACCCTTATCCTGTTTTATACTGAATGAGTTCTACTAATTTTAATGTATGATTTCAGCCATGATTATTCTTGTCATATTTTAATCCTGAACTGATTTCTGCAATTATCCTTATTATGTTTTAATGTGTTAATGTACATGTTTCCTGTGTTATGATGGTATTATCAAGGTATATGAATGCCTATCACATAAACATAGAACTATGTAAAGATGGGAAACAGCACTGTAGCCAAGTTATAAATGAATATGTTGACTGACTTGTAATTCAGTGGTTCTCAAACCTTAGCAGCAATGACATCCGAACATGTTACAGAAGAATAGAAAACTATTACCCAGTGGTTCTCAAACCATTGTTGACAGTGACCCCAAATTGATTTTATTGCTCACGCACAAGGTAGACCAGTGGTTCTCAAACTTTTGATGACCACTGCCCCAAACTTCACAGTTGGTGAAGCTAACAGCCCACATGTTGAAAATCACTGCGGTAAACAAGCTGGAAGCCAGATATAGGTTGAGACCCACCTGTTTGCTTATAACATCAGTTATGCTATAGTACTTTATAGATAATAAATAGTACTTTGTTATTGATGTTAGCTATGGATGTTTGTTAGATTTCTGATGGACGATTAGCGCCCAGCAGATATGGGAAATGACTTCTCTGGCAAGATTACTAATGGAGCTCAAATTGTTTGTCAATCCAGTCCTACCAGGTTGTCATATCAGGTTGTCATACCAGAAGACTAAACCATAAGCAGTGTCCTCAAGGGCAGACTTAATCCATCCCAGCTGGTGATGCGCCCTGAGTCAAGACGGAGAAGAAGCAACTTGCCATCCTCTGAAACCCTAAAAAGAACTTGCGGGACCTGGAGTGCTGGGACACATTGAACCCCTGGCAACAAGACTACATCAGCATTTGAGATGAGTATCTGAACATGCCAGCAGAACCACTACAGAATATTCCCATCGTCCTATGATTACAAATTAATTCTGACATGGTTCAGAACCATTCATAGATTAGGGAACATATAGTGTATATTTGAATATATTGTGAGATTCTATTTTCATTTGTGTAAACTTTACATAACAGAGTCTGTTGTTATTTTCTTTGTAATATGTAATTGGGTTGTATAGTTTTAGTAACATAAATCTACACCCTGGGGGCAGAGCCAAAATTAATAAACACTATTGGGTCCGGATATTTTTTAATGTGGCTGGGCACCAAATCTCTTATCCATCTATATGTACTATACATAGTCCTTTGTAGGATATCGGATAAAGAATTTATCGCCTAGAGAATATCCTGTTTAGTTTCACCAGAATTCTCTTAGACAGGTGATAAGGGTGGATTTAACTGGAATGATAAGCCAAAGGGTCTGACCACCAAAAGTGGATTTAGGCTGACGACAAATCACCACCCCTATCGACACCTGGTATAAAAGTGCAAGATGTAGGTGTCTTCTCTGGTTTATAGTGTTGCTGTGTATGTTGCAGTAGAATAGTTCACAGGGTACAACACAGGCAACATGATGTGTAGAGTCATGAAAATGGTAACTTCGCTTTATGTTTTATACCATTTATTGCACGCCACAAAACAGTCATGATATTTTGTCATCACCAACATAGTTTAACGAATGCAGCATTCAAAATCATATTAGCTGATAGTCATGTAGGATTCAATACTCAATAGTTCTATTGTAAACAGATAGCTTCTGTATATTCGATATCATAAAGTTCTGGTTCATGAAGCTGTATAAATAATATATATATAACTTCTGCAACAGTGTCAGCTGCAGATCATCAATGTTCATAGACAATAATAAATGCTCCCTTCCTGATGCTAGCAGATCAGATGTGTACAATAAGTCCGTTTACTGTCTGCACGTGAATAGCATACATGGAATACAGGTCAAACCGACCCTTATAACCTTCCTAAGTCTAACCATCTGACTTGGACGTGATCTCTGATATAACGAATCCTGGAACACAGACAATAGTCTTGTTGGTCTAGAGCGACCCATATATATATAACTAGTTCAGGTATAAAGATACCGGTGGCGAAAATCCTAGTCAAAGTACCTCTCCATTTTGAATCACACAGGCGAGCAAGGAGCCACAAAATGACGAACTTCTAGATGATAGCATAAAGTTCAATACAAGAGGAATTACCTTTCTTCGGAAATCAACCACGAACATATGCCTCCAGGCAGGCTTGAATAATACTGGGAAATAGTCTAGTTAGCTAACTAACTCACAAAGACAATGTATTTCCCTCAGAAAATCACAAGACGCACATCGCGTCCGCTCGCTGCTCAGACCATTTCTAAACTCCCCGAGCTGGGCGGAACACACCAAACGAACTACCAGTTTTGACATGCGCAGAACTCCAATATCTGAGTCGCCGCTCACATAAGACGATTCTAAGAACATTCGAGATAAAAGTCTTACACAGTCGCGCCTTTTATGGTCATGAACAGAAGCGTTAAGACAGGTTTCAGACATCTACAACAGTTGACTGATACTACCAAATAAGGAGATATGGTCACGCTTCGTTCAAGAAATTATAGACCGAACGTGTCTCTATACAAGAGAAGGCAAACTCATAAAAAAAATTGTAGTCTCGATATCTCGGGTTATGTCCCTTTGACTGTAAAAAACATAATACACCTTTCAGTCAAAAAATGATCATACATACGAAAAATGATCATACAAAGACTTTGGAAAAAGTAATTATTTGTGCGTAACAACAGGTTTTTTGAGTGGACTAATCCCCGAGGAGAGACTGTGCATTCAACCTGCAGCCTGGAAGAGTTTCCTCTAGAAATTATCTTTTATTCATTCTTCCATCAAGTCTGTCATACGTACACCCTCTCCCTCTAAACTAGTAACAATTTCGCTACACTGGGACGCTCGTGTCCGGGATTTACTTTTTTCATATTTAGACACTTGTCTGAGATATGAAAACTCTTATCTTTCCTAGACCACTACTGCTGCAGGTGCTTGTCACTAATTGGTGTCCAAGTCTAGGATTAGATTAAAGAGGGGACATATAAATTACCCTAGACTTAATTACACATAAATTTTTACAAGAAAAACAGATTTTAAGTTATGTTATGAAAACTATTCTTGGTGGTACTGCTGGTTATTAGTTACATGTTGTTAACTAATATTTAAGTTATATTTTATGTATGCTGGTTTTAAATAACATAGAGTGTTAAAATACTTTAGTTTAGTTACGGCTATAGAAAGTATTTAGGCCTGTATTTATTTGATAGTGAGTTAGAGATCTCATACTCGCTCAGCAAAACCACTGCTGTTAAAATGGATGAGATAGAAGGACTGAAGAAATGGACAGCGCAATCATATAAGATTGGAAAATTATCTGGCTTCTCGGGAAGTTTGCTGGAAAATTATGTCTCGGAACAGGTAGAATGTTTCATGAGCATAATGGGGCAACAGAACGAATGGAGAGCAAAATGCAAGGAAGAGAATGTGGAACATGAGAGACAAAGACCAGAAAAATCCCTCCAGTGTAAGGAAGAACTGCAAGAAATGGAAACTCAGTTTCAACCTACAAAAATGGAATCCAGGGATAAACTTGAATCTAGGAATACTTATCATGCCACTCCTTTGCCAGTTGCATCACCATCTTCAGCGGTAAATATAACTGCATCACATGAAGCCGAGTCTATGTCTCAGAATTCAGGCTCAGACAGAGCAGAGGCTAGGATATCTAAACAGAGACCTCTAGACTGTCCTGAAAACAAGATTAAGCACAGCTGTGCTAATAATCTGAAGAGACCTTCCGCATCCTCAGCAAAAACTCACAACAGGCATACTGAAAACAACCGCACCAAAAACCTGGTAAATAGGATCGCTCAAGTAAATAGGATCGCTCAACCAAATAGGATCACTCAACGGAAAAGCAGTACGCAAACCTATGGGAAGGGAAAGGATGTTCTTGAACATCACCTGTCGGCCACCCTACATCAGTTAGACTGTAGGCGCCGAGACCCAAACCCACAGACATCATACAAAGCTAAGGTCCCTACCATGGATGGGAACTTGACGAAGGCCCGGAGTGGATACAGGGATTCTCAAAATGTGGAGACTGCCACAGTAAATGGAGAACAAATCACCTGTTTGTATTATCAAGATCTTGGGTGTGACGCCCTTGTCTCAGCCTCGGTTGTAGACCCTGATCAAGTCACTGAAGAGGATGTTGAGGTAACAGCACCCATGATAAACAACAGAAGGATGATTTTGCCTTTAGCTTATGTAGAAGTTAGGTCAAACTTTGTAAACGGCAAAGTAAAGGCCGCAATATTAGATGAACGAATTTACCCGATACCTCAAGGAGGGAAATATATCGTCTTAGGAGACTCAGCACGACCCAGAGACGGCGTGACTGAACAGGCTATGGAGACTCCAATGCCTAACTCATCTTCCAACATTTTCACTGAAAAGTTGGAAGAGTGCCAAGGGGTTGACCACCCCAGTGCACTTAATTCTGAACAAGTTTTGATAGTCTCACCCACTATCTGCATGCAGAAAGTGAAGCCTGGCCAGAGTTTCTTGGTACCTGGTGGGATGAAACATGCTTCAGAAATATCTTCCTTTAACATGGGAGAAGCGGCTGTAGAGGAACCGGACCCTCAAGCACTAAGACTTCACTCAGTTCCGATAACCTCACCCACTCTCTGGGATCAGAAAGTGAAGCGGGTCCAAATTTCCTTGGTACCTGGTGGGATGAAACATGTTTCAGGAATATCTTTCTTTAACCCGGGAGAAACGGCTAAAGAGGAACATGAGCCTCAAGCACTTAGTCTTCAGTCAGTTCCAATAACCTCACCCACTCTCTGGGATCAGAAAGTGAAGCGGGTTCAAATTTCCTTGGTACCTGGTGGGCAGGAACAACTGGCAGACAGATCTTTCTCTGTCACTGGAGAAACAGCGATAGAGGAACATACACGCTCTCATACCTGGGGAGATAGGTATGTGTCCTTAGGCAGGTCAAGTAATATGACTAAAATAAGGTTGTGTATGAGGTTGGCAACCTCATCATGCAAAACTATTTGCTATAGACCGCATTGCAAGCAGAGTGTAGGCTTTAGTGCAAGCTCTTTGCCAGGAGGCAAGCTACAATGTAGGGTCCACAAGGAGGAACATAAGAGAGGGAAGATCATACGAGCAGGATTGCTTAACATACCTCAACTCCTTGACAATGAGGAAACGGATAGACATGTGTTGATTACAGGCATTCCGTTCGACAGAGGAAAAAGAGGAAACAATGGGATTGAATTAACAAGAGATATGAAACAGGAAGGTATTGGCAGACAGAAGAGAAAAGTCGGCTCAACTTAAGTTAGCCGTATGCATAACTTTTAAAAGGGGGCCTATGTCACGAAGTGTCCTCGCCTTCTTTTCTCTCTGTCAATCTTTTCTCATACCAAAACCTTCCTTTCCTGTAAATTCTCTAGAATCTCTACCACGCGTAAATACACATCAGGAGATCTCCCATTTGCTACGGAAAATAAATTCCTTTTTCTTAAATCGAGGTTACCAGCAAACCACTGTGACCTTTTAAAGCTGTGACCTTTAAACCGTGCCCTGAATAATTACAGTTTAGCCAACGGGATAGGCAGCCGTATATTGACTTTTGACCTTTGACCTCAGCAACCAAACTGAAACCTGGAGAAATTAGGCGCGATTTTCAAGGCATAGTCTGGTAAGCCATTCTCTCGCTAGGCAGCGACCGGCCTGGACAAGATAGTCTGGTTAAGAAATACCGGTCATTTTAAACAGCAGTGGTTGTGAGCGCAGCGAGTAAGTGATCTATATTGTTATATGAATAACATGAATTAATCATATGTTTATCTACAACATATCATGTCAGTATCTTTTGTTTTTTCACTGTGACAGAAATTAATATCCTTGATTTTGTACAGGAGACAACAACATTATGTATACTGAAAGTTTCATCTATGAACTACCCTTATCCTGTTTTATACTGAATGAGTTCTACTAATTTTAATGTATGATTTCAGCCATGATTATTCTTGTCATATTTTAATCCTGAACTGATTTCTGCAATTATCCTTATTATGTTTTAATGTGTTAATGTACATGTTTCCTGTGTTATGATGGTATTATCAAGGTATATGAATGCCTATCACATAAACATAGAACTATGTAAAGATGGGAAACAGCACTGTAGCCAAGTTATAAATGAATATGTTGACTGACTTGTAATTCAGTGGTTCTCAAACCTTAGCAGCAATGACATCCGAACATGTTACAGAAGAATAGAAAACTATTACCCAGTGGTTCTCAAACCATTGTTGACAGTGACCCCAAATTGATTTTATTGCTCACGCACAAGGTAGACCAGTGGTTCTCAAACTTTTGATGACCACTGCCCCAAACTTCACAGTGTCAAGTTATTTGCTTATGTTTGTATCATAAGAATAATTGTGTCTTTACCTGCGATGTCAGGTTGATTAGGGGTTGTCTTCCCTTGTTTATTCATTCATTGTGTTTGACCTGTAGGGTCAGAGGTTGACAGTTCGGCGTAGGCCTATGGGAAGGTTTTTTAAGCGGGAGTGAGATATACTTCCGGGAAGCCGGGAGGTCCTGTTTTTCTGAAGGGACCAAGAGTCCATTGTTTTTCGGGGAGAATCTTCGAAGTAACTGCTATGGCAGTTTTCCCCAGTGAATCTCTGTGCGTCGGGATGACGACAGAATTCCTTGTGTTGTTCTGAGGATTCATTTGCCAGGTAATACCGACCTTTATGCATTATTACGCTTTTCGGTGGCAGAACATGTAAAGGATTACCTAGGGTGAACAGCAGTTCACGGATCCGCCATTTCAGAACTTATATATTTGTGCTCGAGGTAGCCATCCAAGACTGTTAGTCTTATATTGTCCAGAAATCCAGTGACGAAGATATATTGTGGGAGCCGCAGATTGGCGGAGTTCATATCTACAATAAGTATTACTGCAGGGTTGATGATAACCTATTTAACAGAAGTACACGGCCGACGTCAGAACGAGGCCTGTGCTTTCGGCTGTTATACTACAGCCTGATATGTGCAATTGGCGGGGAGTGCCAAGTTGCACCTGTGTGTCAAAGTGACTAAGGCATCTGACGCGTTTAGTCAGAGACGCCAAGGGCGACGCTACGAACTGTCATTATTGAAGAACTTTGCTATTGACCATGCACGTCTATTCTGATGTTTACCTTTTTGAATGCCAAATGTATACCTATCGATGTCAGGTCAGCATGACCTTGTTACACTGACTGTTCCTGTTGATACTATGTGTGTTCCCGTCAATAAATGTCTTGAAACATGCCTGCAGTGTCAAAGCATCCTTGATTACTGCATGTGAGAGTATGGGTTGCAGGATCTACATCTATACGAGCCTAAACACATTCGCGCCTTCATTCGCACCCACACTCAATTCATCATACGCTCGCACTACACATCTAACAACATGTATACTGTCTTGGGCCAGTGATCACATCAACAAGAGAAAAAAAGACAGTTACATTTCTGGTGGACCAGTTACGTGGGCTCTTATGATACATTTCTTGTCGCCAATGTGGCCTAGAAACTTACATTTCTGATGGACCAGATCTGTGGGTTTAAAAAGAACAGAGCGAGCATTTGACATTATTGTTGACATTTATGGATCCAGAAATTTACATTCCTGGTTGGCTGTTACATGTATGATGTCTCCAGTTTTGTCGAGAAAGTTACAAGAAGGACAAGTACACATTACACTTCTGATCTGTGGGTCTAAGCTACACACGGGACAGCCGTAACACACAGCGCTAATTCTACACTTGCAAGTTTTGGCTACAACAGGACAGATATAGGTCATCAACGGTTGACCCAAATAAACAGTACGAGCATTTATATTATAATGCTACATAAAGCATAACAAGACATGTACTGAAGTTAACTACTAGGCATTTGCTACGTGGACCATAACTGCATAGAAGGCGGGTTCCTATTGTAAACAGTACTGCTGGTTGTTACACGTTTCATTCAACAACAGACTTTTCTAGGTCAGAGCATTCAAGCTACATTGTTGGAGGTCAAGTGTTTGTAAACAGTACGTGGAAATGGTAAACATTCAATGTGCAAGCCCTAATTTGAGAAGGTCATAGTAACTTTGGTTCGTGAATACCACTTTATGTTACAGTGGATTTGACGTTCAGTGCGCGTTTGACATTTCGTTTCTGTGTTCGCAAGGAGCAAGGAATTTATTTTAGTTTCAGCTGTGACTGAACTTGTTCTGCAACACATTGAAATTGATTGCTATATTATGTTACTTCTACTGTTTTTTGTGTATTTTTCTGCGGGTTTTTCGGTTGGTGGGTCTTACGGTAAATATGCCACTTGATCGAGGCTTACTGTAAGCGTTCTATAGGTGCAAATTTTCTTAATTTGGAAATTTGCTAGTGACAATTGGTCGCTATTGATGTTAGCTGTGATGTAATTGTACTTAACGTTGTTTTTGTAATATTTTGTCTGTTTTTCAGTTTTGATTGTCGATTTGTTTTGTTTGTATTCTGTAGGTCTCTCCTTTCTTGTGTATTTCTCTACACATTTTTGGTTAAAACAGTGTTGCCATTTGTATTGTTTTGTATTTTTGTCTTTGTATTTTTTTTTTTTTGGTTGTACTACATTACTGTCATGCACAGTCTACATACACATACTTGGTCATGTTTTGATAATATTGATAAGGTAGACTCTTCATATAGAGTTTCTTAATAAAATATTATTATATAAGATATTTATACAAGTTCTTTGATAAAAGACTTGTTATCTACAAAGATTGAGACAAGGTGAAATACATATTCAAGTTCTTTATAAAAAAGACTTGTGCCCATAGTGAGTGGGATATAAGGGAATTTTTTTTTTCCACAAGTACTCAAGTGATTTTTTGGGTACATTATAAACAAGAGGAACATACAAAGTCTTTGTCTAAGACTAAGACAGTAAAATAAAGTGAAGTGAGTATACAAGTCTAGCATTTCAGACTTGTCTCCCATTAAAGTGGGATAATTTAATATATTTGCTTCTGCAAGTTACTGATCTCAGTAGACAAGATGTCTACATTGGACTACTTTATTACACAAGGGAGAGCCCTTGATAAAACTGGTCAACAGTTAGAACAATGGGCTGTTGCTCAGTATGACAAAGCATTAGCTGCAGAAGAGAAAAAAGCTCAGGCTGAAGAGAAAAAAGCTCAGGCTGAAGAGAAAAGATTAGAAAGAGAAGCTGCGGCGGAACAAAAAAAGGCTAGACAGAGAAGCTGATATGGCTGCTGAACAAAAGAAATTGCAGATGCAGGTGGAGGAAAGGAGATTTGAAGCTGAACAGAAGAGATTAGACAAAGAAGCTGCTGCAGAGGAGAGGAAAGCTCAAGCTGCTGCAGAGGAGAGGAAAGCTCAAGCTGCTGCAGAGGAGAGGAAAGCTGAGGCTGAAATCAGAAAAATGGAACATGAGGAAAGAAAACAGAAGATGGAACTTGATGAAAAACTCGCAACTTTGGAGTTAGAGAAATTGAAATTGGCGAGTACGGGTGCTCAGCAAACAACTTCGAGTACGACAAGGGAGTTTGTTAGTAGGATTAAATTGCCTCATTTCAATCCTTTAAAGGATGACGTAGCAGATTATCTAGATAGATTCCAATTTTTGTGCGATACGCATAACATAAAAAAGGAAAAATATGTTGAACAACTGATGCCATTTTTTACAGGTGACACAGTGACTACTCTTATGACAATAGACGAACATGAGAGGACTAATTATGATGTTGTCAGGGCAGCATTACTAAAAAAATATCAACTAAAACAAGAAGACTATCGTCTTCGTTTTAGGACAATGTTGCCAGAAAATGGAGTAGATTTCTCTGATTTTGTTACAAAGATACGTCGTACATTTACACGATGGGTTGAGTTGTCTCAGATTGAGAAAACATATGAAGGTCTAATGGACTTATTATTGCGAGATAAGGTTTTGTCATCTGTTAATGATTCTTTTCTTGCATTCCTTCATGAGCGTAAGCCTAAAAACTTAAAAGAAATGGAGGAATATTGTTGTCAGTATGCCACAGCACATCCCCATGCTACAGTTAGCAATTCTAAAGTGAAAGAAGGGTTGCCAGCTGCTTCGGCAACACCATATGGCCCTAATTTCAAAAAAAAATTTCAGGGTGCTCAACAAAATTGGAATAGGGGAAGTAATCAAAATTACACTCAGAAGCGGAGTAATCCAACACATGATGGTTCTTCGTCTATGCAGTGGAGACAAGATGGTAGTTCTCGTAATTTTAGTGGTAATAATTTGAGACACTTTCGCAAAGGCTATCCAAATAATAATTATTCAAATTTTCGAGGTAATCATTCTCGACGTCAAGATTATGACGATGGTGAATTTAGAAACCGGGATTCAAACCGGAATGATGAGTACAATAGACAATATGATCACAATTACAGGGGAAATGATAGTCGAAATAATTACAGGGGAAATGATAGTCAAAATAATTACAGGGGAAATGATAATCGAGGTAGACCTAGGTTTAACAAGAAAAGACCTTACCAACAGGCAAACTCTGCGCAACAAGAGTTTGATGGAGCCTGTAATACAGTAAATGATAGTGGTAACTCTAGGGCTATCACTGGTTGTGCTTTCGATTTTGGGAGAGCAACTGAATGCCCCCAATGCTTAACATTGTTCGATTCATCGACTGTATCTACGCTAAGTTGTGGTCACCCTCTTCCTGCTCTACCTGCTACAGTTGCGCATGATGGGAGAGGATCTCTCATCTTAGATAAAGGTCTAATAAATGATAGGCTAGTCTCAGTACTTTTCGATTCGGGATGTACTACCGTCGGGGTTAAGGAGTCTCTGATAGATCCTTGCTGTGCCACTGGAAAAACAATCAAATGTGTTACATTTGGTGGTACTATGGAAAGTTATCCTACTGCTATTATTAGGATTGACACTCCTTTCTTCACAGGAGATGTCCATGCATGTCTTCTTCCTAATCCTATTGCGGATCTTATAATCGGTCGTATTCATGGGGTTAAGGAATGCACCCCGCAACAAATTGCTAGTTGGGAAGAAAGAAACATTCAAACGGTCAATGCAGTGGTGACAAGAGCTCAAGCTCTTAATCCCCCAACTTCATCTGATAATAGTAATGAAGTTGATAGCCAAGACGAGCACTTGGTGATTTCCCATGACTCGTTTGTTAAACGTCAAGAAGAGGATCCTTCTTTGAAGAAATACTTCCTTCTTGCAAAGAAAGGGGATCCCAATCAAAATACGAATCACAAATCGTATATTACTATGAAGAATGGTATATTGGTACGAATGGTACAACACTCGGACAAGTCTATGCATTCGCAAATTCTTGTGCCTAAGTGTATGAGAGCCTTAATTCTTCGGCATGCACACGATTCTCAGTGTGCTGGACACATGGGTTTTTCCAGAACTAAAACTAGAGTCCTTGCGTCATTCTTTTGGCCATTCGTGAATAAAGACATCCGAATTTATTGCCGATCTTGCAAAATTTGTCAAGAGGTCAAGTCTAGGGGTCCGAGACATGCTGCTCCTATTCAGGCTGCAGATATTCCGATTCGGCCGTTTCAGAAAATGGCTATAGACATCATTGGTCCGTTCAAAATTAAGTCAGCCAGAGGACACCAATTTATCCTCACTTGCGTGGACATGTGCACGCGTTGGCCAGAGGCTATTCCTCTGAAGAGCATATCAACTGTCGATATCGCTGATGCTCTTTGGCTCGTATTTTCTCGTCTGGGATTCCCCGGAGAAATACTGTCGGATCACGGCACTCAGTTAATTTCGGACGTTATGTCTCAGGTAATGGCTACGCTAGACATTAAAAGGTCTCTCAGTAGTATTTATCATCCAATGTCCAATGGATTGGTAGAACGTCTTAACAGGACACTAAAGAACTTACTTGGCAAGATAACGGAGGATCATCCTGAAGATTGGGACAGGGTTTTACCTGCAGTCCTCTTTGCCTATAGAGAGGTTCCCAACGAGCATACAGGGTTTTCTCCTTTCGAACTTGTCTTTGGCGCGCAACCGCGCGGGCCAATGTCCTTGTTACACGATTTGATAACTTCCGATAATATTGACGATGATACACAATCGTCATATGAATATGTTATAGCTCTTAGAGAAAAGATTATCGAATCGTGCAGGTTAGCAACTTCATCTTCCGAATTTGCGAAAGAAAAAGCTAGGCGATTTGCTAACAAGAAAAGACGCCTACGTCAACTTTGTCCTGGAGACAAAGCATATGTCTTACTGCCCTCAAGAGAGAATAGACTTCTCATTTCTTGGAAGGGTCCATACACTATAGTCTCGAAAATTTCTGATGTCGACTATATTGTCGATGTGGATGGAAGGCATAAAACCTTCCATATAAATATGCTAACAGAGTTTATTGAACGTCCAGACTATTTACAGCCTATTTTCCAGGCGACGGACGACTCTCCAGTCCAACATGGTCACATCTCATCCCTGTCTGTTATACAGGATGAGGAAACTATTTTTTCTGACGTGAACTTACCTCTTCCTGCGATTCCACTTACTTCAACGGAATCGTGGAGAGACGTTACAGTCTCTTCCAACTTGGTCTAATGGTTGTCCTCCCAGCGGACTCTGGGCGTCCTGGAGGCGGATCCCCTGTCTTTTGAGGAACAGCGTCAAGTATCCTCTACGTTAAAATCATATCAGGATGTCCTTACCGACATTCCTGGACACACAGATGTCATAGAACATGACATCATACTTACTGATCGTAATCCGATCAGAGTAAGACCATACCCAATACCTATTCATTTTCAAGCACAAGTCGAGAAAGAATTGGATGAAATGATTCAACTACAAATAATTGAACCATCCACTTCAGCTTATTCTTCGTCGATAGTTATTGTTCGAAAGAAAGACAATAACATACGTCTTTGCGTTGATTATCGCAAATTAAATCAAGTTACGAAGTTCGATGCTGAACCTATGCCGTTATTAGATGATCTACTTATTAGACTTTCTAAAGCTAAATTCTTTACTAAACTAGACTTGTCGAAAGGTTATTGGCAAGTCCCACTGACGGAACACGCCAAACCTCTCACTGCTTTTTCGACACCTAGGGGTCTGTTTCAATGGAATTTTATGCCTTTCGGGCTTATGAACGCCCCAGCGACTTTCGTGCGCATGATGCGACGAATTCTATCAGATCGTGCAGATGTCATTGCATATTTAGACGACATCTGTCTTTTCAGCGATACTTGGGAAGAACACTATGTGGGTCTAAAGGAATTGCTATCTACTCTACGTGAGCATAGATTGACTGCTAAACCCTCTAAAGCTTTTGTTGGGTTTAGTGAAATTTCCTTCCTAGGTCATCGAGTTGGTCATGGTCTGTTGAAGACAGAGGACCAAAACATTTCAAAGATATTAAATATCTCGGTTCCGAAGACAAAAAAGCAAGTGCGTAGTCTCTTGGGATTGATACAATTCTATGGAAGATTCATTGAGAATCTGTCCTCCATTATGGCACCACTTTCAACGTTATTGAAAAAAGGTTCTCCTAATATGGTGCGTTGGTCCCAAGAATGCCAATCTTCATTGGATCAGGTTAAGAATTTGTTCTCATCTCATCCTATCTTAAGACTACCGACGATTGATAAGACTTTTGTCCTTCGTAGTGATGCCTCTTCCACTGGCATTGGAGCGGCACTAATGCAGGAATATTCAGGAACTCTGCATCCTGTAATGTATATTTCTAGGAAGCTGAATGCGGCAGAAAGGAATTACTCGGTTTTGGACCGTGAATTGTTGGCTATGGTTTGGTCCATTCTTAAGCTACAAAGGTTCCTTCTGGGCGCGCATTTCTTTATGGAAACCGACCAAAAAGCTCTTACGGCTATGCAAAGTAAGGATTTGAAGAGCTCGAGATCTACTCGTTATGCTATTGCTCTTCAGCCTTTCCATTTCACGGTGCGAGCTATCCGTGGTTCGGATAATGTGATGGCGGACATATTGTCTAGATGCCCACATGATTCCAGTTAAATCTTGTGTCCTAGTTTTTCCTGATATATTTTCAGACTTAGGTCTGTCCTTAATATCATAATATGTTGTAATACAAATGTATTTGGATGATGTTTAGATAATTTAACAAATTTCATTTTGTCCATCCATCAGTGATATGTTGCTAAAATAGCATTGACATGTGTATATTGCTATGATTATATTATTTAGTAATGTTTGATATATGATTGGTATTGCCAGCAACTTAGGTTTCTTGAATGGTATCCCTTAGTTTGTTTGGCTTAAAGGAAATATTTTCTCCTATGTTGGGAGATGATTTGTACACTCTTCTATTGTACCTGATATTAGGTTCATTGTTTGCAGGAGCACAGAAGTGATACTGGTGCTATCTTGCTCATGAACATATTAAAAAAAAAAAAAATTGCATTTTTTTTTTTACAGGGGGGTGGTAGTAATGTTGCTGTCATTTTCGACGGAGTCATCTGTCAAGTTATTTGCTTATGTTTGTATCATAAGAATAATTGTGTCTTTACCTGCGATGTCAGGTTGATTAGGGGTTGTCTTCCCTTGTTTATTCATTCATTGTGTTTGACCTGTAGGGTCAGAGGTTGACAGTTCGGCGTAGGCCTATGGGAAGGTTTTTTAAGCGGGAGTGAGATATACTTCCGGGAAGCCGGGAGGTCCTGTTTTTCTGAAGGGACCAAGAGTCCATTGTTTTTCGGGGAGAATCTTCGAAGTAACTGCTATGGCAGTTTTCCCCAGTGAATCTCTGTGCGTCGGGATGACGACAGAATTCCTTGTGTTGTTCTGAGGATTCATTTGCCAGGTAATACCGACCTTTATGCATTATTACGCTTTTCGGTGGCAGAACATGTAAAGGATTACCTAGGGTGAACAGCAGTTCACGGATCCGCCATTTCAGAACTTATATATTTGTGCTCGAGGTAGCCATCCAACACTGTTAGTCTTATATTGTCCAGAAATCCAGTGACGAAGATATATTGTGGGAGCCGCAGATTGGCGGAGTTCATATCTACAATAAGTATTACTGCAGGGTTGATGATAACCTATTTAACAGAAGTACACGGCCGACGTCAGAACGAGGCCTGTGCTTTCGGCTGTTATACTACAGCCTGATATGTGCAATTGGCGGGGAGTGCCAAGTTGCACCTGTGTGTCAAAGTGACTAAGGCATCTGACGCGTTTAGTCAGAGACGCCAAGGGCGACGCTACGAACTGTCATTATTGAAGAACTTTGCTATTGACCATGCACGTCTATTCTGATGTTTACCTTTTTGAATGCCAAATGTATACCTATCGATGTCAGGTCAGCATGACCTTGTTACACTGACTGTTCCTGTTGATATTATGTGTGTTCCCGTCAATAAATGTCTTGAAACATGCCTGCAGTGTCAAAGCATCCTTGATTACTGCATGTGAGAGTATGGGTTGCAGGATCTACATCTATACGAGCCTAAACACATTCGCGTCTTCATTCGCACCCACACTCAATTCATCATACGCTCGCACTACACATCTAACAACATGTATACTGTCTTGGGCCAGTGATCACATCAACAAGAGAAAAAAGACAGTTACAATTACTAATGGAGCTCAAATTGTTTGTCAATCCAGTCCTACCAGGTTGTCATATCAGGTTGTCATACCAGAAGACTAAACCATAAGCAGTGTCCTCAAGGGCAGACTTAATCCATCCCAGCTGGTGATGCGCCCTGAGTCAAGACGGAGAAGAAGCAACTTGCCATCCTCTGAAACCCTAAAAAGAACTTGCGGGACCTGGAGTGCTGGGACATATTGAACCCCTGGCAACAAGACTACATCAGCATTTGAGATGGGTATCTGAACATGCCAGCAGAACCACTACAGAATATTCCCATCGTCCTATGATTACAAATTAATTCTGACATGGTTCAGAACCATTCATAGATTAGGGAACATATAGTGTATATTTGAATATATTGTGAGATTCTATTTTCATTTGTGTAAACTTTACATAACAGAGTCTGTTGTTATTTTCTTTGTAATATTTAATTGGGTTGTATAGTTTTAGTAACATAAATCTACACCCTGGGGGCAGAGCCAAAATTAATAAACACTATTGGGTCAGGATATTTTTTAATGTGGCTGGGCACCAAATCTCTTATCCATCTATATGTACTATACATAGTCCTTTGTAGGATATCAGATAAAGAATTTATCGCCTAGAGAATATCCTGTTTAGTTTCACCAGAATTCTCTTAGACAGGTTTTTTGAGTGGACTAATCCCCGAGGAGAGAC
Source organism: Oreohelix idahoensis (assembly GCA_024509875.1). Taxonomy (NCBI): domain Eukaryota; kingdom Metazoa; phylum Mollusca; class Gastropoda; order Stylommatophora; family Oreohelicidae; genus Oreohelix; species Oreohelix idahoensis. Next base: position 49,213 of record JAMPIV010005021.1, on the reverse strand, counting down.
TGTGCATTCAACCTGCAGTCTGGAAGAGTTTCCTCTAGAGATTATCTTTTATTCATTCTTCCATCAAGTCTGTCATACGTACACCCTCTCCCTCTAAACTAGTAACAATTTCGCTACAATGCGCACTTACACAAAGTATCGCCTGTCGTTAATACCTATTAAATTGTCGGCGTCTGTTAGTCATCGTATGGTATTAAATAACAGGCACTTATTATAAATACACAAAATTAAATATAGCGTGAATTCTTTACTATCACTATCAGACGTGTTATCCTATAAGTCCAGTCAGCTAGAACCGTCTCTTCTCGTGTGAGAAAGCGTGTGGCGAAAATTAACAGTTTAATTCTCTGGTGTGAAATCGTTACATTTTATTTTATTTCACTAGGTTATAACAGCGAGAAAAATCTAAGTGAATTACAATGAAAAAGATAACACTTTAAAAACATATTAGCCTATTTCTATTACCAGAAAAATCAGAATGAAAAATCCCCACGATTGCTAATAACACATTTTCCACAATAATGGTTATAGAACTGCGTGCTTAGAGTATTCAAAAATTATGAGTGGCAACTGGTAGCAGGTTTAAGAAAACACAGTTTATATATCATTATATTTCTATGATCTATAGATGTTGTTAATGTTCGCGCTAGTGTGTGTAACGGAGAAACAGAAACAGAGTTAAAAGATAAAGGCTTACAGGTCGCTCTGTCGGGCGTAACTAACCGACATCAGAAGAATTCTTACGTCTAACGGGTCTCTCGAAGATTTTGCCCGTGAGCCTACTTCAAAGCGTACTCGGGGGAATTTTGGATTTCCCTTCGTAGACTTCAAAAGAGTATGTGTTTTTCACGTGCGGTCTGTCAGGTATCGTATTATTGACAGATTACCTCGCGTGAGAAGACGAGGTAAACAAACCTGATTCGCTACCTGTTATGACGGACAGGTCACGAAAGTTTGTAAACACTTCGTTTGCTTGAGTTCCAAAAGAAAAGGCGGGATGAAAAGTAAGCTTGTGTGAGTAAAGACAAGCAGTAAAAGCATGGTTTTAACTAGCAAATCAAAGAGCGCTACGAGGTCACAAAGACTAATATTTCTGTAGGTTTTTTTTCCATTATACGTCACAATTACACTTGCTGCTTCAAGCAGCTACAAACAAATATTTAAAGGCAGCAATATGCTCAACTTCTGAATGCACAAGTTCAAGAAGAAAATGATTGATTTTAATCCGTGAAGCAAACTCGCTTCGATATCATTGCATTTCATAAACAAAGCAACATACAGAACACACAGCATTAGCGCTACCGTAATTAAGAAAGAAAGCTAGGTATCACAGTAATTGTGTACGTAACTATATCACTTGCTAAACGTGAAGGGCATTGTAACAAAGCAAGGAACATAAACTATGTGCTTTTGCAGTGGCATGTAGGAAAGTACGTAATTTATCAGAGAAAATACAGGCAACAAAGAAATGACGTCAAAGTATAGAAAGCTATACTACATGTATTGTATCATGTAGCTAGAATAAATCATTTCCACAAAGACAAGACTTGTGCATCGATTGAAAAATCTCACGTCTTGAAAAATCATGTTGAACGTATCAGACCAAGTTCAAGTGTATGACGAATCCAACAGTATATACGCTGTGTTACCTGGAGCTCGGCTGGCTCTTTGTTCCCTTCTCAAAGTTTTACATCTCTATCCATACCCTGTCGTTTAGTTCTTCATGTTTCCTCTATAAATATAATGGTAAAACCTATGAGATACTGAGGTATGGGAGTGAAGACTTCACTATACTAAGTTTTAGCTTTATCATAAGGTGGGGCGACGGGTTCTTTTCCTCCCTGTCTTTGCTTTCCCTAACTCAAGATTAATCAGTGTTATGATTAAAATTCATAACGATTGTGCCTATTATTTGATTAGCTCAACAGGGCTCTTTGTTTGTTTATTTTATGCAGGTCACTGATAAAGACGGGTGAGCGACGTTAAGCCGATATGCTTGGCTGGCTCACGTGATACGAGAGGTGCAGAAGTGCGGGGCCTTATTCGATTGTGTGTCATGGCGAGTGGACGTGTGTGTTTGAGCTTCTTATTGTTAAAGTGTTTAAAATGGAGTTCTGTTATCACTAATACATCAAGATCTTTGGTGAGATGTATCTAGTCATCTAGTTATCTGATTTGACCAATAGTATTATTGCTCAGGTTCGAGTGTTTAAAGAAATAAATAATAGTGAGAACAAAAGGACAGCCTTCCTGACATGGACTGACTGACTACGGTATTTCGTCAACTGCATATTATCTGCCATTATATGTTAGCCTGAACTATATATTTGTGGAGCTGCTGCGTGCTGACCTGAATAAATTATATTTTTCGTCCACTTCGTCAGTTGTGACTCAACTAATTCTGAATGGTGTTGGCTGGTTGCGGTGTCTCCTTACTTACTACCCTAAACGTCATCTTGGCCACAGGAACCATCCTGTGACATCGTATTAACATTAATAATATAAAAGACACGTAACAATCAGGTATTCATTTCAAGCTGGGTAGACTGAAGAGTGACGGTATCTTTTTTTTTTTTAAATACAATTATGCCTTGTTTTGGCGAGGCGCGTCCCGTTCAACCTAGTCGGTTATATTAGGGCGTATGTCCAAATATAAAAGACCTTTAGATTTTATTACATAAGTTGTAACGCTATCTGGTGTCGAGCCCTGTAACGTTGCACCGTGAACCACGCATTCTAACCCATTCTGTCACTCTATACATTGTAATAAACCCTCACATATTCAGTAATTTCCTTGATCACTGTGACATTTTCAAATGTTTCTCTCCGCCTTCTTGATTTTCCGATTCCAGCCCTCATGACTCATGAGTCCATTACAACGTTATGTGAATGCATTCATGTCATGCAGTGCGTTTCTACTTCTGAGAATTAGCAACTTATTTTACTTTTCAATTTGCTTCTTTAGATGTTTTTATTGTTTACCAAACGAAACAACAGCTTAAACAAGGTAATCTGCTTGAACGTAAAGACATAAAGGATCATTTACGTGCCTAATATAACTAAATAATGCACTTATACTAATGTTATCAGACCTAAAGGGCTTTTATTTTTGGACATGCGCCCTAATGTTATATTAAGAACTAGTTTGAACTAATACCAAAACGAGGCAAAATTTTATTTTTAAAAAAAAAGCCTGCCGAGTGTTGTAACCCTCGAGTTAGATACAGTTTTAAAACAACCTATACGAGAAGTATTGCATAAGGGTGTATTATTAATTTTGGAAATTGATCAAAAGATAAAATATAGTGGTTTTTTTTTAATGGATTGTTTTGGCAATTATTATCTCCATCATGAAGTGCTGTGGTGAACTGCGTAGCCGAGTATTTTCCTGCTAACGTCTAGCTCTTCATGTTCTCTCCCAGAACTGCTGCATGCGCTGTCCGCGTCCTGTGCTGTTTGTTCGGCTGCTGTGTATTCATGTGGGAGACATGGGATCCCCCGCTAAGGAGCGAACCGTGACATACCATGAAAATCTGCAGTTTATATCTACACTGCTCAGTAAAATGGAGTTCTGCTCGAAACTTCTTTAACGATAAACGAAATGATACGTTTTTGTATTAAATTAATGCTCACATAATTAGTATACCTGATGTTTCAAGGAAATCAATAAATGTAGGCGCATCAACTAATTGGTAATCAATATTGTAAAGAGCTTGGGCAAGCTAAGAAAAGTGACACGATTGAGTGATAAGAAGTGACAAGCGCGACAGTTGTCACACAGATAAGGAGAAAGGAAAACAGGAATGTTCCCGCTAAAATAAATAAGTTAGAGCGTGGTAATTATGCTCGTTTACAGTTTCTTGTGTTTTCGACAAAACAGAGCAGATAATAAATACCTAGACCACCAGGTCTTTTCTAATTAGACTTGAGCCATAATATAACCGAGAGACCGTATATTTGGGTTGAACAAACACAACGCGGCAAAACTTCTAATGTAAAAAAAAAAAAAAAACAGGTAGAGACCATTGCAAATAATAGCTGAACTAAGTTAGGAATTGGAACTCCCTCCTGCACATTGAATTTGTGGCCTAAGAAAAGGCTTTTAACATTTTGTAAAAAGAGAATTACTTTCTTTGGAAACTGATAGGGCTTTAAGGAGTCTCCGTCAAGTTTATTAACCTAATGTAGACAAAATATGAAGCCATTACACGCAGAATTCTTCTTGAAGGGCAACTTATAGCAATGTTTGAGATATGAACTGAGTGCGACAGGGATGCCTCTTGTAACCATTTTTCTTTCTTACTAGCTATAGATTTGGCTATGCTCTCTCTTTCTCTTGCCCTGGGGATTGAGCACAAAGACATAATTGTAATACTGTCATCAGGTATCTTCAGTGTGTGTCTTATCCATCGCCAGCGTCGTCTTCACATCTCTTGTCCCACTGGCACCTGTCTGGCTCTTGTCATTAGTTCCACGCAGGTGATCTTGTCGTACCAGTTCAATCCTTATTTTCTGCATATGCAGCTATTATAAAATTCTTACTACTTGTTTGTCGTTTTTGTTGTTCTCCATTGTTTCAGAGTCAAATAAAGATTAATGCCTAATGATTTGAAGAGTTAAAGACTATTATTCTCACGTTGGACTTGAGTTCTTTTTATTTCCTTTAAGGTTCACATGGCAGTCTCTCGGGAAAGGCACTTCATACATTGACATGAGTTCCGTAATTCAGTTAACCAATCACTCAAAAACTACCATCTTATACATTACCTGGTGCAGTTACTGGCGGTCTCTAATGAGACAAAGAAGAACTAGAACTCAGGTAATTCGTAAGAAGCGACTAATGTGAGGTTGATGATTAGGCTGGCAACCTTATCATATAAAACAAATTGCTACAGATACTACCGCTGTTAGAGTATAAGGATAACGGACGCAGGCTTCGTGCAAGAGACCAACCGCGATGGTGGCTCCATGCCTCATAAGTAGCGAAAAGAGAAAATAAGATGATGATGATGATATTATATAATTCTTCTCACTCAGTCATGGTGAACTTCTCTTTCACTTTTTTCTGCTAAGCCGTAATTTGCAACCAGCCACAGATAAAATCACTTCCTCCAGCACCAGACGACATATTGACATTTCCTGGAATTTGGAATGACTGACGAGAAAATGGATTAATCGGTCATTGGGTGAACAACTCTGATAATGATAGAGCGGTGCAAGCGAACATATTTGGCTGCGAGATTATTTCTTAATTGAATACTGAACTTCGTTCAGTTGAGGTTTCTGTTTTGTAAATTTGCAGGCCCCTTGTTTTAGACTCGATTATAGAAGTTACATTCAAAAGATTGAATTTTGAATATGAAGTAAAACATAGACCTTGAGTGGTTTATGACAAGGCATATAAAGAACAGAGCACGGGCGCAAGAGCACAGAAAGTGATTTCATGCAGATCTCCTGAAATATTGTTAACTTCACGACCTTCTTAGGACATCATGTGATCTGTCTTCTAGACCGCTACTCTTGCACGTTTAATTGAATATTTGTTCGTGTTTTTAATACTTGGATGTGTGTTTATGGTTTGATGACATTCTGGTGTTAAGGACCATCTTCACTGTACACGGACAATTCTTTCAGTGCTCCGCTTTTTTGAGATAATAATAAATTAATTGGTCCATATTTCTTTCCCAACACTATTACAGGTAAAACCAACCTTCATATGCTGTGAACATTTCTGATGCCCGAATTGGATGACATCCTATTGTCATGACGAGCTGCGATGTTATTTCAACAAGATAGGGCTCCCCCTCATTTTGCAAATCCGGAATGCTTTGTAAGAAACGTTCTAAGCAAATGGATTGGACGACGTGTGTCCATTCAATGGCCACCTAGGTCTGCAGACCTAACCCCTATGGATTATTTCTCATGGGGTCACCTCAAATCAGTTGTTTATGTCCGCCGACTTAGAATATTAGATGATCTAAAGGAGACCATCACATTAGAATTTGCGAACATCAGAGGAAATGTTACTTTACATATGAATGTTCAAAAGTCAGGCATCATCCGAGCAAGAAAGTATTTACAAGAAAATGGCAGCCAAATCGAACATTTAATTTAATTTATATAATAAATTGCCAGTGGGACATGCCTTTAGCCCTATTTCTGAATATCTCTCCTGACGTATTTATCAAAACACATTTTACATCGACGAAATGAAGTCAAGAATATTTTTCAGGATACTCCAGATACATGTCATCTTCTCTGTCACAGTTCATGGTCAGAGATAATAAAATAGTCACTCTTTATTTTCGTGGTGATTGATTGTATCGATCTTTCCTGTTTGTGATCATGACTTTACCCTTTATGGAGGTAAAGCAAAAATAATCGACTATCTTATCAAGTGTGTGTTCCGAAACTATAAAGGTTTCATGTCCGTCTGCCAGTCTAGCAGTCAGTTTATTTATCTGACAATCATCCATCAGGTTTTCGTCTTATATTTAGCTATACATACTTAAACTACAGCATGTACAGAAGTTAACCAAGCACTAACTGCTCAGGAAACTTTTAAATTTCGTTTCTGAAACCTTGAAACACACCTCACTTAAAGGTTCTTCTTCTTCTTCAGGTGCCTGGTCTGGAACAGACATTGGCAATCATGACCTCCAATCTTCTATGTCTTTGGATAGTCTAATGAGGTTGTTATTGCCCATGCTGTTGTTTGTTGCCCAGTTGTTTAAGCTTTCCACATACATCTTTCTCTGCCTTCCTCTTCCTCTCCTACCTGGTATTTTCCCACATAAGACTAATTCCTCCACCCCTCCTCTTCTGTTAATATGTCCCATAAATTTCATTTGTCTTTTCCTGATGGTTTTGATGAGCGGTCTATTAACACCCGCAGCTGTCAATACTTTGGCATTTGTTTTCTTCTCTGTCCACGATATTCTCAGTATCCTTCTCAAAAACCACATTTCCGCTGCCTCCAGTTTTTTTAACCACTTGGTTACCCATTGTCCAACATTCGCATCCATATAAAAGAACGGACCACACGTAGCCCCTTAGTAAGCGAATTGTTGTGCTTATAGTGATGTTTCTGTTTTTCATTACGTTGCGCATCCTAGTAAAGGCTTCTTTGGACGTGGCGATCCTTTTCTTTATCTCTGTGTCACATCTGCCATCTGATGTCAATGTGTAGCCTAAATATTTAAAGAGATTGACTTGTGTGATTTTTTTCTCTTTTGCTGTTCAAAGACCATACTGGTATTTGTATTTTCTTAGAAACTACCATGCATACAGTTTTGCTGACACTCAAAGATAATCCTTTCAACTCGCTCTCTTCCACTACTTTGTCTAGAATGATATGTAGATTTTCCTCTGACTCTGCTATTACAACTGTGTCATCTGCATATCTCAGATTTTTGATATTTCGTCTTCCGACTTTAATTCCCTTGAGGTGTTCAATGTTTCGAAGTATCGTCTCGCTGTATATGCTAAAAAGATCAGGTGATAGCACACATCCCTGTTTAACTCCTCTTTTAACTCTTAATTGCTCTGAATTCACTTAGTTCTCCTTCAAATCTGATCGCGGATTCCTGCTCCCAATATATGTTCCTTATTATCCTAAGATCTTTCCCGTCTATATTTAGTTCATGTAAAATATCAAAAAGGTCTTGGTGTTTCAATTTGTCAAAAGCTTTTGAGTAGCCTATAAAGCATAGATAAAGGTCTCTTTATACCTCAATACATCTCTCAATGAGCATTGATAGTGTGAAAATTGCATTTCTGCTACCTTTATCAGCAACGAAACCGAACTGAGTTTCAGAAATTTCTGGTCCTATTCTATTTCTTGTCCTTTCCATTATAATTTTGGTGACATGGCTCATTAGGCTGATTGTTCTATGTAATTCGCATTCTGTTGTTCACAGCGTTTTAGGTGAAGTGATGAATACTGATCTGCAGATGTTTGAGGGTATCTCTCCTGTGTCATATATCTTGTTCAGGAGTTTTGTTATTTCTTCTATGCCAAGTTCTCCTAGTGCTTCATAGATTTCTACAGGAATATTGTCAGGCCCTGGTGTTTTACCAGGTTTCATTTTCTTAATAGCACATTCAACCTCGTCTTTAAAAATGGGTGGACCTTCCATGTTTTTTCTTATGTTTGGTTTATCGCCTCTATCATCATATAGTTCCCCTAACGTAAAGGTTAGCGGAGTGAAATAAAATAACATGCATTTCCCACACAGTTACATTTCGCAAGTGATTGATTTATAAAAACCCCAGAAAAAAAAGACAAAAGCTAAACAACATGCTTGGGACCTAAGACGTGTCAAAAGTGGAATGCAGTCAGCGACCCATTGCTGACTGCTTGCGTCAGGGTCAGTGTACCAGAGCTGACCAAGACTCTACTCCACCTCCAAGTGGTGGTCCCGGAAACAGGATGCATTACTGCAGTCTGGCTGAGAGAGTAGGGATCGAAGAGGGAAGGCAAACGCGGTCCTAAAAAATGCCGTGCCGAAGTCGGATGTGTCGGCCGAAAGGCGCAGATATCGCAGCCTTGCTGTAAACGGCGACACAACGCAACCAACGTCCTTTTCAGGAGGAACGCAGAAGAAGAAGAAGAAGAAACAACTTGCTTGATGATGCTTGTCTTCTTGACCTCTCACCTTTCTATCTTTAGAGAGTGGAACACACCTGACTCTACGAGCAATCAGTGTTTAGCTATTCTCGTCAACTACACAAGCGTGAATTATATTGACATCATTACTTTGTTCATGTACCTTTTCTTGAAACTAAAATTCTTGTCATCGTTGTTTAACAGGGTTGGTTATTTAATGACAGGTTTCACTTTCGTTGAGAAGGGTTTCATTAACATGGCCACGTAAGTCTTTTATTTATGTTTTAATTGTAAAGGACAGTATTTTGGGCAACACGAAAGAGTAAAACAAACAGAAGCTTGGCATTCATAATTTCAGGATCATAAAATTGTAATACAATGTACATAGCACGAGAGTCATAAAACAACGTATTGTTGCATTGTGTCATTTTGAAGTCAGCAACAGATAAAGAAACTGAAGTGAAGACTTACTGAAAGTAAAAAGAGGATGCTAACCTCTGACCTAAGTCATCATGTGCTGATGTGGTAGCACACGGTAAACGTACAGGTGGGAAAGTGACAGAGCACGTAGAGAGGAGATCATCGTTATATTCAACTGCACTCCTTACGAAGCATGGAGCTCCCAATCAAGCTGATTCTGTTGTAGGAAGCAAGTATCCAGCATTCGCATCCTCTTGCAGTCTGTAGTAATTTTTTTTAGGACGAGATAAATGTCACAGAAATAAATGTCTCTGGTCAAGTATAGAATGTGGCAGGCTACTCTGGTCTGACGGCCATCTTCGCATCTAAGGTCGGCTGCAGAGGATCTCCAACGTCTTATGCCTCTTGCCTTTTTGGTACATTCACTCTGACAGACTTTGTTGTTTCTATTGACATTGTATTTCCGCTTACAGCGCTGATTTCGTCTTGCTCGTTTGCCTTCAATTTTGTATAGGTTTCAACACGGTGTTACGTCTAACTGTATGACCAATATATTTTATCTGACCTCATTCATTATTCCTCGTTTTATTCTTAGCTTTTCTAAGAATCTATGGAACACATACGAGATCAATGGAAACACGTGTTAAGTAGTAGTACCCAACTTCAGCCATAACTGACGATGGGAATGAGCCTCTAAGGTGATAGCCCGGAGCTTTTTTTTTTATTTTTTCCCAGTTTGGGCTTGCTCTTTTGTCTTCTGCTTGTTGTGAGAGCTTATTGTGGCCAAATCTGAGGCAGCTTCATTCTCTCGGGTTGCAGGATTTATGGCCCGTGCCTTCCTGTCTCTCTTGCCCACATCTTTGAACCTCAGCTACGATCACCCGACTGTTCTTTTGCCATCTGTTAGTTGTCCTTAGAAGATATCTTTCGGGATGCAACAATCTTCCATGTGGCGGACATGGCAAAACAGTGAATACATGCTTTGAAGGCCAGCACGTGACCTCGAAATTTGTCTCTTTGTCCTTCCACACAAAAATCAAGGATGTGAGACACGTGATCTACCAATGTAACTACAACAGTCTGGGGCATCGTTTGTTTACCATACTTGTATATCAATTTCTACGTTTGACTTAACGACTCTAGGACAAATGGTTTAACTATGGCAAAATCAAAGATTTACATGTTCCTTTACGTTTTTTTATTTCTTTAGCTAGTGCTTTTAGCTCTGAATCAAGACAACCGTCGAAAGTATTAAACTTTAATTTTTAAATCCCACAACAAATAGTTGCTACAACGTTGGTGTAACGAACAGTTTTAGTGTAAGGGGAAGTAAACTGGAGTATGTTGGTAGTTGAAATAGATTTTGAGTTATAGCACTTAGTTGCTTGTTAGCTATCGAATTATTTAGAGAGTATCTCGTGATAGTTTCGAGAGACAGATTACAGACAGCGTGAAAAGCGCTGATATATTTATTCTGTAATGTTTTGAACGGAGTGAGAGAAGCTCGCTGCTAGCCCGCAATTGTTTGTGTTGTGTGAACAGTGAGGAAGTCTCGTGTCTGCTTTTGAGCGGGACGAGTGTGTTATCTAGGGAGAGTGTTCCGGGCGTTTTGACCGGGTAGGAAGACAGTGTTTTTTTTTTGGGAAGTGTGAAATGCCTGTACAGTGCTGAATTTAAAATGTCGACGGATTTTTCGCTGTGGGTACAGCGTAGTATGAAACTGCAGTTTTAATTATTGTGGAAGTGTTTATAACTGCAGTGTAGAGTACTTTAGGCCATGAATCATGATAGCTCCTGTGAGAGGATTGTTATTGAGGATTCTTTATAGCGCTGAGTTTAATAAGAGTACTTTAGGCCATGAATCATGATAGCTCCTGTGAGAGGATTGTTATTGAGGATTCTTTATAGCGCTGAGTTTAATAAGAGTACTTTAGGCCATGAATCATGATAGCTCCTGTGAGAGGATTGTTATTGAGGATTCTTTATAGCGCTGAGTTTAATAAGAGTACTTTAGGCCATGAATCATGATATCATTGTAGCTGCCGAGTGCGCAGTTCTTATGTGGTAATTTATATCTTGTGTTGTGCTGTGAACGGTATTCTATGTGTATTTCATCAATGTGTTGTGACGTGAATAAACCCATATGAAATGTCACCAGTCGTTTACAACCATCCATGACTCTTGTGTACGTACCTGTGGTGTAAACGACTAAACCAACACACGCACTTAATATTACAAGTGTGACAGGGAACTTAACACGTATTTAGAAATAGCCCCGGAGTGGGCGTGGTCTATCTGTATCGAGAACCTGATCATCGCTTACCAGTAGACTTCTACAGTGTTTGCCTGTGTGGCGGATATATAGGTATCAACTGTAGACATTACCAGATCCACAACACAACAGTAACGTTAGCAGATAATCAATAAGACACCATACACCAACCCTTTGTATCAGTTTCAGTGACAGCCATGATTGACTTTCACGTGCTTGACGGAGGTACAACAGTAATGACCTCTTGAAAAATAAACATTACGGGGGTGCAACAGTGGTGTGCTAGTTTTATAGGATCAGACACCCGCGAAATTCGCGTGATATTAATTCACAACTGTTAGCATGTAGCCTGAGTGGCGTTAGTATATGAAAGACAGACATCACATTTGAGAGCTGTATCCAGGCCCAGGGAAAACTTATTCAGTATCAGTTAAACTGGGAACTGTTAACTCAAGTCGCAAGGCGCAACTCGCAAGTCAGGAAATTTATTACTCAAGATTATGAGATGTCATGATATACAATGGCGTCTGTATACCAGTACAAGTAATCATCTGACAGTATGAACGAGTGGTGTACCTTCTTTCAACGAAATTGACAGACGGTGACCCATTTCCTGCTTTCCTGTGCGGTGTGTTAGCACGTAGCGTGCTGAATCGAGGACCTGAGCGGAATCAAGGTGTCAAGTTCCAATGCCTTTCTGTTCTCGATTGTTTTACCATTGAACTTTGTGATATCAAGGGTGTTAACGGAAAGGAACAGAAGAATTTTCATTCAAGATAAGTGATTATGTTTGTGGTGTGAACTGTGTCGCCTTAACTATGTCAACGAGCCTTCCTGTGCTTTGCATCTCCTATACTGTTGAAATCTATTGTTTTTGTTGTCTAATTCTATATAGACATATTATTAGGATTTAGTATTGATGCTAAGTATTGATGGTTGTATGATATATGTTGACTTCCCTCAGATGGAAGAGGAATTGATGATACAAAGTTTATGAATAATATTTTTGGTATACATACTGAACTGTGTGAAATGGAAGGGTAATTGTCAGAGCTTCTTGAAACATAAACTTGCGACATTAATAATTATACTGATATAGATATATAGTTAACTGAGTGATTGAATCACCATGGATTTAGATAATAATCCTGCAGATATAAGGCCTATGTTGGAAAGTGCATTGTTAATAGGTAGAGATGAAAAGGGATTGAGAGGTCCAAGACTTGGAGTATGGATCATGGACGATTTGTTGGTTAATGTGTCAGTATCCCTAAAGTTATTTGCTGAACATAACTTTAAGCTTCTTTGTAATTCAATAATGGCTAAGGATTTGATTGATTTGCTACAGCACCTTCGTGTGTTTTTACAACAGTATATTGAACTTGAACACGGACAGATAATGCAAAATATATTCAAGATAATCCACAACGGTATTCCTGATGAGCAGAAAAAGGAATTAGGAAGTGAGAAACAAATAAAAGTCAACAAACAGAGTGCCCTACGGGAAAGGGACAATTGTTTAAAAGTTACTACTGAAGTGAGTAAACTACACGAAACAGTCTCTAAACTCGAAAATGAGTTAGATAAGTCAAACACGGAACTTACTAAAGTACATGCGGCGTTAGATGAAGCATTGAACAAGAACAAAGAGTTGGAAATTCGGGTGAAAGACAAAGATGACGAAGTTGGTAATCTCAGACAGGAAGTTCAAGAGAAAAAAGAAATGTATGACATATTAAAGATTGAGAGCAATGTTCGTGAAGAGACTTACATAAATATGCTTCATGAGGTGTTGGAGGATAATGATATTATCAGTTGCCAACTGAAAGAAAAGAAAGATATACATGATAAATTAAAAGTTCAGGATAAGAAATGTGAGAAATTAGGTAATGAAACATGTCAAACTAGAGCAAATAAAGAAAAGGATGAGAAAGACAAATTAGAAGAGTTAACGACTGAGAGAGAGGGGATGATAAAGATTGAGAGATTATTAACAGAGGAGAGAAGTAAAGTCTTGATATTTGACAAATTAAATAGGAAATTAAGTGAAGAAATTTCACAAAAAAGTGTTGAAATTGCAGAAAGTACAAAGAGGGTACAGGGTCTACTCGATGTTATTTTAAACAGCGGAATATGGTCTTCTGTAAATGTGGACAATGCTAGACAGAAAGTTGTTTGCCAACAGGTTAAAAAGATCCAGCCCTATACAATCTGTGCTGATAGAAAGATTAGATGTGATAGACAAATATCTTTTCGAGGAAAATATAACTTTCGAAGGTCTTTTGATTCTGCTTCCAATAGCAACGAATCTTGGCGGAAGTGTAATAGAGAGAATGATAATGTAACAGTCAGTCCTGATAAAAGCCTAAGGATTAAACGAGTAACTGATTTTGGAGGTTCTCATAAGATGATAACAAGGGATAAAGTTATAAGTAGTGGTTCCAAGGATGAAACCCATTATAGGCGTAACGATAAAGATACTTATAGATCTGCAGATGATACTGTAAACAAGCATATTGTCAAAGAAAAGAATGGAAAGAGTTTTTGTAGGAGAGATGTTTCTAAGGTTAGAAAGTGCCAAGGAAATTCATATGATAATAATTTTCCTTCTCAGAGAGATAAGAGACAGGTTAATGTATCTCAACAGTTTAATTCTGAGAATTTTGAAAATAATGGTACAGACAAATACAAGAAGAGTTTTCAATCGTGCAATAATTTTTCTGACAGATTTTTTGTGCGGAGTAGAAACGTTAATCATAACAAGTCTGACTGGGATTATAGACATAATAATGGTCTCAAACAAAGAGGAAATGATGATAAATATTTTGATCAAACGACGAATAAGTGCAATTATGCTAATTTTGCTCGACATGAGCCTAGAAGCATTGTTATTAAGCAAAGTAGCAATGATAATTATGTCACAAATACTACTGCTTGTTATGTTTCTGATTTTGAAAGAGCAGCACGTTGTTGTGAACTTAAACGAAGAGTCGATGACATCGTGGGGTGACCAGATTTCCACACGAACCACAGTGCGGGGTAATTGTTTGTTTAACCTCTCCGTTGTTCGTAGTAAATTTCACCATTCATTAAAATGGAATTTTCATTTGTATTTTTTGAACAGAGGCGACTTCTTGATATGGGTCAGCGCTCCTGTTTACGTTAACGGCTGTTTACGGTAGCGGCAAGAATATAGGTCAACATTGTGCCCGAGCGAGTGTTTTCTCAAGCAGAACATATCAGCGTGCTAACCATGATTCGACGTTTTACCCCTAGTGTTTATGAGATGTCGGCAAGACGCAGTTTCATAATCCAGATATACCAGGTTCGAAACCTGCTGCAGGCGGTATGGTAGCAGATCGCTTTGTGTGGATTTTTAACAATGGTATAAGCGCCGTACCGTTCAGAAAGCAATGGCAAACTACTGAATGAAAAAAATTGCCTAGAAAAATCACAAACAGCCAATAAAAGCTGGGGTTGATTGCCACGTCCTGTAAAGGATAAGCAACTAACTTTTCTCTGTGACGTGTTTTTGAAAAACTTACACGTGTTGTTTAGTGTTTGCTTAGATGCAGGAATTGTTATATGTCTCTCATTTTGCTAAAGCTAGTTTTTTGTTAATTTGTTAATTATAGATTTGAATTAATTAAATTAAAATACTATTTTTATGTAACTTAGCATTACGAAATATTTTTGTACTGTATTTTTTGGAAAATATTTTTTTTTTCCCAGACATTGTAATTTTTTATTTTTGGTTTTGTGTGTGCTTAGCGTTTGACTATGTGCTATGTTTGATATGTAGAATAATGTTAGTTCTTTAAAGAACGTTTTTTTTTGTTTTTTGGATGTTATGTTGTATTAGCGCTTGATTGTGCGTTGTTCGAACTTGGTTATAGCAATGCTATCACTTTTTTGTGTGGTGTCGATAATTTATTGTTGATTATGTATAACTTGTATAACTTGTTTAAATTACTGATTATGTTTTGTTTAGTTATAAACTATTTTTTGTAGTATTAGTACAGGAATACTTTGTTATTTTCTTTTGTGCTTTTCGATCGTGTTTGTATTTATTTTGAAATACGTTGTTGATCTAAATAGTTATTAGTATATATTTTTATCAACGTTCTCTATATTCTTACCTTTTGCTTTCTATCTGTCTTTGTTGATTATTCTTCATTCCATTCCTTCTTTTCTGTTGTCTTTTCAGTATGGTTTCATATTTTGTTTACATTTCGTGCTTTACGTTTCTCTTCATTCTCTTTGTATACTTCTTTCGCTTCTTATACTTTCATTCTATGTACTGTTACTTTAATGGTATAACTTAATATAGTGTAGCTACTTGTGATATTTGTAATTATTTTACATATAACAAATTGTTTGAATGTAATATTATTGTTTTTTCCTCATATTCTGATTTCATACTTACCTTTATTACGGATCATTTTTTCGTTTGCTTGATCTTGTCTTTTCTTGTACTATCGGTTGTTTCCTATTTAATTGTTCTGTGTTCACTTAACTTGGTTTTGTAATGCATTATTTTTGGTATGCTTAATTGATTACATTGGATACTTCATTTTTACATTTCACTTAATGCTTATATTTTGTAGATGTCTTATTTTAACTTAACTTAAAGTAATTCTTATACGCATATGTTAGAGTTTCATTGTCCTCTTAATCTTTTTTGGTTTTGGGGAATGTATTTGTCAAAAAATTGATAGAATCAATTTTTTTTTCTCTGGGGGTGAGGTAAGATGTAACGAACAGTTTTAGTGTAAGGGGAAGTAAACTGGAGTATGTTGGTAGTTGAAATAGATTTTGAGTTATAGCACTTAGTTGCTTGTTAGCTATCGAATTATTTAGAGAGTATCTCGTGATAGTTTCGAGAGACAGATTACAGACAGCGTGAAAAACGCTGATATATTTATTCTGTAATGTTTTGAACGGAGTGAGAGAAGCTCGCTGCTAGCCCGCAATTGTTTGTGTTGTGTGAACAGTGAGGAAGTCTCGTGTCTGCTTTTGAGCGGGACGAGTGTGTTATCTAGGGAGAGTGTTCCGGGCGTTTTGACCGGGTAGGAAGACAGTGTTTTTTTTTTTGGGAAGTGTGAAATGCCTGTACAGTGCTGAATTTAAAATGTCGACGGATTTTTCGCTGTGGGTACAGCGTAGTATGAAACTGCAGTTTTAATTATTGTGGAAGTGTTTATAACTGCAGTGTAGAGTACTTTAGGCCATGAATCATGATAGCTCCTGTGAGAGGATTGTTATTGAGGATTCTTTATAGCGCTGAGTTTAATAAGAGTACTTTAGGCCATGAATCATGATAGCTCCTGTGAGAGGATTGTTATTGAGGATTCTTTATAGCGCTGAGTTTAATAAGAGTACTTTAGGCCATGAATCATGATAGCTCCTGTGA
>JAMPIV010005021.1:0-30000 GCA_024509875.1 Oreohelix idahoensis | reverse complement strand
TCAGATACAGGCTATATTAACATATAAAATAAATTTTTATAGAAACAGAAGATTAAAAAAAGTCTTGGCGCAGATGTTTAATTAAACCAGGTTAGCTTCGAAAAGCCACGCATTATTTTAGGCTAAGCTTCGCTTCGTAACGCCAAGCATTGGTCACGTGATTTCCCACCAATGGTTAGGCTGAGTCTTTTTTCCCCGGAATGAACAAGAGACGAAGCCATTTTTTTTAGTCAGTAATGAATTTAGAGCGGTGGAGACAAGACGTAATTCTCTTTGCTCAGTGATATTCTATAGAGGAGATTGACTTCGCACAATTAAAGCAACTATGTAATTTCGAAACGTAGAATAATTTGTTTGTGAATTCATGAAAACTGTAAGTATTGCTAAATACTGAATGCAATAACTGTTAGAGCCCACAGTCATAACTGAAACGGAGCTACGCTCGAAAACTGGGTAAAGAATTGTAAACCCAGGCATATATCTGAACCTTTTACCAAAATGAAGGTCCTTAAGCTGAGAGAAGTCAAAACTAAGGAATACCTAATGAATAAGAGAAAGTTTGGCTCTTCATTGAAATGAAGAGATAAGAAAAACGTGAAATCTAGACCACATTAACAAATAAACGAAGGAACACTAGAAGGATAGAGGAGCCACGCCATGTTTTAGCAACTTGAAAAGATTACGAGATGCAATAACTCAAAATTGCATCATTAAAAATAAAGCATTGACTTTTTATTTTGTTTATTAACCCACGCCACCCCCATGCTATTATGCAAATTTGGTGTGGTTACCATATTGACTTAAACCCATTGCCCACCTGTTGTAAAATGAAGCTTTGCAACATTTGTTTTCATTTAACACAAAATCCCCCACCACATAATCTCCAAACAAAATATCCTGCAGCCCACATCCAATTATTAAGGATCATGACCCCCACCCATCTAATCCACTAATCATGTGCAATCACCCCCTAACCATAATCCCAAAATAAACATCAATAGTAAGGATGTCCCCCCTGAAGTTTAGCTGGATACCCCTACCCTTTAATCATACAGATTAAATCCATCACCCTACATTACTATTAATCAAAAACTATTACACTCCTTTCCAACAGCAAACTACCCCCCACTACCATCCCACCTCTCCCGCAACATGTTTGGATTGAGTGGATCTCCCCTGTTCACATTACCAACATGACACCAGCCCCGCCTAAGGTTTCAAAGTAAATCGATTAGCCAAAAAGCGATAATTTACCCCAAACCATACCAAACTTTTCAACCGCCAACTCAATCATAAACACCTTACCAATTTCAAACATCAACCTTTAACCATTTCCCCATAGCACCCATATTCTCCCCACACCAACCACCCACACTCCCACCAATAAACCACACCCACCATCCTCCCCATACCAACGTTACCAAAACATTATTACCCCCCATTCTATACTTCTAGCACCCTTATCTGAACTTCTCCCTCAAAAACCTGTGACCAATCCCAAAATTTTCCAAATACACCTCCTAAGGGTACATCACATTAACGAGGAACTACCCCCAATTTCTTGTTTACTCACTCCGCCCTGGGGATATTTTTCCACACTACCAATTTCAACAACTTCTCTCATCCCCGAAGAACGAATTGTGACCAAAATCATACTATACCAAATAATTTCGTACATACTCCCTTTAATTAAGAATCAAACTATATCAAATCCACCCTCCTATAACCCCAACACCACCCCATCATCCCCCATATAATCAACACCTCCCTCATCACTATTCTGTCACATTTTCACAAAATAATCGACAACATATGCATGTTTACAGAACACAAAACAGTAAATGATATTAAATCGAATCAAACCTTTCTCTTGTCAGATCGATTCCTCACTCATAGGCAATTGGATATTATCCTTGCGGAAAACTACCCATCTCAATACAACCATTTGTAACCTACACTCCTACCAATAAAAGGGTCTATCCCATCATACAAAAGACCTATTTTTGACAAGCCTCTTCTTACATTCCAAATCATCAACCATCCCCTTACGTCCCAATCACATCCTAGACTATCAAAAACAACTCAAGACTACCCATACCAGTATCCAATGTTCCAATCCACATTAAGACAGTTACCCTACCCCGATGTAACAATCCCTAACCTATACTCTCTTACTGAATTCACCACAAACCCTACAGGAATCATACCCCTCACATCTCTTCAATTACATATAGGACCCTCGCCCACGTATCCCAATTAGTACCTGAATCCTAGGGTAACCCCCTTGGTTCATGAGGCTAATCACCTCCCCGGTCTATACCTTATGGGAAATCACCCCTAACCAAACACTTTAACTTCTAGCCTCAGGACAGTATCCCCTTCACTTCCTCCACCTATCCATAACACAAACCCACTATGCACCACCCAAAGACATAAAAACATCGGTATAACCACCCCAACAACCCGCACCAATTGTAACTTATAGTGTTACCAGAATCAGTACCACCATCATAATACCAAGCGCTACCTCCCCCAAATAACAATAGCGGCAAATAATCCTCACGATACATCTAACTCCCACACTACAAAACTGCCGTTCCACTAATGTTATCTCCCCACAATACCACAGAACCACTGGTCCAAGTTTTGCTACCCCAAAACAACACAGAACTTATGTGTCACATATACCCACCTCTTAATAAGTACAACTATAAACATATGTCTAAGTTCGAATGAGAGACTCACATATTCATCATACCCCAGTCCTGTCATTCTATCCTAGCCAACAAATATAGCCTCTCTCATTCACCCCAACCTTCCCAAACCATCCCAATTTTACTTCCCCATGTGTCAAAAGTCCTTCACCACTTATACTCAATACTCAACCCTTCCAAATAACACTCTTCTTAAGTCCGGAGTGACCAATTCAGATTTGGGACACTCTACCCTGATTCCTTTGTTGCTAGGGAAACAAACATTGAATCCAAGACACCTCCCTCCCAACCACTGTAAATCAGAGAATGTCTCCTGAAATCTTACCGCTCGAGAGGATATTTGTTCACCTCCTGCATTACTAGCAACTAGTCACAAATTTCACCCCAGAATTTCACTCATCTGACCTCCACTTGACCTATCCGATCAAACCGTCAACCTAAACCTCCACGTACTACCATCATCCAAGACAATCCCTTCTTAGATCTCGTTAAACTGGAGATGTTCACTACTGCCCATAGACCTCCTAACTATATCCTTCATACCATCCATAGCCCAGCTATCCCAACTAGCTCGCAGTAAATTACTACCAGACACTCATAATTCACTCTCCAGGGCACCTCAACCCTCAAGTGATCACAAGCGCCCCTATGCACCACATTGTCAAATACAGAGGCACCTTAAGTCCCATAAGTCCTCACGACCCACATGCAGATGTTGAATACTTGACAGCGACAAACCACACTATATCACCCTAGCCCCAAGTGATATCTACTGTCGTCCAACAACCAAACCACCAATGAAACTGACAGGTCCCTACAACGTTGGGTCAGACCAGTCCCACTGACCTACCAAATGCCAGCTCGAAAATTTTACAGATACAAGCATAACCGGCATATACAACGGATAAGTACAACAATTATATCCCTCTATGCACCCGACCCACACAACTACAAGTCTCCCCCCAGTCCCACTGTCATGTCTGTAACCCCCACACATGCCCAACCAACATTGCACAAACAACATCCCATACATGGCAAAGGAGGCCACCCCACCTAGTGAAAATGAATCCCGACCTCCATATTCCTGTGCCCCACCCCCGTCAAGTCCCATTGAAACATGTCCCTGTGTTTTGCGTTTATCACGAGTAACAAGAGGATCTCACAAAATAGTAGATTATGATCATGACGATGACTCCCCAAGCGACAAGATAGTCAGATA
This sequence comes from Oreohelix idahoensis, assembly GCA_024509875.1. Lineage (NCBI taxonomy): Eukaryota > Metazoa > Mollusca > Gastropoda > Stylommatophora > Oreohelicidae > Oreohelix > Oreohelix idahoensis. Next base: position 26,067 of record JAMPIV010005021.1, on the reverse strand, counting down.
GATAGCCCCATCGAGACTCTCCATGTCAAGATTCACAACCCACCCAGATGTCTCTCCATGATATCAGTCATTCACCAACCCCATGACCCCTACCCATCCAAGAACATGGTGAGATGACCCCATAGGACCGTATATGGGGGAGAGATACCGTGCTGTCACTCTTGCACCAAACAACTGTAACCCCTCTCCCTCGAAAACTTTTCGCTGTGTGTAGGGACCCGTAAGACAGACACAATATTCTAACCTAGCTTTCCCCTACAAACAATAATTTGGCTCCCTTCACCGTATAACTAGATTCTCCCCCAGAAAGCGCCCAGAATAGTGACCACCTTCCATACAATCTCTTTAGTCGCCAAACACTTCTCGCAAAAAAACCCCCCCCGAAGACAAGATGCACAACCATGCTTCCCCTGTACACTGACCACTCCTCTGAATATGTCTCTGACTCACACCCTCTATTCACATAGTCCCACTCAGATGTAAAATAGATCCTCTCAACGATATACCATCCATAGTTCTTTAGAGATGATTACAGCTCCATAACTGGTCTTACCTATGCGTATTCACTGCTTAACACCTCAGGTACCCCCCTTTGAGCTGCCTAACCCTAAGGTAATTGCTTTACATCAATCGTATGACAAGACCCCAAATCAATTCCCTCACAGTCTTTCCATATCGACAGGATCCTACATATTCACTGAACCCAGTCTTCTAACAATCAGAGTTGCCGACCCCCGGAAGTTCTCCTAGAATTTGACTTCCCTGAATGTCATACCCCGTATTGTATACGTCCCTCCTTTCACTACCCTATATGTAGTGCCGTCACAGTTGTAGTCCCCCGCCCCCCTGGATTTTCCCCTAACATCAGTCACAGTCATGTTACACCCACAGCATACCCTACCCAGATGGCAGAAAAAACCAGTCCATACATAAGAAGAGAAAGGCCACAGTCTGAAAATGACTATAATTACTCATTCTTGCGCCCCAGCACACCAAGAGAAAAGATGAAGTGCTGTATATCACAGAGTAACAGAGAAACAAAAATTGTCTTGCCAGGAGGATATCCAAAGCGACAAGACAGTGATACATGCCCCATGGAGTATCAATATAACTCAAAAAACAGGTGGATATGATAAAGTCCCAAAACCAATTGAAATTTCCGAAGAAAAGGAAGAATTCTTATATGACTATACCACAGGAGGATACTATAGCAGCAAAGTTGGAAACAGAAAGAATGAAAAATTTTCGCCCAGGGAAAGAAGACAGCCCTATAGCACAAACAGAAGAAATACAGTAACGTACGCGGATAAGCGCAGTTACGACAGAAATAATCAGAAAAAATGGCACAACAACGACTACCCCAGAAATATAATAAAAAATGAATATACAGTAAATGCAGTGACAAATGGAAATGCACACAGTACATGGCAGAGGAGACAGTACCAAGCACAGCCCAATTAACGGCAAAGAACTACGCAAAAGAAAGCCACATACCAGGAGCAGAGATTTTCACAAGATGCAAGAAAAATGTCCCAAAATTATGGGAATGAAACGGAGGCATCAAGACAGACCAGAGATATCATAACAGATCATAAATACAGAGAGAGAATAGCTCAGTTACTTGCAACCCTGAATGCCACAGAAGATAATAAGCAACGTTTGAAAACGTTTGTAGAAAAGCACCAAGATGTATTCGCACTCAATGACATGGAATTAGGCAGAACTAACACTGTCACAATGGACATTCAAACAACCACAGAGGAGCCAATACATATGAAACTCTATCATACGCCCTTGAAAAATAGAGAACTCGTGGAAAGGTCTATAAATGAAATGCTACAGGCAGGAATCATCGAAAGATCCCGTTCCCAATGGTCCTCACCCATAGTGATCGTAACAAAGAAAGACGGCTCCAGTCGCTTTTGCTGCGACTACCGTGCCCTTAACAAAATCACAAAAGTCATTTCCTACCCCCTCCCCAGGATAGACGATCTACTTGCGACGTTAGGAAAGTCTACATACTTTACCACACTTGATGCAAGGTCAGGCTTTTGGTGCATCCCCATGACACCTGAGGCAAAACAGAAATCCACATTCTGTTCACATATGGGAAGTTTTTTTTTGGAATGTTATGCCATTTGGTCTAAAAGGATCTCCAGCAACATATATGTCACTCATGGATGAAGTGTTAAAGGGTCTACATCCATTTGCCCTGGCATACATAGACGATATCCTGATACATACCGCAGGCACGATGGAAGACCACCTCCGCAAGGTTGAAACAGTGTTTGATAGACTCAGGCATCACCAAATAAAGTTAAAACTTTCGAAGTGTGAGTTTCTAAAGACAGAAACAAAATATTTAGGCTTTGTCATCAATAGACATGGCGTCAGACCTGATGAAGATAAAGTCAAAGCCATAAGAGAAATGCCTAGCCCCAAGACGGTGAGACAAACACGCTCATTTATTGGTACAATAGGGTACTATAGACGCCACATCATCAATTTCTCCAGAGCAGCAGAGCCTTTGATAGCCCTTACCCGCAAGTATGCACGCTTCAAATGGACAGAAGACTGCCAGAGATCCTTTGAGTATCTAAAAAATGCCCTAACCACCATCCCACTGCTTGGACATCCAGATATTTCTCAGCCCATGATACTATACGCCGATGCCTCAGATAACGCAATTGGTGCTTGTTTGGTCCAACCTGTACTAGAAGATGAAACACCCATCCTACCAAACATTCCAAATGAGAAACCCATTGCATTCCTATCCCACGCATTGTCAAAGTCACAAAAACGGTGGACCACCACTGAGAAAGAAGCATATGCTATTCACTATGCAGTACAAAAGTTTGACTTTTACGTCAGAGGAACTAAACTCATTATAAGAACTGATCATCAACCTTTGGTTAACTGGCTCACCAAAACACAAGAACAGCCAAAGAAGTTACAGACATGGGCAATGAATTTACAGTCCTACGACACCACTATCGAACATATCCCAGGCGAAATGAACACCTGTGCAGACCTCTTATCCAGGATTAAATATGATGATGAAACTGAAGTGAAAACAAATAGAGTCAAAAATGATGGCACATCCTCAGAGATTGACGATAATGCTAAAGAAATTAATGAAATTACTTCATCAAGTCGAAGAAGTACCTCAGATTCCGCCACTCAAGTAGAAGAAGAAAGCCAAGAGATGTTTGACATGAGAGTAGAACAAGCGAAAGATGCAGAAATTGTCAAGCTGCTCACATACGTGAAAGAAAACCCAACAAAAAGTAAAGATTTTACAGTACACCCAACGGATGGAATTCTATACTATATTGATCAGAAACAAGAAGGGACACTAAGAAAAGTCATTCCAGCACATCTAGTCCCAGAAGTATTGCTACAGTTTCATGATAACAACGGGCACATGGGAAGAGACAAAACAATTGATGTCATAAAGAAAAGGTATTATTGGCAAACTTTCTACAAGGACATTACAGAATATGTAGCCACCTGTAGAACATGTAAATTGAGAAACATGAAGCCACATTTAATTCCCCTTCAAGAAATGCAACCTTCCCATTACCCCATGCAAACAGTGAGCATTGACTTATCAGGTCCTTACCCACTCACCCAATCAGGCAACAAATACCTCCTGCACATAGTTGACCAATACTCTGTTTGGCCAGAAAGTTACCCACTCAGTGATGCCACATCGCAGTCCATCACGCAAATTTTTTTACAAGAATTCATTCCCAGGCATGGCTGTCCAAAACGAATCATTTCAGACAACGGTAAACAGTTTATAGGTAACCCATTTAAAGCCACCTTACACCAGCTGAATATTGAGCATACTACAACCACTTATTATTGCCCAAATGCAAATGGCAGAAATGAACGCATGCACGCCACCCTACATGATATTATTAGCAAATATATCAAGGGGAACCACCAATACTGGGACCTATACATTAACCAAGCTCTTGAAGCCATCCGAGTAAACGTGAACGATACCACAGGAATGTCACCCTTTCTCATGCTATACGGAAGAGAACCAAACTTTCCGTTAGACAACCTACTTCGCCCACAAAGAAAATACATGGGAGAAGACCCCATCGAAATAATCCTTCAAGAAAAGTATAAAGCTCACCAGATTGCACAACGAAATACGCAGAAGGCATTTCACAAGAAACAGAAACAACATGATAAATCAGCCAAGCTACCAACGTACAAAATAGGAGACAGAGTATACTACAAGAAACATGTACGCAGTTCAAAATTCGATGACCGATGGTTAGATGGCTACAAAATCATGAAACAAACTACGCCTGTAAACTTCATTATTTGGAATGAAGAGAAACAACACCAAACAAAAGCTCACGTAAAACAAATAAAAATTGATAATCACCGGCCCATTCCGCCTCTGACGACAAATACAAGACCAGTCAGAAAAGCCACCCTAAATTATAATCCATCCAGCACAGATTCGTCTGACATATCAGAGTCAGAGACGACAGACTCTGAATTTTACCAAGACGACCACATACCCAGACCACCCACAGATGAAATACATCGAGCAAGACAACAACGAGACTCGTCCGAAAGCGAAGAAGATATCCCACCACTTGAATTGCGTAATCGACTCCAGGACAGAGACCTGCGCATTAGAAATGAAGAAATAATGCCTCAGACGTCACACGATGACAACAACCAAGCACCTTATATCCACACTCAAACTTACTCCCGCAGTGATAAATCGTCAGCTGATACCTATCACACCCCCAGTTCAGGCAGTTCTAGTTTTAACACTAGTGAAAACCAAACACTGCTATACCACAAGAACAAGATTGCTCGTTCAAAACAATCAGATCCTGAAGAAACTATACCCAAGCAGATTGTTGAACCATATACCAGCGATCTTTATGGAGACGAAACAACAGAACAAGACAGCATAGATTTGTCAGACCCCAACGAACATAATGACAGAAAAATGGTAGAATTATACCAACAAGAAACAGACATTGATACAGCTAGTTCCATTGAAACCAGTGATGCGGATAGTACATTATTTGTACCAGTCAGCTCCAGCGTCAAACGCGCCTATAAAACAGAATCTGATGACTCAATCCCTAGCAACAAAATTCCGCGTATACAGCACAACTATATCAGACGAAAGATTCTGAAGAAACGCAATCATGTTCCAAAACCAAGCCGAGAAGTGTTAGCCTCATCTCAACTAGTCAAAAACAACAGTGTGCAAATTACTGTGCCCATTGTAACCGGTGCTAACGTTCAGCACAACCAGGTCAGAAGAAAAATCAAGGCGAAACATATACCTGCCTCAAAACCAACAGATGTTCCAGCCATACAAACCCCTACCACAGTGAAACCATCACCGCAATCAAAAGATGTTAAGCCATCACCGCATTCGTCAATGTCCTCAGTGTCCCAACAATCAGCAAATGCAGTGTCGTCGCCTATCACACCCGTCACCACTGCTACTCAGTATGATGCTCGCCTAAGCAGTCGGGACATTGCAAGGTTAGAGATGGCAGAGAAACTGAAGGAACTACTAAAACTTTGCTGAGACACGCCCCTCAAGTCTTCAATGTACATGCCATCCCATGTACCGTCACCGCGAATGTGCACTTAATTTTTAACAATGTACTAACTCTCCCCATGTACTCTATTTTCAGTCTTGGACAGTTCAAATGACTTGCTTACAGACTAAGATGTCAAAGCCTCACTGAGAAAGTTATTTTTTTCCAGCCTTAGAATAATGATGCCCAGAAAGAAATCAAGACCAGCCCACGGAGGATTCTAGTTAGACATTTTATTTGGATTATTGAAATAAAGATGACACAGATGATACAATGTTCTTTGTTTCTTCTTCTTCTTCTTCCGTCCTTAGCCAAAGACCGACCAAGCAGTCAAGGCCATAAAACAGCAGATTGATTTTCTCTGTGACCCATCAGATGGGCAACACAATGATCCATCTTTGTTTAAAAAAAAAAAAAAAAACAAGACACCCATTGGGCGTTCTTTGTTTACAGACACCCTTATTAGTCAGACAGTTTTTGATATTCAGAATGTTACACAACTTTACCTATAACACATGTGTCATACTATTCTGTTGTAACATTGATCTCTACTTTTGAAACGAATCATATTCCATGTTTCATTCACCAGACTTCTTGTCCTTGCAGATCCAGAGTCCTGTATTTTCATGCAGACACTGTACACCAGTAGTTTTGTTTTCTTACCCCATACTAATATTTCTTTGATCTATATTATGCTAAACTCCTTTATATCTATCACCTTGATCAATCATACTGTTCATACTATGACATCTCTCAACAGCACATAATTCATACCCAAAACTAGTATTGTAGGTTATGCTATTTTTCTCCACAGGATTATTTCAAATGTACATTATTATTTTAGACCCAGATGTATATTAGTACTGTCAAAAATTTTACTGCCTATCACAAATACCCCAATGACATTTGCGCATGCTGAATTTCTGCAAATGAAGAATCCCTTGAGAGCATTAGTATATGCTAACCCCAGATTGAACAAATTGCACCTATTTGTTGATGATGCCTTTGCCCATGTTAAAGAAATAGCATTTGCACATGCTGACCTAGCAAATGAAATACCCCATTACCGCATGATAACCACTAATGACACATGAGATGAAGAAGCAACAGGTTATGTATGATGAAGATGACATTTTATATTAAGGTGAAACTTTATGTTGTCACAGCTGAGATTTTGTTGAAATGTTGATGCACAAAATCCCCCACATTAACATTGGAGGAGGAATAATCTTAGTCTTTCGTGGTTACGAGATAAGACAAGGATATAATAGAATATTTGATGAATACCATGGAACAAATCAGAGCAGATGATTGTTGCACATATGAGGACCATATTTGAAGTCATTATTGAAGGATTATCAGTAGACAAGAGACATAAATGAATTATGATAATCCCATGGAACCACAGGTACTAAGGACACAAAATGGAGATTAAATAATGGAGAAAAAAAATAATGACTGAATAATTGCTACACCCAGAGGTAAAGGAAATAGAGATACATCCGCATTTTTGGAGAAGATATCTTTTTTTTTTTTTTGATTTTTGCTCATTGCCTTTGTAATATGAACATTGTTGTATAACAAATGACTATTCCTTATCACGAATTACAGAATGTTGTAAGATAGTTAGAATAAATTGACAATGTACTATACTCATAACATACCCAGAATTACAGGAGAGAAAATAAATAAATGGTTGATGAAATTGGACATACTGAGATTTGCTCACCCCGAGGATATTGGATAAGAAAATAACGTTATCCCAAGGACAGACATGTCACAGATATAGTACATGGACAATTAATAAGGATATATTTCCAGTACAGAATAAGAGGAATAGGAAGGATCCACATTTTAAAATATTGGAGCACCATGAGCGATGAATTGGACTTATAAAGGAAATGGAAATGGTACACTGTATGCAAGGATAACCAGAAATAATATGGTTAAATAGTAGTCAGAGTGCAAGGAACTTTGTCTTATAAGAATATTGTAGATTCCTCACGATCAATTGAATATTTTTTCTTCCTTTCTATGTCACATTTTTTGAGTGATGACCCCAAAATTTTTTTTTCATCTCATATTGTCAAAAGTTCTTACATCTCAGTTAAATGTTTCCATAAATAATTGTTTGATGTGTTTTGCATAAATGTATTGCTAGATAAGGTACATAGGGAGTTACTAAGGATGAATTCTCAAGATAACAGGAGGACTAGAATAGATACAATGATATTGGTACACCATAAATGATACATTGGTGTTATGAAAAAAAAAAAAAGGAGACAAATATAAATTGTATACAAGGATGCCTCGAGAGTGACAACATGGATACATATTGTCAAAAGTATAAGCAGTTGTCTTAAAAGAGAAAATAAAGTAATACGGAACCCAATGTAGAAAATTCATGATGATTTGGGAGCTATCTTTTTCTTTTCCCTTATATTTCATAAAATGATAGTAACACATTCGTCTGTTGGTTGCTGAATAATTTGATGTTTGAAAATTGATGTATGGTAAGTCAAAGAAGATCGTTGAAGAATAAATATATATATAAAAATATATATTTCTAGGGAAGAGTTCACAAAAAAAAAAAAAAAAAAAAAAAAAAAAAATACTGTATTGACAGAAAAAAAGGAATGATTAGAAATAACTGACTAATGGACAGGATCACCACCAGACGTACGGATATTAGAGACAAACATCACATATTTTGAAAAAAAAAAAAAAAAAAAAAAAAAAATGTAATATAGAACATTTTCTACAGTGACGGACTTAGAACGAGTTTATACACTTACCATTTGGAAAATGTCTATAACAAGGAAACATACAAATAAATAAATAAGGATAAGCCATGAGGTTTTAATGCTTTTATTGTGAAAAAATGATTACTTATAAAAATGATGCTGGTTGTATTATCGTATGATAAATATGCATATTATGTTTAGAGATGTTTTCTACATGTAATAATGAGCAAGTGGCTCATTCACTAGAAAAAAAAAAAAAAAAAAGAAGATGATGATGATGAGTACCCATGAAAACATTGGCTATTCTATGAAAGTGGATGCCATTACCATAGGAATTAGAGATTTTGGACATTTCTTGGAATATTGCAGAGTACTTGGGAAATAGAATAAATAAATACGCCAGGAAAAAAAAGATTTTTTTAGTACTTGCAGAATTATATATGGAGTAAATAACAGGAACAGAAAAGAGATAACACCCCCCACCACATCCAAGAGAATGTAATCAACTATATTTTTGAATGAAATGTAATAGATTATGATAATCCAGCCAAGTTCTGCAAATAAGATAGTTTATTGTTCATTCCCCAGTGTTGCCACTCGTCACATTTTTTTTAGTGATGACCTTATGAGTGTTTTGCAGATTTTGTTAGGCAGTGTTGCCAATTTGTAAATTTGGTGAAAAATATTATGATGTGATGAATAAGTTACACTTTTTGAAGTTGATGTCCACTACTAGTTTTTTTTTTTTTACATAGCAGACGACCTCATATAGACATAGGACCCCAGTATAGGAATTAAATTAAATTTTTTGGAAATATTTTTGGACTTAGAAAAATTTTTGAACTTTAAATTTTTCTGAAAATTTTTTTGAACTTAGAAATTTTTGGGGATGGATTTTTGTTATTGATAGTACTCAAATGTCTCCCTACGGGATACATTTGCAGGGCCCCGGGATCTGTATGTAACCGCGTATACCGTAAGTTTTCAGATACAGGCTATATTAACATATAAAATAAATTTTTATAGAAACAGAAGATTAAAAAAAGTCTTGGCGCAGATGTTTAATTAAACCAGGTTAGCTTCGAAAAGCCACGCATTATTTTAGGCTAAGCTTCGCTTCGTAACGCCAAGCATTGGTCACGTGATTTTCCCACCAATGGTTAGGCTGAGTCTTTTTTCCCCGGAATGAACAAGAGACGAAGCCATTTTTTTTTTTAGTCAGTAATGAATTTAGAGCGGTGGAGACAAGACGTAATTCTCTTTGCTCAGTGATATTCTATAGAGGAGATTGACTTCGCACAATTAAAGCAACTGTGTAATTTCGAAACGTAGAATAATTTGTTTGTGAATTCATGAAAACTGTAAGTATTGCTAAATACTGAATGCAATAACTGTTAGAGCCCACAGTCATAACTGAAACGGAGCTACGCTCGAAAACTGGGTAAAGAATTGTAAACCCAGGCATATATCTGAACCTTTTACCAAGAATGAAGGTCCTTAAGCTGAGAGAAAGTCAAACTAAGGAATACTAATGAATAAGAGAAAGTTTGGCTCTTCATTGAAATGAAGAGATAAGAAAAACGTGAAATCTAGACCACATTAACAAATAAACGAAGGAACACTAGAAGGATAGAGGAGCCACGCCATGTTTTAGCAACTTGAAAAGATTACGAGATGCAATAAGGAATATTGCATCATTAAAATAAAGCATTGACTTTTTATGCTTGTTTATTAAATGTCAACATGCTATTATGCAAATTTGGTGTGGTTACCATTTGACTTAACCCAGTTCTTGTTGGAAATTGAATAAACATTTGTTTCATTGAACACAAATGCTGTTGACGAATCATATGTTTGCAGTTAGCCATCATACCAATTATTAAAGGATCATGCCAAAGCTAATCGTTGCAGGTGCAACACAAATAATAACCATATGCTCTAAAAATAAAACATCATAGAGGATTGTCCCCGAACCTGGTAAATTCCTGTAAGTCTGTAGAGAGAAATCATCACCTCTAGCAGGCTAGCTAGTAATCAAAATCTAATACTCTCGAGTTAAACAGCAACCCCCACTACCCTGCCCTGCCACAGTATTTCTATGTAGTTTATCATGATTCTTTACATAAATGTATTAAATTAGTGAAATTAATGTGTCTTCCTTTTGTTAAAAAGTGTCTTCCTTTTGTCCTCCTTTTAGTAAAAAATCAGATAATGTCCTCCTTTTAAAAATAGTAATATGGTCACCTTATCCAATAAGGTTAAAAGCAAAGAAACATCATATATTACATTCAGTTTTATTAATGAACAATGCGAAAGAAAGCACGGGACGTATCGGGGTAACCTTTCATCAGCTAAAGTTACAAACTAGAAACAACTATGATAAATATAGAAAATGGCAACAAAGAAACAAAATAACAAAATAAATTAAAAAAAAAACACGGCAAGGACGAAGATAAATAATAATAAACATCAAGATTAAAAACAGTTGAGAGGCTAAAGAAGTTGACATAGAACACGGGAAATTAACACATATATAAAAAAACTGTACGTGGAAGAAAATGAACGCAAGGAAACTAACTTCAAAGAATAGAAAATCAAATGCAGTACAGCAAAAAAAAAAAAAAAAGTTAAAAAAATGAACAGAAAATGGCTCATAGTAACATATATTCCAGCCCTAAAAAGCATGAACAAAAATTGTTTGCTCCATTGATAGGAAGCCAAACCATGAATGATGAAACGTAATGGAAAAAGGGAAGGCTGGGAATAAAAATACGAAATAAGAAACGAGAAAAAGAAAAAAAAACACACAAACAAAACTCGAAAATGTAGATAAATAGACGCCGAAAAAATGATGAAGAAAAGGAAGACGTCGCTGCTTAAGTAACAGTTATCTGACCGGAAGAAATTAAATGAAATTCAAATCTTCAGGAGAAAAGCACGCTATTTGTTGTTTTGCAATTCTATGAAGAAACGCGAGTTCTGTCATTTGTTTCAAATGAGATGATAACAATGAAGTTAATACCAGAAGTATTTACTTGGGAGTTATTCCTGAGAATAAATCCGGAACAGAGTCCCTAAGGCAGTTTAATGTTAATGTGACATTATTCTGGCAACTCCTATCACGGGATTGATACCAAACTATATCGGCTACTGCCGTTGCTGTGGATCTACCGCTGCGGGGAGAGGTGGAATAGGCTTCATAAGCAACAGCTTTTTATCCATAAAACTGTGCCCAAGTTCGCGCCCTGGAGAGGACATTCCAGCTTCAGGCATTAAATTTTCTCTCCACCAGCTTCAGGAAAAATAAAGAGAGCAGAAAAGGCCTTTATATATCGCCTTTACAGACCTCACAAAGGCATTTGACCTGGTTAGCAAGGGTGGACTCTTCAAAATCTTCCTGAAAATAGGATGTCCCGCTAAACTGCTGGAAATGATAAAGTCATTCCATGAAGACATGAAGGTAACAGTTCAATATCCTGAAGCACATCACTGCCCTTTGACATACGCAGTGGCGTTAAACAAGGCTGCGTTCTGGCTCCAACCCTCTTCGGGATCTACTTTGCCTTGCTCTTAGAACATGCATTCAGAGATGCAACTTAACAAATATGCCTTTACACTAGGTCAGATGGCCAACTGTTTAACCTCGCAAGGCTGAAGACAAAAACAAAAATCAGAAGGGTCACTATAAGAGAATTGTTATGCGCTGATGACGCTGCAGTCAATAGGAGCTTCAGAGCTTGATGAATCGTTTCACCCAAGCATGCAAGGACTTTTGTCTCACAATAAGTCTAAAGAAAACAAATGTGCTGAGTCAGGATGTGGATGTTGCACCAGTTATCACTATCGATAACTATGAATTGGCAGTGGTGCACAACTTCACATACCTAAGATCTACCATCAACGACAAACTCTCTCTGGACACTGCCTTGGCCATGTCCGCCGCATGGAAGATGGTCACACCCTGAAAGATATCTTCTATGGACAACTGGCAGATGGCCAAAACAAAAACAGTTGAGGTTGAAAGATGTGTGCAAGAGAGACATGAGGGCACTGGCGATAAATCCAGCAACTTGGGAGGTTGACGCTGCTGGTCGCACCAACTGGCGATGCTCCTTGCGGCACCACCTCAGACTGGGCGATAAAAAGCTCTCATGGCAAGCAGAGGAGAGGAGACAACGTCGAAAAGAACAGCAGGAAAATAAGCAGCTGAGGGATGTCGCCAAAGGGACGCACTCCCATAGTCAGTTATGACTGAAGGGGCTATTATTATTATAATACCTGAAGTATTAAAGTGATAAGAATAGTTTTCTTAAACAGCGACTAGCGTAATAGTCGTTTAAGATAGGTCTACCAAACGTTCTTTGAATGTCTAGGATAGATGCCTTCCTGTTTTCCACAAACAGTTTCCCTCTGGAACTCAATGAGACACAAACGACATCTATGGCAATGACAAGACGTATTGCCAAATGTGTAGGGTAACTGACCAAAAAAATTCACCAAGCACCTGTAAACTAGAGTGTCTATGAAACTCTTATATGTTCGATATGCCACCAAACAAAATAGAAGACCTATTAGAAGAATTGGCAGATGGCGAAACCGAAATTTCACCGCAGGCAAGCAACGAAAATAGAATGTTGAGTCATGTTTGAGTCCCTCAGACATTAAACCAGGTATTTTTGCTGAGTGTCATTTGGAGGGGTGTGCAATGCAATAAAGAACATCTGACAAAACAAAGCTCAGGGTCAACACGTCGACGAAAGAACCTTAAGATTTAGAGCTCCTTCCCCCAAACAGTAATATCAAGAAACGGAGGACTTGGAAATGTGAGAAGTAAACTTGATGGCACGATTGACATTAATGACAAAGTCAATAAAACTGAAAAGATCCTTCATCAGAATTATCTGTGACTTTGAAACCATCATCAGTGTAAAAACGGTAAAACTCAGAAGTACGCCCATTATTGCTCTAGGAAACCAAGTATTCAAAGTGGCTTATGAACATGCAAACGTAACTGTGGTTCCAGTTTTAGTACTCATTGCAACGCCACTAGTTTGATCGAAATAGTATCCGCTAAATTCAAAAGAATTGAGAGTAAAAACCAACTCAGCAAGGCGAGGAAAAGATCCGGTGCATATCGTAGGCAGCCTAGCAACTGCCCAACATCACGCAAGAAACCAAGTAAACGAGCGGGAGAAATGAGCATTAGGACCTACAAGCTGAAAGAGCCAGAAATTAAGACCAGATATCAGGGGCTTATTGCTGCAGCGGTGAGCAACACAGAAGAACGACCTGATGACTTGGAAACCCTCTGGAATAAATTCAAGGATATCATAAAGACAGCTGCAGCAGAAGCATGCGGTGAAGTCCGACTTGGGAACAAGAGAAAGAGGACACGTTGGTGCACAGAGGAAGTAAAAGAGAAAATAAGAGAGAAGAAAATGGCATGGAAACAATACTTAGGAACTAAAAACACAACAGGACAGATGGAAAAATATAGAGAATATGTGACACTCAGAACAGAAGCAAAGAACAAAGTGCTAGCAGCAAAACAGAAGTCCTGGGAAGAATTTGGAGAAAAGCTAGAAAAAGATGCACAAGAAAACCAGAAATTGTTCTATAAGACCCTAAAGAACATGAGAAAGGAAAAACAATGCCCTCTCAAATTTATAAAGGACAAGCAAGGCAAATTGCTTACTGCCCCGAAGGAAGTAATGGAAAGATGGAAAGAATATTTCTCAGAACTCCTGGATGGTGAGCATGGTGAAGCATCAGAAATGATAACCACTAGCACAGAAAATAAAATCAATGATGGTGAAGATGACATAAGGATGGAAGAACTGAAGGCAGCACTGGAGAAAATCAAGATGGGCAAAGCAGCAGGGCATGATGGTATAACACCAGAAATGGTTAAGTACATGGGAGCATCAGGCGACCTATTACTCTTAAGGGTTCTACAGGCAGCGTGGTACAACAAGACCATACCAAAGGATTGGGAGACTGCCATCATAACACCAATTTTCAAAAAGGGTGACAATCGACAGTGTGAAAACCATAGAGGCATATCCCTTCTCAGTGGCCCTGGTAAAATCTACTCTAGAATCCTAGAGCAGAGACTCCGACGCCTAGCTAAGCCACAACTGGATAAAGTCCAGTGCGGATTCCGAGCGAACCAAAGTACTCAAGACCTAATCTTCACACTCAGACAGCTGAGTGAAAAGGCCCTTGAGTATAAGAGTGAGATCCATATTTGTTTCATAGATCTGGCGGGGGCGTTTGGCAGGGTCACCTGGAGCAAACTTTGTGATTTTTTGGCAGGGGGGTACATTCCAGCACCTCTGATTCATGCTATACAGAGCTTCTACAGGTCTTGCAGAGGTTGTGTGAGGACGGCGGACCATGGGTCAGAAGAGTTCAGGACCACCACTGGTGTAAGACGGTGATATCCTGTCACCTCGCCTTTTCATGCTCCTCGTGGACGATGTCGTTAAGGCATGTGAGGAGATAACGGGAAAGTATTCGGTGGGGTACTGGAAGATGAGACAGGTCTGTATTTCGGAGCTGGCATTTGCTGATGATGTTGCCTGTCGTGAAATATTCTAATCCACATATATAAATTAAAAGGTAAATGCAAAGCCTAACAAATAAATTTAATAAAAGGAAGAAGAATGGTAAAGAACAGTGCTGTCACAATAACTGTACTCGAAATCCCCCTTGTTTTATGCTTCGTCTGCAAATTGTAACGCCTTCACGTTGATAGTAAAAGCCTACTGTATTATTACCCGCTTTCTTCAATGAAACGTGTGCTGTATTTCTTGGAAAAACAGTGAGATACGCAAGCTGAACAATGACCTAATTTTAATATTTCATTCATTCCATTTTATACACGGCGTAACTAAAGACAGATGGACTAAAGGATAGAGAGAAGGGAGGGCTGAAAATCAGGAACGCATGCAAAATTGAACACGCGTCTCGCTATTAATGCCACCCCAACAAGCGTAACGCGATACACACTTACTACTATCACGCGTGTAAGGCCACATGCACTAACTTTTTCGGACGGACAGTGATAAAAACACTAACCTTCCCAGAGTTAGGTTTTTAAATCCTGAAAAACGCTTATTAGAAAAGATAACATTAGATGGGTTTACGTTTGAAAACATTACAGTACCCAGACAGCACATCTTCGAAACAGAAGGTAGAAGAAATTGCATATTTTGAACGCAGCCACTTAGCTCTTTTAAATTTGTATATTTGGGTTCCTTAGGGCTTGCTGACAAAGAATATGTAAAACGTTACGCAAATAGTCTAGGAATTAACAAGTTATAGCCAAAATAAAATGATGGTGCTGTCAGACAACACCCCAAAATCAGAATCGCTCAGTGGTAGATTTTTTAAACCTTACGTACGGAAATAGCCTACCATGTAAACTCCAAATTGATTGGAGCGCAACAAATATAAGACTAAACACGATTGGTCGGACTATAAATACTATCTTTGGTTGTTAGGGGAGACGTAGGAAGGTAAAATTTTTTCAAACACTTGTCGAAACGTGGCTCCATTGGCCAGACTCGCTAATATAATCACTTAGGAGCGTTAGTTCGAGACCACTAGTTCAAATAAGCTTGATAAAGCAACAGTGCGTTGAAGCCAGCTCATATTTTTGCTAAATAAAAGCCTGGAACATAAGCAGATGGGAATTTGTGCCAGTAATTGTGCCAGAATTCATTGCTAGTCAACGTATCTGTGTTTTATTCTATGAATTGTGGTAAGCTTGAAACATCCAGTATCTTTTAATGAAAATTGAATGTGAATTGTTAATTTATGCCTGTATATATGTGTAGTTCAGTAGCAAACATGATGTAAAGCCTATAATGCTCCAGCCTGAACAGAAGGTGTCGGAGGAAAGTAAAACGGCATAGAATGGCCAAACAGTACACTGACACCTAGATGATTGACTAGAAAGAAATAATGCTGGAAGTGCAGAGGCGTAGTAACCATTAAGGAGGTTAATACTGGTATAAAGTATTTCAGATGAAGCTGACAGTTGGTCTAACGCTCTGAACTCAATGTTTGTGATGTATTGTGCTCAGTGTAGAACTAGAGTATCAATTAGTTATGAAGTAGAAGGTACATCCTTCTTGTTTTCAGGGACCGTGGTCTTGATGGTATTGAGCAGCACCTGGTCAGAGCTTTGCTGAATCCAGAGTCGGACAGCATACTCCTTGGTCCATTTAGCTATCAGTGAGGTGTCTCCAGAGCACAGTGGAGAAATCGAGCAGAGGAGTCCTTTCCTGCCGCCATCACGCAAGATAAGCTGATGTGGCCAGCTGAGCTCAAAATTATGTACCCCCATCTTAAAATAACATTGTAACATAAACTTAAGAGGGGAAGTAAATTGTTTTAATATCAGGAACTGAGAACATCTCCAATACTAGTTCCAATAAAGACAAACTATTGAAGTCATGATGACAAATACCAACAGAGCTTGAACAAAACAAAACCAGTATTACCTCATATTACTACTACACAACTGACACACATAGGATACTTTTAATAATATATGTCACTACAATATTCATATTGATAAATTCTGTACATATAACTTGTAATTAACATTGATTGTGATTCCTGGTTCCCTTTGTATTTGAATCAGGACACATATTCATTCATGACAGAAATGAATACATATTGTTATTTGAAAAGTTATCAGTGACTCCTTTAAGATATCCTTGTAGAGTGTTTTATGTATGTGAGTGTCACAGTGTTGTCAAGTGTGGTGGAATAAATTAAATTGTTTATCTGTCTGTTGTTGTTATGACTTACACTTCATCATACACATACCCTAGACATACAACGTAGTCATCACACTATTCCAGAATAATTCTGACTGAGATATATATATATATGTGGCAGCAAGTAAGGTTATCTATAATACACTACTCTTATTAGATATAGATACCTTCACAGCTGATCTCAGTCAGTACACTAAGTCCCCTATAAATATTTATAACATCCCACTTCACCACATATATTGGGGGCTCGTCCGGGATTTTGAATCTTTCCCTATTATAAATATTGGGGGTAATTCACTTCAGGGAATATAAGAATTAAAAGGTATCCTTGGGTGGAATTAAATAAGGTTGAGCTCACGGTGCCTGTGTTGTCCATTATATATATTTAGAGATTGAATTGTTGGTTAGACATTGTATAAATTTACCTGATAGACAATGGCGGACCTGGCCAAATTTCGATCTGCTGCTGTTCAGACTGCAAAAGAGTTAGGATTAGATGGGCAAGTTATGGTTGCCTATGTCACTACGGAATGTGACAAATTTATTGAACACGAAGAAAGAAGGTTTGAAGCCGAAAGAAAGTTAGAGGCTGAAAAAGAAATTAAGAGGTTGCAGATTGAGGCTGACAAAGAGGCTAAAGCATTGGAATCCGAGGAAAGAAGATTGACTGCAGAAAGGGAAGAGAAGAAATTAGCTGCAGAAAGGGAAGCAGAAGAAAGAAGATTGACTGCAGAGAGGGAAGCAGAAAAGGAGGAGAAGAGATTACAAAGGGAACATGAGTTACGACTAAGGGAGTTTGAGTTTCAAGGCCATGCTCCTGAAAATGGTGCCAGTCCCTTTGCCTCTGATGCCACTGCTAGCCAGGGAGCCTCAACCTCAGCTATGAATTTTCATTTAGATCATTTTGTTGAGAAAGACGATGATATAGAGAGCTACCTAAATAGGTATGAACTATTAGCTACCACGTATGGGTTAGAGAGAGAAAGGTGGAGCTTAAAGTTATCTCAGGGACTTCGTGGGGCAGCTTATGAAGTTTTTGCAAAAAAGAGCAGAGGTGATCAGGAAAATTATGACATGCTAAAGCAGGCTCTTTTGTTAAGATATGAAAAGAATGCAGAATTTTATAGGAAAAAATTTAGGAATGCTAAACTACTGTCAGGCGAAACCTATCACCAGTTCTCTGCACGAATAGAGACATACTTGGAGAAATGGACTTCTCTGGGGAAAACCCAAGATCTTAAGGAAATGGTCCTTATAGAGCAATTAAGAGAGTCCATGGCTCCAGACCTGAGAAAGTTTCTCATGGAACAAGGTGCAGAGAGGCTGGGTGAGTTGCTAAATGTTGCTGAAAGGTATCAAGCAGCTCAAGCAGAGGTAACAGGTAATAAAAAGAAACAGGTGGATAACTTTAGGGCACCACAGAACTTTAATCAATTTGATCCTAGAGATCAAAACAAAAGTAAGCACCAGTTTGATAGGCCACGGTATGAAAATAAAAAAAAATTCCCACAATTCGATGAAAGGAAATATGATGAAAGAAAATCTTTCAACCAAGGAAAAAGGTGGTGTAAAAATTGTCAGATGGACAATCATGACACTGACCGTTGCAGAAGGAAACCTGTGTATATGGCCACCCTTCAGGTCAGGTCGACCTCAAGACAGGAGGAGGATATTATGTTAGATACCACTCCAGAAGAGATGAGGAAGGCACAGGCTGGGGATAAAACACTCAAGCCTTGTTTCAGAAAATTGTCAACTTGTCATACAACTCCAGGCAAGGGAGATTTTTACATGAAAAACAAGTTGATGTATAGGAAGACTGGAGCTAGATCCAAAGGTCAGGGACAACTGGTACTTCCTAAAAGATATAGGGCAGACTTAATAAGGAGCCTACATGTGAAACCAGATGGGGACCATGAGAAGATAGGTACCATCATTCAAAAGGTGGCTCACAATTATTATTGGCCCAAAGCAAGATGGGACATTGAGAATTTTGTAGAAAGGTGTAGCATAGCACATGAGGGAACACCCACAAGTGGGAACATGGATCAGGATCTGGACACGCCACGGGGCAAAATTAGGCCTGATAATAAAAAGAGATATAAATTTGATAAAGTGGACCAAATAGAATGGGAAGCCCCTTTTCACGGACAAGCTTCACTTAACTGTTTTACAATGGCCACTATGCGGAGAGTGCAAAAAGATGTCTTACCCCAGGATAAGCCGAAAATCCCTCAATCGGACTTAAACAAACTGGAGGAAGAGGATGTAGAGAGGAAATCTCTCATCAAGAATTTTAAGTGGGGAGACAGCCCCAAGAAAAGAATTGGTAGCGGTCGTTTTGTGCATGATAATTCTGGGAGGAAAAATCATCACTATAAAGCTTCGAGTGGAAGAGACCATACCGGTGCATGGACAAATAGGTCCACACAATTAAAGGTCCATATGTAGCTTTGTTAAGAACGTGGACTGATGAAAAGGCAG
Source organism: Oreohelix idahoensis (assembly GCA_024509875.1). Taxonomy (NCBI): domain Eukaryota; kingdom Metazoa; phylum Mollusca; class Gastropoda; order Stylommatophora; family Oreohelicidae; genus Oreohelix; species Oreohelix idahoensis. Next base: position 6,450 of record JAMPIV010005021.1, on the reverse strand, counting down.
AGGAAAACATTACATCTTCATACCAATATGTGAATGAGCTGACCACTCGTTTAAAAACTGGCTGGAAACTTGCCAATGAAAATTTGAAACAAGCCAGGAAGAAACATGCTGCCTATTATAACAGGAAGGCGAAAGACAGAAATTTGGCTGTGGGAGAGAAAGTACTGCTTATTTTGCCCGGGAGTCAGAATAAGTTACAAATTGGATGGCAGGGTCCATATACAGTTCTAGAGAAGGTGTCTAGAACAAATTATAAGATAGATAAGAAGGGGAAAGAAAAAATCTATCATGTGAATCTCCTGAAGAAATATTTGGAAAGAGAACATCAGGAAGAGACACACTTGTTGACCTTGTCCATCGCCATGGAGATGAAAAAGGAACCACTTTCATCATTTGAATATCCATTACACCCCTGTGAGACAGCAGCACAGGTGAAACTCAGTACACATATAACGAAAACTCAGAAAGAGAGAGTGCAACAGGTTCTAAATAATCATGCAGAGGTGTTAACAGACCGACCAGGGTATACAAACCTATTGGAATATGATATGAAACTGATAGACCCCACACCTGTCTGTATGAAACCATATTCGATTCCGTTTGCTAAGGAGAAAGCTTTGAAGGAAGAGATAGACTATCTATTGAAGGAAGGAATTATTTCACACAGTGAATCTTCGTATAGTTCCGGTGTTGTACTCTTAAGGAAGCCCTCTGGAGAACATAGACTCTGTATAGATTACAGGAGACTGAATGCTATTACAGAAGGACAGGTGGATCCATTGCCGGATACAAATCAGCTGTTTGCCAGACTAAATAAAGCTAAATATTTCTCAAAAGTGGATCTGAGTAAAGGATACTATCAGATTCCAGTAAAGCCCGAGGTTAGACCATACCTAGCTTTTAGTACCTCAGAAGGACACTATGAGTTTAATAGATTGCCATTTGGATTGAAGAATGCGCCTAGTGTCTTCTCTAGAATGATGAGAAAATTGTTGGATGTAAACATTTCGGAGGAACGTAATGAATCCCTGAGTTGCCTCTTTGATTGAGGATATTCCGAATGTTTCATACAGGATAATAAGAAGATTATGGGATCCACTACAAAAACTCTGCTATCACCAGGTATATGTAATCTCCTCATAACGTACATTTTGAGGGAAATATAATGTTCTCTGGACATGCAGACTCAGAGAAGAGAAATGGTGAATACGGGTTGCGAAGCAGCATTAAGACAAGCACTCACACTTGCGGCTGTTCAGTAACATAACCGAAATATATTATTGGTTGTAGAAGTCTGAGGCAGATTTCAAGAGTAGTGCCTACTCTGAATGGACCCAACTACATAAAACCATGATAGCACCACAGCAGAGTAAAGTCAAGTCGACTTACATTTATCTATGTGTATATAGAATAAAGGACTGACATGGGATGTCTGTTTTAAGAGGGGAGGTGTCGTGAAATATTCTAATCCACATATATAAATTAAAAGGTAAATGCAAAGCCTAACAAATAAATTTAATAAAAGGAAGAAGAATGGTAAAGAACAGTGCTGTCACAATAACTGTACTCGAAATCCCCCTTGTTTTATGCTTCGTCTGCAAATTGTAACGCCTTCACGTTGATAGTAAAAGCCTACTGTATTATTACCCGCTTTCTTCAATGAAACGTGTGCTGTATTTCTTGGAAAAACAGTGAGATACGCAAGCTGAACAATGACCTAATTTTAATATTTCATTCATTCCATTTTATACACGGCGTAACTAAAGACAGATGGACTAAAGGATAGAGAGAAGGGAGGGCTGAAAATCAGGAACGCATGCAAAATTGAACACGCGTCTCGCTATTAATGCCACCCCAACAAGCGTAACGCGATACACACTTACTACTATCACGCGTGTAAGGCCACATGCACTAACTTTTTCGGACGGACAGTGATAAAAACACTAACCTTCCCAGAGTTAGGTTTTTAAATCCTGAAAAACGCTTATTAGAAAAGATAACATTAGATGGGTTTACGTTTGAAAACATTACAGTACCCAGACAGCACATCTTCGAAACAGAAGGTAGAAGAAATTGCATATTTTGAACGCAGCCACTTAGCTCTTTTAAATTTGTATATTTGGGTTCCTTAGGGCTTGCTGACAAAGAATATGTAAAACGTTACGCAAATAGTCTAGGAATTAACAAGTTATAGCCAAAATAAAATGATGGTGCTGTCAGACAACACCCCAAAATCAGAATCGCTCAGTGGTAGATTTTTTAAACCTTACGTACGGAAATAGCCTACCATGTAAACTCCAAATTGATTGGAGCGCAACAAATATAAGACTAAACACGATTGGTCGGACTATAAATACTATCTTTGGTTGTTAGGGGAGACGTAGGAAGGTAAAATTTTTCAAACACTTGTCGAAACGTGGCTCCATTGGCCAGACTCGCTGATATAATCACTTAGGAGCGTTAGTTCGAGACCACTAGTTCAAATAAGCTTGATAAAGCAACAGTGCGTTGAAGCCAGCTCATATTTTTGCTAAATAAAAGCCTGGAACATAAGCAGATGGGAATTTGTGCCAGTAATTGTGCCAGAATTCATTGCTAGTCAACGTATCTGTGTTTTATTCTATGAATTGTGGTAAGCTTGAAACATTCAGTATCTTTTAATGAAAATTGAATGTGAATTGTTAATTTATGCCTGTATATATGTGTAGTTCAGTAGCAAACATGATGTAAAGCCTATAATGCTCCAGCCTGAACAGAAGGTGTCGGAGGAAAGTAAAACGGCATGGAATGGCCAAACAGTACACTGACACCTAGATGATTGACTAGAAAGAAATAATGCTGGAAGTGCAGAGGCGTAGTAACCATTAAGGAGGTTAATACTGGTATAAAGTATTTCAGATGAAGCTGACAGTTGGTCTAACGCTCTGAACTCAATGTTTGTGATGTATTGTGCTCAGTGTAGAACTAGAGTATCAATTAGTTATGAAGTAGAAGGTACATCCTTCTTGTTTTCAGGGACCGTGGTCTTGATGGTATTGAGCAGCACCTGGTCAGAGCTTTGCTGAATCCAGAGTCGGACAGCATACTCCTTGGTCCATTTAGCTATCAGTGAGGTGTCTTCAGAGCACAGGGGAGAAATCGAGCAGAGGAGTCCTTTCCTGCCGCCATCACGCAAGATAAGCTGATGTGGCCAGCTGAGCTCAAAATTATGTACCCCCATCTTAAAATAACATTGTAACATAAACTTAAGAGGGGAAGTAAATTGTTTTAATATCAGGAACTGAGAACATCTCCAATACTAGTTCCAATAAAGACAAACTATTGAAGTCATGATGACAAATACCAACAGAGCTTGAACAAAACAAAACCAGTATTACCTCATATTACTACTACACAACTGACACACATAGGATACTTTTAATAATATATGTCACTACAATATTCATATTGATAAATTCTGTACATATAACTTGTAATTAACATTGATTGTGATTCCTGGTTCCCTTTGTATTTGAATCAGGACACATATTCATTCATGACAGAAATGAATACATATTGTTATTTGAAAAGTTATCAGTGACTCCTTTAAGATATCCTTGTAGAGTGTTTTATGTATGTGAGTGTCACAGTGTTGTCAAGTGTGGTGGAATAAATTAAATTGTTTATCTGTCTGTTGTTGTTATGACTTACACTTCATCATACACATACCCTAGACATACAACGTAGTCATCACACTATTCCAGAATAATTCTGACTGAGATATATATATATGTGGCAGCAAGTAAGGTTATCTATAATACACTACTCTTATTAGATATAGATACCTTCACAGCTGATCTCAGTCAGTACACTAAGTCCCCTATAAATATTTATAACATCCCACTTCACCACATTGCCCTGATTGCTAAATCAGAGGCACATCTCCAATTCAACCTGCAAGTCTGGAGGGAAGAGCTGGAGAAGAGAGGGATGGTCATAAGCAGCTCTAAAACAAAATCCATGGTGATATCACGAGAAGAAAGAAGACATCGGATTGGGCTGGGAGGGCAGGTCCTGGAGCAGGTGGACCACTTTAAATACCTCGGAGCTATTATTGACCGAAGGGGAAGCATCAGGGAAGAGTTGGCCACTCGGGGAACGGCAGCTGGAAGACTTTTTCGGGCCATAATTCGAAGATTCCTCAGCGGGAGAGAGGTTGGTGGGAGGACGAGGGTGGCTGTATGCCGCTCCACCTGTGTCCCAGTCTTGACATGTGGATGCGAGTCGTGGGCAATGACTACAACCCACAAAAGCCAGATCCAAACCTCAGAAATGAGGTATCTGAGGAAGGTGGTTGAAGTAGCGGGAAGAGACATGGTACACAGCCAGACGATACGTCAAGGCCTTAAATCCCACCCCCTGCAGACCCAAGTAGAACAGTCCCAACTAAGATGGTTTGGCCATGTCTGCAGAATGGGAGAAGACCGGCTACCACGACAAGCATGGGAAACAAAGAGCCAAGGATCCAGACCCCAGGACGACCCAGAGTCCGCTGGGAGGACAACATTAGACAATCTTTGAAGGACCGAGGACTAGAATGGAACCAGGCCAGGAGAAAGACAGCCGATAGGATAGTCTGGCGCTCTCTTTTCCAAACCTCTTCATCTCACGGTAGAAGGGGAACGACTAAGTAAGTAAGCCTATCGTAGGTTTATCGAAGTACGGTTGTCGAGTAAAAAGCTGATGCTCTTTCAGTCAAGCAGGTTGTGTGATAGAAGCTTTACGCTAACAAACATTTAAAAAGAAAAGAAAGTAAGTATAATTCAGCTTGAATTTAAAGGAATCAAAAGTATAAGAGCGTGAATAGTATCCAAGTATGATGGACGATTAACAACAAAGGGCTGGAAAATACTGTCAAGAAGTTCGGAAATACGATGTTCAGTAGGGCATGATAGGCGAACGAACGAACGAACGAACGAACGAACTTTATTTTCAAAGGGTTAAGAATTGGGCACGCAGGCCCGTCTGACATTCTGCCCTTCCTCTCTCTCTCATCATATATACTATATCCTTTCATCCTCACATTTACTTTAAGCATAATTAAGGCATTTATCATTATAAAAGTAATATTACATTTGCAATAATCATCATAATTAAAGTACGTTTTTAACATTAAAAAAGAATAATAATAATAATAATAATGAATGTAAAAATAAAATAAATAAAAATAAAAATAAACATTAATACATAGATTAGATAGATAGATAGATAGATAGATAGATAGATAGATAGATAGATAGATAGATAGATAGATAGATAGATAGATAGATAGATAGATAGATAGATAGATAGATAGATAGATAGATAGATAGTTTATAGTGGTATATAATAAGAACTCGTGACATTTTGAGAATCCGCTGCTGAATGACCTGGGACTTAGTGTGTTGTCAGCACATGCGGAAAATGTTCCCACAGGTGAGCAGCTTTGAGTCCCAAACAGATACTGCCACAGGGAGTGAATTGTTTACGCCTCCACTATACGAGATCCAGCGTTATGACCTATGCTCCTTAGGGAGGTAAAGGGTATTGACTGATAGATAAGAATCGTGCATATAGGCCCGTCTTACATTTTGCCCTTCCTCTTATTCATCTTTTATTGCTAGTTATTCAGACATTCTCCATACTTAAGGTGTTAGTTTAATGGCGATGCAACATTATAAGTAGTATAAAAGCATACATTTACAGTATTTGATTACAATTAAGAAGTAAGATATATTAAAATGAAAAACTAGATCATTAGACCCTCCATACAGTATATTAGATAATAATTCGAAATATAATCCCTTAGGGCGGCATATAATTGGCACTCATAATGTATTTGAACAGTCTACGATTATATGAGTAGGGACTGTGCATGTTTTTAAGATCATGTGGAAGATTGTTCCAAAGATGAGCAGCTGAGTAAGCCAAGCTCTTCGTGAACAAATCTAGCCTGGGCTTGGGTACCTGTAACTGGTTTAAGCGGTTACTACGTTTTTCATTGAATTTTAAAAGAGGCCACAGATACGTTGGAGCATTCTGTGACAAGATTTTGTGAGCGAATTTAGCTTTGTTAAATAGGAAGCGCCTTCTAAGTGGTAATATTTTAAGATAGTTATATAAATCTGTACAATGTGTTTGGTGTTTATCAGCAACTAGGCGCACTGCACGTTTTTGAAGTGAATGAAGCCTTTTTGTGTTGGATATGGAACAACCATCCCAGATTGTGGAACAATAGTCTAGGTATGTTTGTATGTGAGATGTGTAGAACATTTTCCGTGCCCCCTCATCCAGGAAGTGTTTGATTTTGGCTAATTGGTAAACTTTTTGTGCCGTTAGCTTTGTGAGTGCATTTACATGTGAGTTCCAGCTTAGGTGCTGGTCAACATTTAGACCTAAAGTTTAATTTTCATTTACATTTTCAATTAGTGA
>JAMPIV010005020.1:0-249761 GCA_024509875.1 Oreohelix idahoensis | reverse complement strand
ATATATATGACTTATCTCAATTAGTTATAAATTCCCTCGCGACTTTTAAAAGTTAGTTTAAGCATTTAAGCATCTATTATCTTTTGAAATAATATAATAGATATATCATTACATTTACAACTGGAACTATTGAGATGGTTTAATTTAATAGATTTAAATTAACACAAAATCCAGTGAAATAGAATGAATGAACTAGACCACTGATCACTTTACACAATTATATTTTACAGTTTTGCACAGAATAGAATTCACTGCAAATATATATGAAAATCCAGGGGAAAATCTAACACGATTTTAAATATAGCTAGTGCTTCTGTCAAGGTCTGGCCAACGAGTGATAAAATGCATTTCTTCATGGTCTGTATATATCTAAAATGGAATGTAAGATGAGTGGGACATGTTAAAATTTGACACCTTTTTAGATCTCATGAGACTTTCGGGGATCTGACCGCCAGACTAAAGAGAGATGCCGCCCCTGGTCTTCCGTATCTCCACTCGCTGCGTGCGCTTCGGCTTTCCCGTTCGCGTCCACTGCGATCGGTTCTGTGGTTAACACCGAGATGCGAAATACCGGCAGGAAACTTGCGTCGCTCGTTTCAGGGACCACTACTGCCTTTTTGCTAGCGTGCCGCTAGTCTTTCCTAAGATCCCCCCCACCCCCCGTGTCTTTGATCGTGGTCGCTACTATCGTTTGATGCTGGCAAACCCCCCCCCCCCCCCACTGGCCAAGTTAAGGAAAATAACTGCATATGATTGCTCAAGAGATATCCGTGGGCGTGATTTAACCTCTCCTTAAATCAATGCGATGACCAGAATGAACGGTAGATAAACTGTCTACATATTAATAAGCAAACGTGTTGACCATCTGCGTGGAAAGGTTGCATAGCTAATGAGTCCAAGTGAAAAAAAAATCCCGTTTGACGAAAAGTTACCACAATATTCGGGGGCACTGATGCTATCCGAAGGGGTCGTTACGAAGGGTCGTACCATATCATCCAACACTTCAGGAGTACCGATGTTATGAGAGGGTTCTTACCATCATCTAACAAATTCAGGGACGGCTGAGTTGTCTGTCACAGTAATATACGCTCCTTAATATGTTCGTACAACCAGAAATATCTACAGCAGTGCTCATTAACAAAGAGTGCAAGACCTTACCTTGAGGAGGTGCGAGACATGCCAGTTATTTTAGAAGGCGAATTATCATTAACATCATAGAATACACAGAACTCCAATGTATTTGTACAAAATAGAACATTGACAACGTGGATTCAATACCGAATCTTAGTCACAATTTGTAAATACCATTTTCCCAAAACATACTTGTATCTCTTGTTCTCATTTTTGGCATATTTTGTGAGCTAGAAGATACTGGCATGTAAACGCATGTAATCTCTAGTTTCATATTTTTACATTTGTTCATTCTCATCATCGTATGTTTTTGTTGTACCTATATGTAATTCTTGTCCTTGTCACCTGTTTGTAACTGTGGCATGTAAAGCTTCTTAAGATGATGTAAAGGGGTGCAAGGATTCTTAAGATGATGTAAAGGGGTGCAAGGCTTCTTAAGATGATGTAAAGGGGTGCGAGGCTTCTTAAGATGATGTAAAGGGGTGCACGGATTCTTAAGATGATGTAAAGGGGTGCGAGGCTTCTTAAGATGATGTAAAGGGGTGCAAGGATTCTTAAGATGATGTAAAGATGTGCGAGGCTTCTTAAGATGATGTAAAGGGGTGCGAGGCTTCTTATGATGATGTAAAGGGGTGTGAGGCTTCTTAAGATGCTTTAAAGAGGTGCAAGACTTTTTCCTAAGATGCTGTAAATGGGTGCGGGACCTCTAAAAGGTTAAGAAACACTGATCTATAGAATAAAGTAAATTATAATTAGCTTGATGTCTGAAGAAAAGCGGACAAAGAAAAGTGGGTTGAGGGGACAATCAATGGAATAATTGAATTGTAAGAGGAATATGGAAAAATAGAAGCCTGCAAGGACGAAGAAACAATAAGATACGCCACACTTTCTTTTGTGGTGGATATATATCATTTGTCTTTGCTTAATCTCTTGGGTTATATCACTATTTATTTTGTACTTAATGTGTTTCCTTTTGTTACCTGTGTTGGTACTGTTATGATGGTACTGTTATGACAGCTGAATTGTTGTTAAAAAGGTGATGAGGAAGATAAGATGGCACTTAACAGCTGACCATTATTGCCTCTGCTGTTCCACCATCTTGGTCTACCCTGTTCAACCTAAGCATTGGTTATAATTAGGGTATTTAATGTAATTTTATTTTTAGTTTTGTATTTAGCTAACTGTTGTCTTTTGCAGTTGATGGTTTTAATTTATATTAGTATTTCTTCTTTTTAAGTCTTGTTTTTTGTTTGTTTGTTACTTCTTTGTCTTTCCTTGCACTATGAGTAGTCAATAATTTTATTTTTCTTTAATGGTTTGTTAGTTTTTGTTTATTAATTTCTATTTGGTTGAATTTATTTTCTGTAGTATTATTATTGTTATTATTATTACTAATGTGTCACTGTTATTAACCTTATATGTTTTCCTTTGTTTTGTGTATATATCGTTTAAGTATTGATTAGGCTTCCCCTGGGGCATCTATACTTAAAACCTTATCACATATCATGTCTATATTGTAATTTCTAAAGTATGTTTTTAATTCTAGCCTCTGTTTCTGATAAAGGTGGATTTGAGCTGAAATGATAACTTGCCACCCCTATCGACACCTGGTATTAAAGTGCAAGATGTAGGTGTCTTCTCTGATTTAGAATGTTGCTGTGTGTGTTGCAGTAGAACAGTTCACAGGGTACACCACAGGCAACATGACGTGTAGAGTCATAGAAATGGTAACTTCGCTTTAGGTTTATACCATTTATTGCACGCCACAAAACAGTCATGATATTTATGTCATCACCAGCATAGTATAACGAATGCAGCATTCAAAATCATATTAACTGATAGTCATGTAGGATTCAATACTCAATAGTTGTATTGTAAACAGATATCATAAAGTTCTGGTTCGTGAAGCTGTATAAATAATATATATAACTTCTGCAACAGTGTCAGCTGCAGATCTTCAATGTTCATAGACAACAATAAATGCTCCCTTTCTGATGCTAGCAGATCAGATGTATACAATAAGTCCGTTTACTGTCTGCACGTGAATAGCATACTGGGCATACAGGTCAAACCGACCTTTATAACGTTTCTAAGTCTAACCATCTGACTTGGACGTGATCTCTGATATAACGAATCCTGGAACACAGACAATAGTCTTGTTGGTCTAGAGCGACCCATATATATATAACTAGTTCAGGTATAAAGATACCGGTGGCGAAAAACCTAGTCAAAGTACCTCTCCATTTTGAATCACACAGGCGAGCAAGGAGCGACAAAATGACGAACTTCTAGATGATAGCAAAAAGTTCGATACAAGAGGAATTACCTTTCTTCGGAAATCAACCACGAACATATGCCTCCAGGCAGGCTTGAATAATACTGGGAAATAGTCTAGTTAGCTAACTAACTCACAAAGACAACGTATTTCCCTCAGAAAATCACAAGACGCAGGTTGCGTCCGCTCGCTACTCAGACCATTTCTAAACTCCCCAGCTGGGCGGAACACACAGAACGAACTCCCAGTTTTTGACATGCGCAGAACTCATCTACGTGAGTATCAATTCACACAAAGCGATTTTAAGAACATTCGAGATAAAAGTCTTACACAGTCGCGCCTTTTATGGTCATGAACAGAAGCGTTAAGACAGGTTTCAGACATCTACAACAGTTGACTGATACTACCAACTAACGAGATATGGTCACGCTTCGTTCAAGAAATTATAGACCGAACGTGTCTCTATACAAGAGAAGGCAAACTCCTAAAAAATTGTAGTCTCAATAACTCGGGTTATGTCCCTTTGACTGTAAAAAAAAACATAATACACATTTCAGTCAAAAAAATGATCATACATACGAAAAATGATCATACAAAGACTTTGGAAAAAGTAATTATTTGTGCGTAACATTACCGCACCCTCCCGGGAAAAAAAAAAATGAAACATTTTTTTTTTAAATCCTGGAGCCGGAAAAATCTAGGCTCCTAACGCACGTATGATGCGCGGATATATACCTAACAAAATAGCTCAACACTTGGAGCGAAACTGAGATCATATCCCAGGTCCTTAGAGAAAAAATTTATCTAAGTATTCGCGTATATATTCCAGGAAGGTGCCACCAACACAAGCCACCATGATGGCAACATCATAATAAAAGTCAAATTACTCTCATACCAATATATGAAATTAAATATATTATTATGATATCATATAATGTGTTGTGCAAACAGCGGTGTAATATATTAATATACCGCACTATTTTATTACATTATATAATGCATCAGTAATTAATAAGTAATACAATGTTGTTCTTTGTTGACATAAACAAGCAATAGAAGATGTGGACATCATCCGCTCCCAATCTAGGACAGGACTTGATATCCTCAAAGTTCCACAATGGACATAATCTCGCAGACTTCAATGATGTGCTGCGAAAATATCAATAACACAAATCTTAAAGACAACTGGTAAATCTCTTAATACAATTATGCAAATATATTATTTAAATGTGGCCGAGTGATCTTTTGGCCCGTATATCACTAACTAAGCCTTCTTAGATAATTACATGGTACAATGTTATAAATTTCCCTCAAAAAAAAAGTGAGAAAAAAATCTACTAACATGTCATTATAATATTGGACTGTATATCAGGAAATATATATATATGACAGAAGAATCATGTGGAATCGTGTGGGCATCTGGACAGAATGTCTGCCATTACATTGTCCGAACCACGGATAGCTCGAACCGAGAAATGAAATGGTTGAAGAGCTATGGCATAACGAGTGGACCTCGAGCTCTTCAAGTTTTTGCTCTGAATAGCAGTAAGCGCTTTCTGGTCGGTTTCCACAATGAAATGTGCGCCTAGAAGAAATCTTTGTAACTTCAGAATAGACCATACCATAGCCAATAACTCACGGTCTAAAACCGAGTAATTCTTTTCTGCAGCATTTAATTTCCTAGAGATATACATCACCGGATGCAGAGTATCAGAATACTCCTGCATTAGTGCCGCCCCAATCCCAGTTGACGAGGCGTCACTTCGAAGAACAAAAGTCTTCTCAATAGTAGGTAACCTAAGAATAGGTGGAGATGAAAATAGGGCTTTAACCTGGTCCAATGAGGATTGACATTCTTTAGACCAGCGGATCAGATTAGGCGACCCTTTCTTCAATAAAGTAGAAAGCGGTGCCATAATGGAGGACAGATTCGGAATGAATCGTCCGTAGAATTGGATCAAACCTAATAGACTCCTTACTTGTTTCTTCGTTTTAGGGACCGAAATGTTAAGTATTTTTGAAACATTGTGGTCCTCTGTCTTTAAAAGACCACGACCAACACGATGACCTAGGAAAGAAATCTCACTAAATCCTATAAAGGCTTTAGAGGGTTTTGCAGTCAAGTTATACTCGCGAAGAGTAGACAGTAATTCGTATAAACCCAAATAGTGATCTTCCCAGGAATCACTGAATAGACAGATATCATCTAGGTATGCTATGACATCTGTACGATATGCGAGAATTCGCCGCATCATGCGTACGAATGTAGCAGGGGCGTTCATAAGACCGAAAGGCATGAAATTCCATTGGAATAAACCCCTAGGTGTAGAAAAAGCTGTAAAAGGTTTGGCACGTTCAGTTAGCGGGACTTGCCAATAACCTTTAGACAAATCTAGTTTGGTAAAGAATCTAGAATTAGAAAGTTTATTGAGTAGCTCTTCTAATGAAGGCATAGGTTCAGCGTCGAACTTCGTAACTTGGTTCAATTTGCGATAATCTACGCAAATGCGAATGTTATTATCCTTCTTTCGAACAATAACCATAGACGAAGAGTATGCTGAAGTGGATGGTTCAATGATTTCCAAACGTATCATTTCATCCAATTCTTTTTCGACTTGAGACTGGAAATGGATAGGTATTGGATAGGGTCTGACTCTGATAGGATTGTGATCAGTTAGCACAATGTCATGTTCAATGACATGTGTGTGTCCCGGGATGTCTGTAAGAACATCCTGAAATGTTTGCAACATCGAAGAAACTTGTCGATGTTCCTCAGCGGAAAGATTTGGAGAAACGGTCACGTTTTTCCAAGATTCCGTAGAATAAAGTGGGACCATAGAAAGAGGAAGATTGACATCAGAAAAAGTAGTTTCCTCATCCTGTATAACTGACAGAGATGAGTACTGACCATGAGGTACTTGAGAATTGTCCGTTGCCTGGAAAATAGGCTGCAAATAGTCAGGTCTTTCATAAAATTCCGTGAGCATATTTATGTGGAAAGTTTTATGCTTTCCATCAATATCGACAACATAGTCGACATCAGAAATTTTGGAGACTATTGCATATGGACCCCTTGAAGGAAGTAGAACGAGAGCTTTGTCACCTGGACAAAGTTGTCGTAGACATCTATTCTTATTTGCAAACTGCCTTGCCTTTTCTTTAGCAAATTCGGAAGACGAAGTTGCTAGTTTGCATGCCTCGATGATCTTTTGCCTAAGAGCAATGACGTACTCATAAGAAGATTGAGTCTCATCGCTAATATTATCGGCAGTGATTAGATCGTGAAGTAAAGACATAGGGCCGCGCGGTTGCGCGCCAAAGACAAGTTCAAAAGGGGAAAACCCCGTATGTTCATTGGGGACCTCTCTATACGCAAAGAGAGCCGCGGGTAAGACCCTGTCCCAATCCTGAGGATGATCCTCAGTTATCTTACCAAGTAAAGTTTTCAGAGTCCTATTTAAACGTTCGACCAACCCATTAGACATTGGGTGATAGATACTGCTGAGAGACCTTTTAATGTGTAGCATAGACATTACCTGTGACATAGTGTCTGATATAAGTTGAGTGCCATGGTCTGACAATATTTCTCCGGGAAAACCCAAGCGAGAAAATATCAGCCAAAGAGCGTCTGCGATGTCAGCAGTTGAGATGCTCTTGAGAGGTATTGCCTCTGGCCAACGTGTGCACATATCGACACATGTAAGAATAAATTGATGTCCTCTAGCTGACTTAATTCTAAAAGGACCGATAATATCTATTGCCATTTTTTGAAAAGGGCGAATAGGAATGTCAGCAGCCTGGATAGGCGCAGCATGTCGTGGTCCTTTAGATTTGACCTCCTGACATACTTTGCAAGAGCGACAGTACATTCGTATGTCCTTGCTCACAAATGGCCAAAAGAAAGCCGCAAGAACCCTCGACTTTGTACGGGAAAAACCCATATGTCCAGCACATTGCGAGTCATGAGCATGTTGCAATATTTGCAATCTCATGCTCTTAGGCACAAGAATTTGTGAATGAGTGGACGTAGTCGAGTCTTGTACTATACGTACAAGTACGCCGTTCTTCATAGAAATCCAAGACTTTCTATTAGTATTTTGATTAGGATCACCTTTTTTTGCTAGAATGAAGAATTTTTGTAAAGAAGGATCTTCTTCTTGCAATTTGATAAATGAGTCACGTGTAATAGTCAAGTGACTATCTTGGTCATTTACTTCATCATTATTAGTTAATGAAGTTTGAGGTGGATCCAGAGCATGTGCTCTTGTGACCACCGCATTGGTAGCTTCAATGTTTTGCTCTTCCCAAACAGCAATCTGCTGTGGGGTACATTCCCTAACTCCGTGAATACGACCAATAATAAGGTCCGCAATAGGGTTTGGAAGTAGACACGCGTGGACCTCTCCCGTGAAGAAAGGAGTAGCAATATGTATTATAGCAGTAGGATACTTTTCCAACGTGCCACCAAATGTGACACATTTGATGACCTTTCCTGTAGCACAGGATGGATCTACAAGAGATTGCCTAACGCCGACAGTAGTACATCCAGAATCAAACAACACCGAGACTGGATTACTATTTACTAGCCCCTTATGTAATATAAGAGAACCTCTCCCGTCATGAGCAACATTAGCAGGAAGAGCGGGCAAAGGATGACCACAGCTTAGAGTACTAACGGTCTTCGGATCAAATAAAGTACTGCATTGGATACATTTATTTGCCCTACCAAAATCAAAAGATGAGCATCCGATAGCATTATGGTCTTTATCATTATTAACCTGCTTATCTGCTCCCTGAGATTCTTGTTGAACAGCGTTTGTCTGTTGATATTTTTTTCTCTTATGTTGCGATCTACCGCGACCATTATTGCCTCTGCAATTATCATTAAAGTCCCTACTGTAATTTTTATCCTGGTTTGAGTTCCAGTTTCCATAACTGTCATTACCATCTCTATGCTGTTGAGAACCTCTATTATCTTGGTATTGAGGTCTCTGCGAAAAATATTTCCCTCTATGCCGATTACCTTTGTGGAAATTTCTAAAGTTAACCGGAGTAGAATAACGTGTAGTATTAGGATGTCTCCAGTTCTGGGAAGAAGAATCACCCTGGAATTGATTACTATGATTCTGGGCATAATTACGGTTACTCTTTTTATTGAAATTTTGCTGGCTACCCTGAAATTTACGCATAAAATTTGGGCCATAAGGTGCTGCCGAAGCAACTGGCAGACCTTCTTTCACCTTAGAGTTGCTAATGGTTATGTGCGGATGCGCAGTAACATACTGGCTACAGTATTCTTCCATTTCTTTTATGTTTTTAGGCTTACGCTCATGAAGAAAAGAAAGAAAAGCTTCATTAACAGAAGACATGACCTTGTCTCTAAGTAGTAAGTCCATGAGGGCTTCAAATGTACTTTCTGTCTTAGACAACTCAATCCATCGTAAAAAAGTAAGACGTATGCTTGAGATGAATTCAGAGAATTCAACTCCAGTTTCTGGTAACATGTTTTTAAATTTAAGACGATATCCGTCCTCGTTAAGTTGGTACTTCTTTAACAATGCCGCCCTGACAACCTCATAGTTGTTTTTGTCAGGCACATCTACCATACTCAACAAAGTCAAAGCATCACCTCTAAGTATCTTGGACAGATGATAAACATATAATGTTTTATCTATATTATGCACCTTACATGCACTTTCAAATCTATCTAGATAAAATGTTATATCATCGATTGAGGGATTAAATGCTGGTAGATTAAGCTTGAAATCCTTAGCATTAGTCTTATCTGACACCTTATTTGCATCATTAGCATTACCAGCGTTCAATAACTTTAACTTCTCTAACTCTAAAGCTATGAGTTTTTCTTCATGCTCCATTTTTGCTTTTCTTTTGCTTCTCTCATCAGCTTCTCTTTGTAACCTTCTTTCTTCAGCCTCAGCCTGTAACTTTCTTTCTTCAGCCTGAGCCTGTAACTTTCTTTCTTCAGCCTCAATTTCAAGTCTCTTATTTTCAGCCTCTTTTTCAAGTCTCTTATTTTCAGCCTCTTTTTCAAGTCTCTTATTTTCAGCCTCAGCCTGAAGTCTCTTCTCCTGAGATTCTGCTTCTCTTTTTTGTTTTTCCATTTCCATTTGTAATCTTTTCTCATCCACCTGCATCTGCAGTTTTAAATTTTCAGCATCTATTCTCTTTTGTTCAGTTAGTTCTTTCATTTTCTTTTCCTCCGACTTCAATGCCTTGGCATATTGAACAGTCGCAAATTCTTCTAATTTATCACCTGTCTTCCCAAGGGCTTTACCCTGCTCAATAAAGTACTCAAATGTAGACATGATGTCTAAAATGTGAGTACAGAACCTGAAATAATTAATTATCTTATTTCAATCTTAATAGCAACAAGACTTAATAAAGTGCTTGTATAATCACTATGTTTACTCCAATCTCTGTGGGAAACAAGACTTGACACCAACTTGTATTATCAAATGTATAATAATATCACAAGTCACCTCTTAATTATCAGTGCACTACCCAAATCAGTGCATAACCATCAGTTATTTATCATAACTGCACTACAATAGTGCATAAGCAAAAAACCACCAGTTAGTTATGATAAGTGCACTATAGACCAATAGTGCATGAGCATATATGTAACAATAGTGAAAGCTAACTATGCAAGAACTATGCAAACAATAACAAGACAATGTAAACAATAACAAAGGTCACCAACAATGTAAACAATAACAAAGATCAAAGTCAATGTAAACAACAACAAAGATCAAAGTCAATGTAAACAACAACAAAGATCAAAGTCAATGTAAACAATAACAAAGATCAGAGTCAATGTAAACAATAACAAAGATCAAACAATACGAAAACATTCGCATAAGTCAATAAATAAACAGCGAAACTAAAAAGAAATATCACAAAGAATGTGATGACAAAATGCGAAGATATGACAAACAAATGACGCTACAGTGTATACACAAAAATTTACGTAAAGAACTGAATAATAGAAAAGATGAGACCTACAAATACAAACCAATGAAATCGAAACTAAAAAACAGAAAGAGAGAGAAAAAAAAATATACAAAAAACGAAAATAAAGCACAACTCGTCACAACTAAACAGATATAGCAACGATTGTCGCTAGCAAATTTCACAGTAGGAAATTCGCACAGTCCCTAACGAAAACGCTAACAGTAGAACCTCTGTGACGTGGTATCTTCTACTGAAAGACACCGCCCAACCGAAAAACCCGCTGAATATAAACATATAAATATACAAATACAAATAACATATAACATGTAACAAATAGCAAAAAGTGTGAAAGAATTTAGAAGGCTCAGCTAGAACATAAGGGCACAGTTCACAAACAAAACAGGCCACTTAACTTCTATGTATCCAAAACGTCAGCACAGTTCAGAACAGGATGTGATCAGCATTCTTAGGACAATGATCCAACGTTGATCCATATCTGCTCTCGTAAACTGCCATGACGAAGGAAATGAGCTTCTGACAGGAAACAGCTTCTGAACTTGACCTTCTGAATTCTACAAATTGACTTGAGCACTTGACCTTCTGAATCTGCAACAGTACCTCTGAGACCGGAACAGTTGTTACGGCACTTGTCCTTCTTCCTAACAGATCAGGAAAACTGCCAACTTGACGAGCAACGCCGGGTATTTTGAAACAATTTCCAAATCTTTCAGCAACGCCGGGTACTTTCAAAATCTTTCAGCAACGCCGGGTACTTTCAAAATCTTTCATCAAACATTGAGGTGATGAGTTGAAACTGTAATGTTGAAAGCTTGATGATGATGTCTGGGTTTGTTGACCCCCTTGATAGCTGGTATCAGAGTAAACCAACATATGGCCACCAAAAATGATAAAGGTGGATTTGAGCTGAAATGATAACTTGCCACCCCTATCGACACCTGGTATTAAAGTGCAAGATGTAGGTGTCTTCTCTGATTTAGAATGTTGCTGTGTGTGTTGCAGTAGAACAGTTCACAGGGTACACCACAGGCAACATGACGTGTAGAGTCATAGAAATGGTAACTTCGCTTTAGGTTTATACCATTTATTGCACGCCACAAAACAGTCATGATATTTATGTCATCACCAGCATAGTATAACGAATGCAGCATTCAAAATCATATTAACTGATAGTCATGTAGGATTCAATACTCAATAGTTGTATTGTAAACAGATATCATAAAGTTCTGGTTCGTGAAGCTGTATAAATAATATATATAACTTCTGCAACAGTGTCAGCTGCAGATCTTCAATGTTCATAGACAACAATAAATGCTCCCTTTCTGATGCTAGCAGATCAGATGTATACAATAAGTCCGTTTACTGTCTGCACGTGAATAGCATACTGGGCATACAGGTCAAACCGACCTTTATAACGTTTCTAAGTCTAACCATCTGACTTGGACGTGATCTCTGATATAACGAATCCTGGAACACAGACAATAGTCTTGTTGGTCTAGAGCGACCCATATATATATAACTAGTTCAGGTATAAAGATACCGGTGGCGAAAAAACCTAGTCAAAGTACCTCTCCATTTTGAATCACACAGGCGAGCAAGGAGCGACAAAATGACGAACTTCTAGATGATAGCAAAAAGTTCGATACAAGAGGAATTACCTTTCTTCGGAAATCAACCACGAACATATGCCTCCAGGCAGGCTTGAATAATACTGGGAAATAGTCTAGTTAGCTAACTAACTCACAAAGACAACGTATTTCCCTCAGAAAATCACAAGACGCAGGTTGCGTCCGCTCGCTACTCAGACCATTTCTAAACTCCCCAGCTGGGCGGAACACACAGAACGAACTCCCAGTTTTTGACATGCGCAGAACTCATCTACGTGAGTATCAATTCACACAAAGCGATTTTAAGAACATTCGAGATAAAAGTCTTACACAGTCGCGCCTTTTATGGTCATGAACAGAAGCGTTAAGACAGGTTTCAGACATTTACAACAGTTGACTGATACTACCAAATAAGGAGATATGGTCACGCTTCGTTCAAGAAATTATAGACCGAACGTGTCTCTATACAAGAGAAGGCAAACTCCTAAAAAATTGTAGTCTCAATAACTCGGGTTATGTCCCTTTGACTGTAAAAAAACATAATACACATTTCAGTCAAAAAATGATCATACATACGAAAAATGATCATACAAAGACTTTGGAAAAAGTGAGTCCTATTGTGAGTTAGTTTAGCTTACAAGGTCCTTCCCTTGATGATTCAAAACGCCTGGAGGCGTGTGTTTTGTGGTGTTGATTTCGAAGCAAGGTAATACCTCATTTATGTTTCAAATCTGTAATCTAACTTTATGTTGACAATGGTCGATCTCTGCTCACTTACGAATTACAGAAAGAGAGGTTCTTCTACTAGAAGTCACGCCCCAGGTATCTTCATACCTGAGATTAATATGTACACGGGTCATACTTAGCCCGAAGGACAGTTCTATGTTCTATGAACGTCGCTATGTCAGCGATTGCACCTACGTCGAGGTTAGACTTAGGAATGTCTGTAAAGGTCAGCTTGACCTATACTCCTGGAACACCATCCTCGTGCGACTTATGATTAGACTCATTTAGCACATCTGATCAGTGAGAGGAGTATTGATGCACTTTTGTAATATTGGAGCCAATAGTATAATCCCTTGGGCGCCATATCATTTTTTGAATATATGCCAGATGCATTGATGAACATAACTTATGCTGAATTTCGTGAACTGTCATGACTATGGTTTATTGTGAAATGGATGTACAGTTACCTGTCTTGTGGCGTCAGAAAATAAACGATGGAAAACGTCAAAAGCAGTTTACACCTTTATAT
This sequence comes from Oreohelix idahoensis, assembly GCA_024509875.1. Lineage (NCBI taxonomy): Eukaryota > Metazoa > Mollusca > Gastropoda > Stylommatophora > Oreohelicidae > Oreohelix > Oreohelix idahoensis. Next base: position 236,503 of record JAMPIV010005020.1, on the reverse strand, counting down.
GACTTTCAATGCCATACCACATATGTTGTGAACTTGTGAAACTACATCACCCACACTCACAGCAAGCAACAACAAATCAGGCAAGACACCTCACACTTCAACCTATTATATCCCTGGTGTCTATAGGGGTGGTACTCTACTGGGCTGCTGATTATCAACGACTTCGGACTGATACCTGTAACGTCCATAGTGGCCAGATTTGTGGTCTATCATCTTTAGTGGCCAGTAGTCAGCCTAAATCCACCCTTATCATTTTTGGTGGCCAATAACTGGTTCGTCTGGTACCAGCACTCACGGGGTCAACAAACCCATACAGCTAAAATCAATCAAGTTTGAACTGCACTACCTTCAAGATTCTACATCTTCATGCAATATTTTGAAAGTACCCGGCGTTGCTGCTTTCAGAAGGTCAAGTGCCGATTGAATCAATTTTGCTGCATTCAGAAGGTCAAGTGCCGATTGAATCAATTTTGCTGCATTCAGAAGGTCAAGTGCCGATTGAATCAATTTTGCTGCATTCAGAAGGTCAAGTGCCGAGTGAAGCGTGTTGCTGTTACAAGTTCTGAAACTTCATTCCTGAATCAGAAGCTCGTTTTCCTGCGTCATTACTGTTTATGGAAGCAAGTTCAGATGTCGATCAACGTTGGATCACCATCCTTAGAATGCTGATCATCACCTGTCTGCACCGTGCTGACGTTTGGACATATAGAAGTTAAGTGGCCTGTTTTGTTTGTGAACTGTGCCCTTATACTCTAACTGAGCCTTCTGTATTTCTTCACATTCTTGCTGTTATTTGTTACACGTTATATGTTATATGTTATTTGTTATATTTATATGTTTATATTTCAGCGGGTCTCAGTTGGGTGGTGTCTTTCAGTAGAATATACCACGTGATAGAGGTTTCTACTGTGAGCGTTTTCTTTAGGGACTTTGCAAATTTCCTATAGTGAAATTTGCTAAGCGACATCTGTTGCTATTCTTGTTAGTTGTGACGACATGTGCAGTTTTGTTTTCGGTATTTTTTCGCATTCTTTAGTTTTGTTTTGATTTGTTTGTATTTGTAGGTCTCCCCTTCCTATTATTCAGTTCTATACACCATTTTTGTTTATACACTGTGATGTCATTTGTTTGTTTACCTTTTCGCATTTGTCATCACATCCTGTGTGATATTTTCCTTAGTTTTGCTATTTATTACTTTGACTTCTGCGAATGTTTTCGTATTGTCTTTGATCTTTGTTATTGTTTACATTGTCTTGGATCTTTGTTATTGTTTACATAGTTCTTAGTTAGCATTCACTATTGTTAAATATTTGCTTATGCACTATTAGCTGTGTAGTGCACTTATGATAACTAACTGGTGGTTTTTGCTTATGCACTTAACTGTGTAGTGCAGTTATGATAAATAACTGATGGATATATGGTTATGCACTATTAGATGTGTAGTTCCCTTATGATTAAGAAGTGACTGGTGATATTATTATACATTTGATAATACAAGTTCTTTGTCAAAGACTTGTTTCCCCACAGAGATTGGGGTAAACATTGTGATTATAAAAGTACTTTATTTAAGTCTTGTTACTATTAAGGTTGAAGTAAGATAATTAATTATTTCAGGTTTTGGACTCATAATATTAGACATCATGTCTACACTTGAGTACTTTATTGAGCAAGGGAAATCCCTTGGTAAGACTGGTGATAAATTGGAAGAATATGCGACTACTCAATATGATAAAGCATTAAAGGCGGAAGAGAAAAAAATGGAAATGGAAGCTGAACAAAAGAAATTGCAGATGCAGGTGGATGAAAGGAGATTCCAAGTGGAAATGGAAAAACAGAAAAGAGAAGCTGAAGCTGAGGAGAGAAGATTGGACAAAGAGGCTGAAAATAAAAGACTTGAAAAAGAGGCTGAAAATAAAAGACTAGAGATAGAGGCTGAAAATAAGAGACTACAGGCTGAGGCTGAAGAGAAAAAGTTACAAAGAGAGGCTGAGGCTGAAGAAAGAAGGTTACAAAGAGAGGCTGATGAGAGAAAAGCAAAAATGGAGCATGAAGAAAAACTCTTAGCTTTGGAGTTAGAAAAGTTGAAATTGTTGAACACTGGTAATGCTAATGATGCAAATAATGTGTCAGATAAGTTCAATGCAAGTACTTTTAAGATTAAACTACCTGCATTCAATGCTTCCAGTGACGATATAACGTTTTATCTGGATAGATTCGAACGTGCATGTAAAACACATAACATAGATAAATCACTGTATGTTTATCAGTTGTCCAATTTACTTAGAGGTGATACTTTGAGTATGTTAAGTATGGTAGATGAGCCTGACAAGAACAATTATGAGGTTATCAGGGCAGTCTTGTTAAAGAAGTACCAACTTAACGAAGACGGCTATCGTCTTCAATTTAAAAATATGTTGCCAGATACTGGAGTTGAATTCTCTGAATTCATTTCAAAGATACGTCTTACTTTTTCACGATGGGTTGAGCTGTCTAAGACAGAACATACATATGAAGCACTTATGGACTTACTACTTAGAGACAAGGTTATGTCTTCTGTCAATGAATCTTTTCTTTCTTTTCTTCATGAGCGTAAGCTTAAAAACATAAAAGAAATGGAAGAATAATGTTGCCAGTATGTGACTGCGCTTGAATGTTCCTGAGGCTGAAAACGATCTAGATGTAAATACAGACATTCCACGAAAAGAAGAAATCATCGCAGCGGTCAGGGGGTTAGGGAACGGCGGAGCTCCGGGCCATGATAACTTGAATGCGGAGCTGTTTGAGACGGACCCTGAGCTGGCGGCGGAACTATTGGGGCCACTGTTTGCACGGGTGTGGAGGGCGGGGGCGGCACCATCGGAGTGGAACAGGGGAATAATTGTCAAATTGCCCAGGAAGGGAGTTCTTTCAGACTGCAATAATTGGAGAGGGGTCGCTCTTCTCTCAGTTCCCAGCGGAATACTAGGCAGGATGGTTATACAGGAAGTTTCAAGGGCAGTGGATTGCGGACTGGGGAAAGAGCAGGCGGGATTTAGAAAGAACGGAGGATGTGTGGACCATATATTCACTCTCAGGAACATTATAGAGCAGTGCTCAGAATGGCAAAGACAGCTTTACATAGATTTTGTTGATTTTGAAAAGGCTTTTGACAGCATACATAGGGACAGTTTATGGAAAATACTGAGGGCTTGTGGGGTTCCAGGCTGCATAGTGTCAATCATAAAAGGCCTCTGTGCCAGCTTTGCGTGTAGTGTTGGGCGGAGCAACCTGACCTTCGAGGTGAAGACGGGAGTACGGCAAGGATGCCCCTTATCAACCACTCTATTTTTAACAGTCATAGACTGGGTGATGCGCCAGACAACAGAGGGCAGTCCAAGAGGAATAAGATGGACTACATTTTCAACATTGGAAGATCTGGGATATGCAGATGACATTGCACTGCTGGCACATTCACATCAACACATCCAGGAAAAAACGGATAGACTTAATAAATTTAGCCAGCAGGTGGGCTTGAACATCAATTTAAAGAAGTCTGAGGTCATGACGCTCAATGTGAGCAACCCTGAGCCCGTATCAATAAGGAATCAGCAACTGGTGCAGACAGATGCCTTCACATGCCTGGGAAGCATGGTAGCACCAGACGGTGGGGCAGACAAAGACATCAACATCAGAATGAATAAGGCAGGAACAGCCTTCTTTGGCCTAAGTGACATCTGGGGGTCCTCCCGGTGCAGCACGGGCACAGGATTGGGATTGTACCAGAGTTGCGTGCTTTCTGTGCTTCTCTGTGGTGCGGAGTGCTGGAGAGTCACAGAGAAGGAAATGTCAAAATTGTCATCTTTTCACACAACATGCCTAAGAAAAATTCACCGAATCTTTTGGCCGAATACCATCACCAACCAAGATCTGCTTACTCGTAGCAAGCAAGAGGACATGCATACCATCATAGCTGGCAGACGCTGGAGCTGGGTTGGTCATGTCCTCAGAAGAGACCCCGATGCCATCACAAGAACAGCTATGCTTTGGACCCCTGAAGGAAAGCGAAAGAGAGGCCGACCAAAAACAACTTGGCGGAGGAATGTGGAGGCTGAGATGCAAAGAATGAACCAGAGTTGGGGCACTGTACGAAGGATGGCCACCGACCGTGCAAAGTGGAATCAATTTGTTGTTGCCCTACAAGACGCCACTAGGCGTGATGGCCACTGACTGCTTTGACGGTCGGTGGTTAAGGATCGAAGAAGAAGAAGATGTGACTGCGCATCCTCACGTAACCATTAGCAACTCTAGAGTAAAAGGTTTGCCAGTTGCTTCGGCAGCACCATATGGCCAAAACTTCAAACGTAAATTTCAGGGTACTCAACATAATATTAATAGAAAGAGTAACCGTAATTATGATCAAAATCATAGCAATCAATCACATGGTTATTCTTCTTCGAATAACTGGAGACAAGGTGACACTCCTCGTTATTCTGCACCTAATAATTTTAGACATTTCCGTAAAGGTAGTCAGTATAGAGGTAACTATTTTTCGCGTAGACCTCAAAATGAAACTGCTAGATTTTCTAATCAATACAGAGATGATAATTACAATTATGGAAACTGGGATTCATACCAGGATAACAATTACAGGAGAGAATATAATGATAATTTCAGAGGCAATAATGGTCGCGGTAGATCTCTACATAAGAGAAAGAGATATCAACAGACAAACTCCGTACAACAAGAGTCTCAGGGAGCAGATAAACAGGTTAATGATAATAAAAACCCTAATGCTATCACATGTTCTGCTTTTGACTTTGGTAGAGCAAATAAATGCCCCCAATGTAGTACTTTGTTCGAACCGACTACCGTAACTACTTTAAGCTGTGGTCGCCCTCTTCCCGCTCTTCCTGATGCTGTTGCGCATGACGGGAGAGGTTCTCTTATCCTACATAAGGGTCTTGTAAATAGTAATCCAGTCTCAGTCCTTTTTGATTTTGGATGTACTACTATTGGTGTTAGGCAATCTCTTGTAGATCCATCCTGTGCTACAGGAAAGGTCATCAAATGTGTCACATTTGGTGGCACTTTGGAAAAGTATCCTACTGCCATAATACATACTGCTACTCCCTTCTTTACGGGAGATGTCCACGCATGTCTTCTACCTAACCCTATAGCGGACCTTATTATCGGTCGTATTCACGGAGTTAGGGAATGTACCCCACAGCAGATTGCTGTTTGGGAGGAACAAAATATTGAAGCTACCAATGCAGTGGTAACAAGAGCACAAGCTCTGGAAACACCACAAACTTCATTAACTGATAATAATGAAGTGAATAGCCAAAATAGTCACTTGATTATTTCACGTGACTCTTTTATAAAATTGCAAGAAGAAGATCCTTCTTTACAAAAATTCTTCATTCTAGCAAAAAAAAGGTGATCCGAATCAAAATACAAATAGAAAGTCTTGGATTTCTATGAAGAACGGCGTACTTGTGCGTATGGTACAAGACTCGACTACGTCTGCACATTTTCAAATTCTTGTGCCTAAGAGTATGAGATTGCAAATATTGCAACATGCTCATGACTCACAATGTGCTGGACATATGGGTTTTTCCCGTACAAAGTCGAGGGTTCTTGCGGCTTTCTTTTGGCCATTTGTGAGCAAGGAGATACGTATTTACTGTCGATCTTGCAAAGTATGTCAGGAGGTCAAATCTAAAGGACCACGACATGCTGCGCCTATCCAGATTGCTGACATTCCTATTCGGCCGTTTCAGAAAATGGCAATAGATATTATCGGTCCTTTCAGGATCAAGTCGGCCAGAGGACATCAATTTATCCTTACATGTGTCGATATGTGCACACGTTGGCCAAAGGCTATCCCTCTTAAGAGCATCTCAACTGCTGATATCGCAGACGCTCTTTTGCTGATATTTTCTTGCTTGGGTTTCCCCAGAGAAATATTGTCAGACCATGGCACGCAACTTATATCCGACACTATGTCACAGGTAATGTCTATCTTACATATTAAAAGGTCTCTCAGCAGTATCTATCACCCAATGTCGAATGGGTTAGTTGAGCGTTTGAATAGGACACTCAAGACTTTACTTGGGAAGATAACTGAGGATCATCCTCAGGATTGGGACAGGGTTTTACCCGCGGCTCTCTTTGCTTATAGAGAGGTCCCCAATGAACACACAGGGTTTTCTCCTTTTGAACTTGTCTTTGGCGCGCGACCGCGCGGCCCTATGTCTTTACTTCACGATCTCATCACTGCCGATAATATTACTGATGACACTCAATCTTCTTATGAGTATGTCATTGCTCTGAGGCAAAAGATCATCGAGGCATGCAAATTAGCAACTTCGTCATCCGAGTTTGCCAAAGAAAAGGCAAGGCAATTTGCTAATAAGAATAGATTTCTACGACAACTTTGTCCAGGTGACAAAGCATTCGTCCTACTTCCTTCAAGGGAGAACAGACTTCTTATTGCATGGAAAGGTCCATATGCAATAGTCTCCAAGATTTCCGACGTCGACTATGTTGTCGATATTGATGGAAAGCATAAGACTTTCCACATAAATATGTTGTCGGAATTTCATGAGCGACCAGACTATTTGCAGCCTATTTTCCAGGCGACGGACGATTCTCCAGTACCTCATGGTCATTACTCATCCCTGTCAGTCATACAGGATGAGGAAACTACTTTTTCTGATGTCAATCTTCCACTTCTTGTGATCCCACTTCATTCTACGGAATCTTGGAAAAACGTTACCGTTTCTCCTAATCTTTCCGCTGAAGAACATCGACAAGTCTCTTCGATGTTGCAAACATTTCAGGATGTCCTTACAGACATCCCGGGACACACACATGTCATCGAACATGACATAGTACTTACTGACCATAATCCTATCAGAGTCAGACCCTATCCAATACCTATCCATTTTCAGTCACAAGTCGAGAAAGAATTGGATGAGATGATACGATTAGAAATAATCGAACCATCCACTTCAGCATACTCTTCGTCTATGGTTATTGTTCGAAAGAAAGACAATAACATTCGCATTTGCGTTGATTATCGCAAATTGAACCAAGTTACGAAGTTTGATGCTGAACCTATGCCTTCGCTAGAAGAGCTACTAAACAAACTTTCTAGTTCTAGATTCTTTACCAAACTTGACTTATCTAAAGGTTATTGGCAAGTTCCTTTAACTGAACGTGCCAAACCTCTTACCGCTTTTTCTACACCTAGGGGTTTATTTCAATGGAATTTCATGCCTTTCGGTCTTATGAACGCCCCTGCTACATTCGTACGCATGATGCGTCGAATTATCTCATATCGTACAGATGTCATAGCATACTTAGACGATATCTGTCTGTTCAGCGATTCCTGGGAAGATCACTATCTGGGTTTATACGAATTGCTGTCTACTCTTCGCGAGTATAACTTAACTGCAAAACCCTCTAAAGCCTTTATAGGATTTAGCGAGATTTCTTTCCTGGGTCATCGTGTTGGTCATGGTCTTTTAAAGACAGAGGACCACAATGTTTCAAAAATACTAAACATTTCTATCCCTAAGACGAAGAAACAAGTACGGAGTCTCTTAGGTTTGATACAATTTTACGGACGATTCATTCCGAATCTGTCCTCCATTATGGCACCGCTTTCTACTTTACTGAAGAAAGGATCGCCTAATCTGATCCGCTGGTCTCAAGAATGTCAATCCTCATTGGACCAGATTAAAACTCTATTTTCATCTCAACCTATCCTTAGGTTACCTACTATTGAGAAGATTTGTGTTCTTCGAAGTGACGCCTCGTCTAATGGGATTGGGGCAGCACTTATGCAGGAGTATTCTGATACTCTGCATCCGGTGATGTATATCTCTAGGAAATTAAATGCTGCAGAAAGGAATTACTCGGTTTTAGACCGTGAATTATTGGCTATGGTATGGTCAATTCTCAAGTTGCAAAGATTCCTTCTAGGCGCACATTTCATTGTGGAAACCGACCAGAAAGCTCTTACTGCTATTCAGGGCAAAAACTTGAAGAGCTCGAGGTCCACTCGATATGCCATAGCTCTTCAACCATTTCATTTTACGGTGCGAGCTATCCGTGGTTCGGATAATATGATGGCAGACATTCTGTCCAGATGCCCACACGATTCCACTTAATTCTTCTGTCATATATATTTCCTGATATACAGTCCACTACTATAATGACATATCAGCACATATGTTATCACTTTTAGTGAATTTATAACATTGTACCATATAATTTCCTTTTTCTGTTACCGATTTGATCATAACGGAAGAAGGCTTAGTTAGCAATATATGGGCCAGAAGTTCACATGGCCACATTTATATATTGTATTTTGATTACTGTATTAAGAGATTTAACATTTGTCATAAATATTTGTGTTATTGATATTTTCGCAGCACATCATTGACGACTGCGAGATTATGTACATTGTGGAACCATGAAGTATATCAAGTCCTAACCTAATTTGGAGCGGATTATGTCCACATCTTCTAGGAACATCTATTTAATTAGAACAATACATTGTATCATGATATTATATGCTTGTATAATGTACTTTTTGTTTTAAGATGTGTAATTCTATAGTGCGGTATATTAGTATATGACACCGCTGTTTGCACAACACTTCATTGTTTAATACTATGATAATATATTTAATTTCATAGATTTGTATGAGTATGATTTGGCTTGCATTATGATTTTGCCAGCACTATGGCGTATGTTAGTGGCACCTCCCTGGAATATACGTGTACACTTATGGAAATATTTTCTCTAAGGATCTGAGATATAATCTCAGTTTCGCTCCATGCGTCGAGCTAGCCTCATATTAGGCATTATATCCGCGCATCATACGTGCGTTAGGAGCCTGTTTTTTCTGGCTCTAGGATTCAAAAAAAAATGTTTCATTTTTTTTCCCGGGGGGTGCGGTAATCTGTTACGCACAGAATTTTTTCCGAAGACATTGTATAATTATTTTCTAAAGACATTGTATAATTAACTTGTCTGAATTGTACACTTTAATTTTTTTTCGGTCAAAGCTAGATAACCCTTGTTTGACTGTGATTACCATTTTCAATGATGGTTACCTTCTCTTGTGACGGGACGCGTCGGTCTATTTTTTGAACGATGTGTGGTCATTCTTCTTATATGGTAGTATCGGTCAACTGTTTCTTGGAATGATTGAAACCAGTGTTGAGGTTTTTATTCCTGTCCATATAAGGCGCGATTTATTACAAATCTTTATCTGGAATGTCTCCTACATCGTCTCGTTTTGATTCTTACTCAGGTGTATGCGTTCTGCGCATGTCCGGACGTTAGGTGTGCTTGAGAAGCCTTCCTGTCGGGGAGTCTATGAAAGTTGTGAAGCAGAGAGGACGCGTCTTGCGTCTGTGATTCTTTGATAGGGAATTAGGAGTCCTATTGTGAGTTAGTTTAGCTTACAAGGTCCTTCCCTTGATGATTCAAAACGCCTGGAGGCGTGTGTTTTGTGGTGTTGATTTCGAAGCAAGGTAATACCTCATTTATGTTTCAAATCTGTAATCTAACTTTATGTTGACAATGGTCGATCTCTGCTCACTTACGAATTACAGAAAGAGAGGTTCTTCTACTAGAAGTCACGCCCCAGGTATCTTCATACCTGAGATTAATATGTACACGGGTCATACTTAGCCCGAAGGACAGTTCTATGTTCTATGAACGTCGCTATGTCAGCGATTGCACCTACGTCGAGGTTAGACTTAGGAATGCCTGTAAAGGTCAGCTTGACCTATACTCCTGGAACACCATCCTCGTGCGACTTATGATTAGACTCATTTAGCACATCTGATCAGTGAGAGGAGTATTGATGCACTTTTGTAATATTGGAGCCAACAGTATAATCCCTTGGGCGCCATATCATTTTTTGAATATATGCCAGATGCATTGATGAACATAACTTATGCTGAATTTCGTGAACTGTCATGACTATGGTTTATTGTGAAATGGATGTACAGTTACCTGTCTTGTGGCGTCAGAAAATAAACGATGGAAAACGTCAAAAGCAGTTTACACCTTTATATGACTTTCCATGTCATACCACATATGTTGTGAACTTGTGAAACCACATCACCCACACTCACAGCAAGCAACAACAAATCAGACAAGACACCTCACACTTCAACCTATTATATCCCTGGTATCTATAGGGGTGGTACTCTACTGGGCTGCTGATTATCAACGACTTCGGACTGATACCTGTAACGTCCATAGTGGCCAGATTTGTGGTCTATCATCTTTAGTGGCCAGTAGTCAGCCTAAATCCACCCTTATCAGTCATTTTCTTCCTGACATTCTTGGCAGTGTGGTTCCTCTATCATAAAGTACGCTGCACCGAAACGGAGACACCACAGCTTTTTGTTCGAGGGTACCTTTAGTTCTTCTCTGACCTGGCACGTCCTTGTTGGTTCTTTTCGACAGAAAAAATATGTAGATTTTCAAGTCAACCAGGTATGTTGGTCTCGCCAAACATTGATAATACAAAAAAAAAAGAACAATAGGCGGTAGCTAGTCGGGAGAACTAGGAAATAGTAGACCAGTGTCAGCCTAACGAGTAGGAAATAATAGACTTTTTGGCAAAATCATCACCCTGGCGGTTAGGCCAGTCTTACCAAGATACGCCACGCAGAACATAGAAGAAATAAGAAACAAGAGTCAGAAGAATTGAAATCAAAAGGTTTAAGAGACAAAATGATTTCACATAAAAATGAAGAATTTAGAAGGCAGATAAATCTCGACAGCAGTAGTCGTTTTCCAGTCGTGAACGTCCTAACATCTAGAGACAGCTAGGAAATACTGAGGCAGTAAGGAAGAACGAGAGAGCAAGACATTGAGATAATAATTGATTTGAAATTGTGCTGCACAAGGTTGGCCAACCTCAAGGGAAGGTTGGACTCATTATTTCACATCTTCCACGTTAAATGTAAATAAACTTCATCGTATTTTATACTGCTGTCGGAGTCAAGTCACTCATCTATTGTTGATATCATTCGCCAACTGTCTACGTGAACTGTTGTTGTATTGCATAAAGTAAGAAATTTCTTTTACACCATCAACCAAAACCTGCCAACTGTCAGGGTAGTGAAACGAACCATTATACATCATCAACAATCATCATCATCGTTTAGCGTATATGCCGACGGCCACAGGACTATTGTTAATGATGTGCTCATTTTAATTGATTTATTTATACTAATTTAGTCGGTTGATAATGTGGACATACTAGAATTAGAAATGCCGTTTCTTTTAAAATATATTTAAGGTAAGTAAATTTAACAAATTAAGTTGATGGGTATGTTATTATTAAGTTTTCTCTTTTAAGTTTTCTTCTCTGATTCTGAGTCATAGATTATCGCGTTATGTTATCTTCTTATTCTTCAGGTACCACACCTTGTGGCGTAGGAGATCATATCTCTCCACAACTTCCTGTCTCCAGTACAATTTTTCAATTCTGTTGTTGACCTCCTTTCATGCCACGATGTCAAACTGTCCAGTATTTGCTCTCTTTATCTTCCTCTATCATAGTATGCCGCTCTCTCTGTCAAACCTCTATACCCCACGGTAGAAAAGCAACGACTAAGTAAGTAAGTCTTCCTCTATCTCTTTTTCCTTCAACCTTACCTGTTGTTACGATATATTCTAGCTTTCCTCTTCTCGTAACTCCCCCACCCCCCTTCCCAAAAATGGATTGCTTCTTTCTAACTTGTGAAATAAGTTTCTTTTGCGCATAGGCCTCTTTCAGGATATCTCATTACTTTTTTTGGCTGTCCATTGTATTTTTAACGTTCTTCTGTAAAACCACATCTATGTGGCCTCTAGTGCTTTCCCTACTTGTTTACCAACTGTCCATGACTCACTCCAATATGTCAGAATTGGTTCTATATAACACTGAAGAACTCTCTTTCTTACTTCCATTGTCAGAGAGTTCAATCGTTTTATTATTATATAATTATAAAATACCAGACCTAAGGGTCTTTTATATTTGGACATGCGCCCTAATATAACCGACTAGGTTGAACGGGACGCGCCTCGCCAAAACGAGGCAAAACTTTATTTATTTATTTTTTTAAATCTTTTTGTATTATACGCACTTTTTTTTCTACGTGTGTGCTAGGATACCTAGACATCTCTGGTTTCTTGTCCTGATATATATATATATATATATATATATATATATATATATATATATATATATATATATATATATATCTATATATATATATATATATATATATATATATATATATATATATATATATATATATATATATATATATACTTACTTTATTTTATATAATGTTTTCATATGTTCATACTGCGCTTGTTGTCATTTCATGTTAAGACTACTGTCTGTTGCAGCTTTTCACGGATGTATTTATCTACTGATATTTTACCTTTAACACTGTTTGTGATATTCGTTGTGAATATCAGAATTAATATCAGTTACTTAGTTTTACACTGTGACAACTGGAATCAGAAACTCCCATTCATAATCACGCACAAATTACAACCAAGACCAGAATTCGACATGTTAGCTAGATACACTATCCCCTCTCACTCAACCCCCAAAATGGTGCGCTCGCATACAAACGGACATGTATCAAGATCGGTTGATAGTGGAAAATGAGACAGGAAGATTAAAGAAAAGATAAATTAGCAAGGGTTTCATCATCTGTTCATCAGTATGTGCATGCAAGTTCGTGTTCTGGTCTGCTACTGAGCTGTGGCGAACCTCAAAATCTTACGTGCCTCTAAAATTTTGAAGACAGATTCGTGTCTGTGCCTGGACTTGATAGCCAGATGTTGATTACGTTAAACATATAACTTTGGAAAATGTAGTTCTTCACCTAGGACTAACTATATGCAAGATCGCAAAGTCTTTTGTATGTGCACATACGCCCTAATATAACAGTGTGTCAATGCTCAACGGGAAACAATACGGGAAACCGCCATTAAACTTTGGCAGAAGGCACTATCATAATTTTGTTGGAATATTTGGCTTAATGTGATGTTAATTTATGTTTTTAGTACAAGATTAGAATTATTTTATTCATGAAGACACTTAAAGTTACTTCAAGGTAATTGGTGCGAACTGTTTAGGAAAGTTGTGCTTATTTACAATGCCTTACATCAACCAAATCCACATTGATTCAAAGAAGTCCACTCTTAATGAGTACATAGGCAACTCGAGTTTAAGGTTTGTATTAGCCTATTCACAATCATCTAATTATCTCCGCTGCCACCAGTGTCTACATCTCATTCTGAAAGCCCCTTTCCAAGTTCTGTTATTATTATAATATTAAATTTGCTCCATTGTAACCGACGTGAGAGCTGAACCATAGCAGCGTTTGCCTGAGGTGTAGCCGCGTGCGAAGCACAGGCGATTTTATTTATGTTTAAGAAGACTAACGATAATTTAGCAGATGACATAGAACGACAATTATTAGCACCAGTTTTTTATTTTAAATAAAAGTATGCTGCGAGGTTACTGCAGTACAAGAAGATCATTGTGACCCGCTGTGTGTCAAAGTGATTAATAGATAGGTCGCACTAAATGACTGAAAATGTTTGCATCATCAGTGGTTCTCAAAAGATGTAGGAAAGGTTCTTAACTAAGTTTGATGCTAGTAACTACAATAAGTTTAGAAGCACTCATACGCACTTAAAATTATAAAATAATGTAGTCAGCAAGAGTTGAATAAAATAGAATGTCTGTCAACAGGTAGAGCAGCGCGTGAGAACGATTACTAAAAAGTAGAATTATAAAAACTAAGATCACATTGATCAAAGCAGGAGCAGCACAGAGATACAGAGCCTGCAGTGCCAGTAGCAAGTAGAGCAACACTTTAGACCCCAATCTTCAAAATTTTAGAGATAGAAACAGAAATAAGAAAACGATCTCTCCAACACTCTTCGACAGCAACTCCTCAACATCAAGCACTACATCTTCGGTGCAAGTAACAAGTATATATATATATATATTAGTTGTGTCTGCTCAAACATAATGCTGAAAAACATTTAAAAATCTAGCGAAAGACTTCACGTCAGAAGAAAGTTAACATTACAGCTCTGCCTGAAAGAGAAACTTTGCCAGCTTATCGAATGTTAAAGAGATTTTATTCATTTCTGATGACAGAGATATCGAATAGAGAAGAACCACTGTAGTTGCATTTTTCTGAAGTTGATACAGCAATAAAGTTTATCGTCGCAAATAACTTGGAGTAGACTTCGAATAGGAAAGAGAAACAAGACTGACTTACTTCGTTAAAAAATAACAAATTTTGTCGTCATAAGGTTGCTCAGAAAAGAACCTGGAAAATGAGGTTTCCCATTGCCTCAAAATACCTGTGGCCATAATCATCTCAGGTGTTAACCTGACACAATCTATTCTCCAAAAAAAACTATACGATCACATCAGAAAGATACGCAACAAGATAAACTACAACAGAGAGGATAAAGTCGTTAACAAAGACTAATACCTGACACACTAACAAACACGCCTGATGGACAAATCTTTTATTCTACTAACATAACCAGACAGTTAAAACAAGACTGCGCGGCTACATCTGTGGGAATTGGTGCCGTTATGGAACTCAGCACCCCGTGGTGACAGATTTGTTATTGCGAGAACAATACAGCTTTATAAAGCAATAGTTAGCGTACGGACATTGGAATGCTCTGCCACGTCACTGAGTTCCTCGTTCATACATTTACTGTACTTTAACAATTAGTTTTTAGATTTATTATTTCAAGTGCTTATGTCTGGGATAATTTTATTAACGAAGGCTTGTATTTTTTACAGTTTATTCCTTCGTCTGTTTTATTATAAGTATGTTTTTTTTTTTTTTTAGTTTAATATGCATTAATAAAGGAATATTTATTTTTCACAGGAATTACTCAAGGTTAATAATGTATGTGTTTTATGGTGATGCTCTCTTCCATATAAATTTTAGTAGGTCTTCCCCTCATCCAAGTTCAGGGGCGGAGACCGCGTTTATACAGAGTAGGGATCATCATCAGTGCCTGCAGTTTCTTTTTGTTTGTTTTTTTATTATTTTTTTTTCACGGTACTTACACCAGGTTGGTAGCTCTGTTTTGTATGGTAACATTCTTGTTAATATTGTTGGTTATTGATAAAATTCTTTACACTCACAACTGCACATTATACTTATGACACAACCACTATAAGCTGATCATTTGCAACAGTTGCAAATGCAACAAATGATGGAGCAACAACACTTACAACAACTACAACATCAACAGCAATTGCAACAGCAACAGGCTGAATTACAACATCAAGCCATTGTGAGGAGTTACTGTGATTATATTTTCCACAGGCCCCATTCTTTTTCTTCATGTAATTTTGTCTTGTAATTACTTGAGTTTAGTCTTCTTCTCTTGGTAATTTATTGCATTTTCATGAGGGATTACTGTAGGTTTCAATTTAATACCCGCACAAGTTTTCTTTTCCATAAAGTAATTGCGATCACGAGGCTTTTTCGTTGTAAAATAATTGCAGTAAACTTTTATTGTAGTAAGCGCGTGACTATTATTTAGGATGGGTAAATTGTCTGACGTTTTAAAACACCCACCCGTTTAAACGAGGGATGGGGAAAACACTACCCAGGTACGTCGAACTTACGTTACAACGAATCAAAGTTAATTTTGCTCACGCGGTCGGTATAACATGATTCAGCATGACGCAATTGGAGTGAGCGGGAGCCGGATTAAACATGCGTCACGAGTAGCTTACGTATTCATTGGAGCGTTTCAATAGTTTATTAATTCCGGCAATATTATTGGTTCCAGAGGGGCGCCAAGCGATGACGTAGGGCGTGGGTTTCCAATTATAAATAACAGAATATTTTAATTGGCGCTCTCTTGGTCTCCAGAAAATTCAGCTGTGAAAACAACGCCTTTATCGCTTGCTCTAAGTGAGATATTCGATAAAATTTGGGTATGTCCATATTTTAATTAGCGTTGTACTTTAAGTTCGTTTCTTAATAGTAGCGTGGTATTTTAAGTTCGTTTCTTAATAGAATCTTAGCCCGATTTGGTAAGGTTTCTTCTGGGAGTTTAAAATAATTTCTTAAATGAAAGTGCCATCAATTACTATCTTATAGAAATAATAAAAATGTAAGTGCATATAATTTTTTCTATGATAAGCTAGTGCTGTCTATGATTTGTGTAAAGGATTTTTGGAGATATTCATTGTGTAAAGTTAAGCGCTAAGATAAACCGGCGCTCGGTAATATGTAGTAGTTAGTTGTGTCAAACGCAAGTTACTTCTGATAATTTACAAGTGTATATATATATATATATATATATATATATATATATATATATATATATATATATATATATATATATATATATATATATATATATATATATATATATATATATATATATATATATATATATATATATATACGCGAGAGTATTTATGTATTTTATTGCACTGAGTATTTAATTCTGATAAATTTACAAGTACATATACGCGAGCTTAGTTGTGTATTTTATTTAGTTGGGGTTTGATTTAGTTGGGCTATTTTGGTAATGCAGTCGGATGGTAAGAGATGTAATTTATAAGTGAATTGTATCTTACATAGAGGAGTAATTATTATTACTGAGACGGGAGTAAATCATTCAAAATCTTATATCGAGTAATGTGATAAATATCACGGGTCAGTGTAGAAAGTAGACCTAAGTATTTTAGTACAGGAGTTTCCCCTCAGGTATGAAATATTGTGACGCTGAGACTAGATTAGCGTAACTGATTAAGGTCAGCCTGTGTCTGGGAGTTTTATTACCAGACCGATGTTTACTTTGCAACGGGGTAGAAGTAGAGAGAAGGGAAGCGGGTGGTAGGCTGACTTCTGGGGGATAAATATTTTGTTTATCGCTGTGTGTAGCTTGGGGAGGGGAGCTGTTTTGATTTAGGGTAGAGGAATTATTTAAGGGAGTTAGGTGTTAGAGATGTGATTACTTGAAGTTGTGCACATTAGTGTTGAGGCTTGTTTTAGTATTTATGGAATGTTATTGATAATGAGCATCGTGCAATAGATGTTGTAGCAAATGTCGTATGGGTGGTGCCAGAATTTGAATTATAAAAATGACTTCACAACGTCTTGATGTTTTTGGGTCCACATAGATTACGTAGTTTAATTGACGAAATAGGCAAACATGTTCATGGTCAAACATTCAATACATGAGTAAATCTTGAAACTCCTACTATCCTTCATAGAACATCACATATCTGGAATACTTACTACGCAGTGCCATCACAGTTATTACTGAAGTATCGGAAACCAGATATGGAGTTAATATAATCAAATTGCGATTGCAATACTTCTCTGAACAAATATTTCATCAAACTCAATCCTTCTCTTCGGAATCTTTATATAATATCAGTGGCGACCTTCGTACAATATACAGCCACGTAGAAGAATAGATAATCTTCTAAATATCAAGGAGCAACAGCTTCGACGTCCTTCTTGGTCAAAATTCACAACGAGAGGCCCAGTCTAACGGTTTGCATAAATTATGTTAAGCACCAAAACTACGTCATCATATCCAAGTGACGTCAGACTAATATCGCGTTCATTTAATATTCATATAAGTGCAAAATACATCATGCTGGCCACGAATAGAACTGTTAGCGTGTAGATTAACTGATAACAGAACTAAACATGGTCAACATGTAAAATACATTATAAATCATCTTTAACAGTTAGTTGTAATTTGTTTTGTTTACAGCAATTTCACGGCACACAGGGAGCGATGCAAATTTGCCTTAGAAGGGTCGAGGCATCGCCAGAGGTGAAATAGAATTGATAACGTGGTAGTTACCGGCGCCAAGTACATGTGCACCAGAAATAGATAGCAGTTCTTTTGTTTTAGTGAAGCCCCATGCTTCAGCAGGAACGTATTTATCTTTAGAAAATTCAGAGCTCTCAGCTCGGTACACCACTCCTAAAAAGGCGCGTGGCCTGGAGGTTGGTTCTAATTCGTACACAGCCATAATAAAGCTGTTTGTCCTTACACCCAAAGAGGGGTAACCGGGCAAGTGAATTAAGTTTCGTCAGTAGTGAAGCAGCTACATTCCGAGTCAAGTATCCAGTCTAAAAACCCCAAGTCATCAGCTGCAATATTCGTTTGGAGGAGATAGAGTCAAATTTCCTTCCAAATGCACTAGAGAGAGAAGGGGCGTAGCGGAGAAGCCTCTCAGTAGGAACCAGGAGTGTCAGGCAGACACTGAACAGAGACAGAATTATAAATTAGTCATTCAGATTGTGTAGGACTTTGAAAAGTTCAAATCAGCTTTCGGTGTAGGCAGTTAGTTAGATCTACAGCTAGACAGTGGTGTTAGTGGCGTGTATATCGCCTACAGCGTTTGTAGCGGTATAAGCAGTTAATTTAGGCATCGTCAGTAGGACAGTGACAGTGGTAACCTTAGGATAGTTAGTAGTGGTGGCTCTAAAGTTAGAGACCCCACCGAGTAAATTCGTTTGTTTAACCCTTAACTTTCTTTCCTGCAGGTTGAGGGGAGGGTGACATTGTGGGTTTACCATTTGTAATCATTTTAATTGTTTGTTCTTTTCAGGTGTGCGACCACGCACTTTATTTATTTCATATGTACTTAATTTTGTGGTGTAAATAAACTATAAACTTCATAATGGATCAGTCTCTCTACATATATATATATATATATATATATATATATATATATATATATATATATATATATATATATATATGTATATATATATATATATATATATATATATATATATATATATAACTATACTGTACGTACATAAAATTGTCTGTATAGTGTGTCCGTGGATTTTTGTGAAACCTTATCTCCTTGTAAAGGTAGTCAGAGGAGGTGAGTCTATAGCTCTTAGCGAAGTCGCGAGGGAGAGTCAATCTCGGTTCTCACCCTCGAAGTCAATAGTCTCATCTTTCCACATTCACTGTCATTCAAATCAAAATCTATCTTCTCAGTCTTTCTCATACTAGGGTTTTGTCTTACACTCAGACATAACTCTAAAACTTAAATCCACTTCGTGACAGCCATGCAACAACCGTTACTTCCAGACACAGATGCTACTATGACCGCATTGAATAGGATCAAGGACTAAGACGCGTCAACAGTAAGGAATGCAGTTAGCGACCGATAGCCAGACTGCTTGCGTCAGGGTCAGCGAACCAGAGCTGACCAAGACCCTACTCCACCTCCAAGTGGTGGTCCTGGAAACAGGCTGCATCACTACAGTCTGGCTGAGTGAGTAGGGATCGAAGAGGGAAGGCTAACCCGGTTCCAAAAATGCCGTGCTGAAGTCGGATGTGTCGGCCGAAAGGCGCAAATATCGCAGCTTTGCAAAGATTTGGCACAGAAACTTTTTTTTAATAGACGCCATCAAACCACGCATAATTGTAACTATTGGCCAGCATTCGAGATGTAAACATAACAACATTTCTTATTGGGGCCTGGTCAAATAGTAAACCACACGTGCTAGGAACGAAAAGGGGAATATAACCTGACACTTTAGTCAGTTTAGAACAGTGTGAAAATTCACTTCGCTCCAAGAAGACAACCAGACCTTGCCAGAATAACGAATAGCAGCAGATTTCATTTACCAGACCGGATTTGTTTGAACTTCTTGAGGACTTATAAGCCCAGGAAAACTCTACCATTATTAGATAGGAAAACCGGAATCTGAGGAAACTGTAACACAAAGTCAAAGTGGGAATTTATTGCTAAAATAACTTCAACCCAGACCACGTGTAAGAAGCATCGTCAAGCTGCGTTAAACTATTTCTCTGAGTCAGCAGTCTGTGAGCCTAAATATTGGCGTAAGTTGTAGATTTAAAAATTTATATTTTGCATTATTAACATGTGAACTAATATGTATGTTTTGACATGTGAATATTAATATGTGAAAAGTGCTAGTGGATGTCCAAGTCATTTGAGGCTGGCAACCTTGGCGTATAGAATGATGATTTCATAAACCACCACTGCCAGGGCTGGTGACTGCTTTATTGTGAGTTTCTTACAAAGAACCAAAAGCAGAGGCAGTCCCAAGTTCCATATGGAGCAGGGTGTGAATGATGAAAGAAATGATGCTCATAATCTATATTATTAACATTTTCAACCAGTGTAGATGTAAATATAACCATATTCAATCTAAATTGTTAACATTTCCAAACATGATAGATGTAAAGGGAAACATATTCAATTTATATCATTAACCTTTTCAACCAATGTAAAGGTAAATATAATTATATTCAACTTAAATGTAATGAATGTTTTTTCCGCTCAATGGGATTAATATTAATTCTCAGCGAGGGTAAAAGTTCTGAAGTAGATGGGATGGTGAAATGAAAAGAGAGGGGCACATAAGTATGTGTGGGGAAACTCAATACGCATAGGGTATTTGTTTCTCTTCTTTTGGGACACTAGTTGGTGGTACCAAATGAGGGTACTATCTCTGGAACAAGTGAGGATATAAGTGGGCTGAAGTCGACGCTAGACACCATCATCAGACGGGTCTTAAAGACGTTGGACACATATTTATTATATTAACATTTTAATACGTTTATAAGTATATTTAAACATGTCTAAATCAGGCAAGAGTCCTTTTCCGCTCATCAGCCACAATTTTCCATCAGATTAACTGGGTTTAACAATGATTTTTCATTAAATCCACTGGGTTTAACATTAATGCTCAGGCAAGGCACATATACTGAGAAAAAATGTTCGGTGAATTGGCCACGGTAAGGCGCCTGACTAATGTCAGGAAACCGATTCTTAGCAAAGACATTTGTTTTTTCTCAAGTGTTTGGTACCAGCTTGGTGCAAATCTGTGGATCACAAGCTTGTGGTCTACGCTAAATGCCTGCTTTGACGGGTTGCGAAGATCCTTGCCTTGACATTTGGAGTGCTCTGCAACATCGCCTTTGACGTGCCCTCACCATAGAAGTCGACAATTGACGGAGCAGTCAGCAACCCATTTTCAACATCTGGCCAGCTAAGTGATTTTAATCGGGCCAGAGCAAAAGATCTCACAATGGCTAAAACAGACCACCTTCACCAGTAATATTTGTTTTCCTGGGGAAAAACACTCCACATGTCAGTTTCCTCAACCCATTTATTTATTTATTCCTGTTAAGCAGTAATTGATTATTAAATTTGTTGTATGTATATACAAACTTGCGGAATGCTGGAGAGTTACAGAGAAGGAAATGTCGAAATTGTCCTCTTTTCACACAACATGCCTAAGAAAAATTCACTGAATCTTTTGGCCGAATACTATCACTAACCAAGATCTGCTTACTCGTAGCAAGCAAGAGGGCATGCACACCGTCATAGCTGGCAGACGCTGGAGCTGAGTTGGCCATGTCCTCAGAAGAGACCCCGATGCCATCACAAGAACAGCTATGCTATGGACCCCTGAAGAAAAACGAAAGAGAGGCCGACCAAAAACAACCTGGCGGAGGACTGTGGAGGCTGAGATGCAAAGAATGAACCAGAGTTGGGGCACTGTACGAAGGATGGCCACCGACCGAGCAAAGTGGAATCAATTTGTTGTTGCCCGAGAAGACGCCACTAGGCGTGTTGGCCACTGACTGCTTTGACGGTCGGCGGCTAAGGATCAAAGAAGAAGAAGAATATACAAACTGATAGTTTACTTAATTATTACAGAGTGAAGTGGACACGTATGAATCAGTTATTTTAAATATATAATACAGCAGAGCTACTAAAGTAATATTTTACTGAATAATTCAGTTGGGGGCTCCGAAACGCACAAATATATCTTTATCCTCATAGAAGGAGCGGGCAGATAAGAAGTTCATGACAGCTTGATTTTTTAAAAATCCAATGAAAACTCCCTAAAATAGAAGCACCATACTTCTATTTACAACTCTGCCAAGAGTAATCTTGAGCGAAGGTAGATTCCTTTGAAAACCCTCATTGTATACTGTAAATTTTAACCATTGTTGGACCATCACTGCAGAGCAATTGATGCTATCCCGTGACAAATATGTGTGTATAAAAGAAACATATAGATAGTATCTCTTTACAAGTATATTTTCTTGGCAATAATTTTACGATAATAGAATTGCGTCGTAAGGCTTTTAAAAAGATGTACTGAAGCACATTAAAAACGCACCACTATTATATATACTGATGCCGTGAAGCTGGAAAAAAAGTGTGGGAATGGAATTTGCCCGTGTTTGTCATGAGGTAGAGAGCAAATGGCTGCTGGAATGGAAAGTGCATGATTCAACCCACGGGTTTGTGTACAGACTACATGAAAACAATGAAAGTTACACGTGCAACACGATTCCCAACAGCTATGACCCTGAAAATGTGTACGCGTTGTGGCAGTATACTCGGTATAAAAAGGCCGTTGAGACAAAACACCCAGTACATGTGCTTGAAATGCCACGACTATCTGAAAACGACCGCCAACGAGCCATTGGTATGTTGGAGACCGGAATGAGCTCGCGGGCCATTGCCAGAAGGATGAATTGCCACCACAGTACTATTGTACGTCTCAATGAACGTTACGGAACCACTGGCAGCGCCCGGGATAGACTTCGGAGTGGCCAACCACGAGTTACTACACCTGCGCAAGATCGTCATATTGTGCTGAGTCACCTAAGGAATCGTTCTCTCCCGGTAAGTCAAACAGCAAGAGCAATAGTGGGTAGACGTGGGCAAGTCTCTCGAATGACAGTCATACGACGACTCAGAGATACAGGCCTTACTGCAAAACGACCTTATGTTGGGCCAAACTTGACTCACAGACAATAGGCAGAGCAACATGTCAGATGGACTAGACTGCAGTGGAATGCTGTCCTATTCACAGACGAGAGCAGATTCAACATATCCTTTGCTGATGGACGTATGCGGATTTGGCGACGGTGTGGAGAGCGCTTTGCAGATTGTTGTGTTCGTCAGCACAACCGATTTGGAGGTGGCAGTATTCACATTTGGGGAGGATTCAGTTTTCACCATCGCTTGCCTCTTCACGTCTTCCGTGGAAATGTTAATGCTGTGACATATCGAGATGAGGTTCTGGATGCATTGGTTGCTCCTGCGTTCACAAATTATCCAGACTTGCAGATTCTCCAGCAGGATAACGCACGTGCGCACACCGCATGCATTACGCAGCAATATCTACAGCAGCAGAACATTGTGACGATTGATTGGCCTGCCCTATCACCAGACATGTCCCCTACAGAACATCTGTGGGACGAGCTTGGACGCAGAGTCTACAGGCAAGGTTCTCCAGCTAATCTGCAACAGCTCGAAGCTGCTCTTACACGTGAATGGGACTTGATTCCCCGGAATTTCCTTCAGAGACTTGTGCGTTCTATGCGGAGCCGCTGCCAAGCTTGTTTGCAAGCACACGGTGAACATACTAGATACTGAGGATAGTGTGAATGAATTTTTTTATTGGTTGCATTTTTGGTTTTCTCCCTTGCCTGCACAGAATGCAATGAATTTCATAACAATCAAATGTACAAATTAATGACCAGCATGGATTCATAGGAAAATGAATAAAGATTCCAAATATGTAAACTTGTAAACACTTATATTTACATTTCACACTCTGTTCCTGGATTATACAGGTGGTGCGTTTTTAATGTGCTTCAGTATATATTTACTTTATATTCAATATATTCTGTCATATATTGAAAATGATATTGTTGAAAAATATTTGAAAATTATTTGAGATGTTCTATCATGGTAAAAATGTTAAGATACACTGTCTTATAGAATTTTTTTTTACTTGGTGTAGTCCATAAATTTTTTTTCCCAAACTGTGATGGTGAAAAAGATTGGTATACTTCTTATGCTTCCTTGTCTGTTTTTGGACAGGTAATATTACAGCTATTTTCTGAGCCTTTGGCAGTTTTATTGAGTTCCATATTGTATTATTACAGAAAATTGTTTGTAGTCTTTTTGTGCATTTTATACACAGGATTTCATAGCTAAAAAAATCATATCATGGCGCTATTTTAGATGTGTCTTTGAGACCTAATTCTCCAGACCTAAAGGTCTTTTATATTTGGACATGCGCCCTAATATAACCGGCTAGGTTGAACGGAACGCGCCTCGCCAAAACGAGGCAATAGTTTATTTAAAAAAAAAAAAAAAAAAAAAAAGGAGGTTTGACGTAACATTCTTCAGTTTCATCTGTCTTTCTCTTCTATGATTTTCTTCCTGCCTAAGATCACAATCTGCACTGACCTTCTAGAAATACAGTAAAAGAACGAAAATCCGGACTGCTCGGGGATTTGGTCGGTCTGGATTTTCTGATTCTCGGGCAGTACTTTTACAATTTAAATTTAAGGAAGAATGAAAAAGAGATGAGCAGGTAAATTGTGTTGGTTTATTCATTAACATATACATAATGCTTCATTTATCAAAATGAGTATATTTATTCGTTCATTTCCGCTACTTCTGGTGCGTCTGCTGCACTGTTTGTGGATGGAACCACTTACAGTTTCTACTGCGTCTGCTGCACTGCTTGTCGATGGAACATTAGTTTAATCGGCAGGCGCTTCTGTTGTTTCCTTTAAATAATTTCGCACATCACCTTGTTTACGACATTGTAATTTCTTTATGATAAGATTATGCAGCACCATTTGCACATGCATGACGTCTTGAAAACTAAAGCTATGGTTCTGTTCACCGAATTTAATAACCGTTTCCATTCACTTTTCTGCAGTAGCCCAAGATTTCTTTTCTTGTTCAACTTTGACGTTTTCGTCACTAGATTCTTCTGAATAATTCTCTTTTACCTTATCAGGAATTGTAATGCTTTCAATGATTTCTTGATCAGTGACAGTGGCTGGAACTTCAACATAATCTTCATTGCGTATCGACTCTTCTATGTCATCTTAAATAAGTTTGCATAGGGGTTATATTCCCGAGCTAATTTAACAGATTCCATCAGTTCTTGCACTTCAGATGCCATCTGATTTACGAGGAACTCTTCAAAATCTTCGTCTGGATCACACTCTAGATCTGCACACACCACATTCGGCCACAACTTTCGCCACGCTCTTTAAAAAGAGTTACAATCTCTCACACACAAAAACCCGGACATTTTTTAAAAGTTTGAGTTTTCAAAAACTCAGGATTCTTGGGT
This sequence comes from Oreohelix idahoensis, assembly GCA_024509875.1. NCBI lineage: Eukaryota > Metazoa > Mollusca > Gastropoda > Stylommatophora > Oreohelicidae > Oreohelix > Oreohelix idahoensis. The sequence goes on along the minus strand of JAMPIV010005020.1, from coordinate 211,274 downwards.
GGTCCGGATTTCTGGCATCCGGGTTTTTTTACTTTGACTATATTCTGACAGTGCATTAGCTTTTTTGTTCATCTGATTCTGCTCTGCTCCGTGTAGTTCCCGTAGATCTGTCAAGAGAACAAACGACAGAATATAGCTACTGCTCTCTCAGGCATGCCGCACAAAGCGAATAAGTGTGCGTGAGGTTGGCAGCCTCATCACATAAAACCAATTGCTACAAAAACAATCGCTGCACGAGCATGTGAATGCGTGGTGCGAGATTCCTGCAAAAGGACTGGCTGCAGTGGTAAATCCGTGCTCTATAGGGAGCGAAAGGGAACATGATGATGATGTTGATCATGATGATGATGCTCTCTTTGGCAGTTTCATGAGCGGTACAGTGTTCTGCTGTTGTTAGCAGTTGAATTGTTGGTACTGTGGCGTCGATCATCTCCCGATGCTCCGCAGCAGTGGTCCAACAATGGCCATACTTAGAGTATAATGATGAGGGTGTTCTAGGTATCAACATCCGCTCAAGATTACTCTTGGCAGAGATATAAATTGAAGAATGATGCTTCTATTTAAGGGGACCTCATAGGATGTTAAAGAAAAGCAAGCATAACAACTGAGATCATCTAAGCTGTCATGTATTTATATTCTCCCGCCACTTCTATGCGGACATTTTGACTCGTGGTTTTTGAGCTCCCAGCTAAGGATGTTTCAGGAACTATTTATTTTATAGCTTTATATGTTTATGTAATTAAAACGGGAGCCGCGCTGGTGTAATGGTTACCACATTGCGGTGGCGATCAGGTGTTCAAGGTTCAAGCCCGGGCGGGGCATTTGAAGCAGTGTCATCGACCGGGATTTTGACTCAATAACCTGAACGGCTCCTGAGATAAACCCTCTGTGGATGGGAAAGAGCGAAGTTTCTGACCGGGTTGGAAGGAAAGTCCAGAGGCTCCCCAGCCTCGCAATGACATGTCATTGAGCCTAAGGCTGAAAGCCCAAGTGCCGCTGGTTAAGGAAAAAATAATGTATTTAAAACAATATGAGTCATACGAATGCAGACATACAATTCCCTTAAAAGTGATTAATCCAACTTTAGCTTTAAAGTTACATATAAAGAGTTATAAGTTTGTTAGCGTCTGCTTCAGCCGCTGTTGGTTCCTCGGGTGCTCTGGACTACCTGTCTGGTGGCTGTAACACGTCTCATGTAACACGTATGAGGTAATCTCATAGGTTGTCAAGCGTCTTCAAGACCCGTCTGATGTTGATGTCTCTTGCAACTTGAACCACAAACTTGTACTACAAACTAAGAGGAAAATAAATGCCTCTTTTGAGTAATTTGTCCCTGATGTGACGGTATTGCCTCCCCTGCTTTGCAGTAGTGGTCCAACAGTGGCCAAAACTCAAGTATCTAATATGAGCCTTCAAAGGTGTCTACCTTTGCACAAGATTACTCTTGGCAGAGCGGTAGATAGAAGGATAATGATGCTTCTATATCAAGGTATATAATAAGATACGGTATATATCATAAGATATTTTCAAAGTCAAGAACAATGCTGCATTGGCAGGGCAATTGTTAACTTAAATCGGTCCGCCGTCTTTTATGAAGAATTAAGCAATTATTACTGTTAGCTCGTTCAAGCCCCCACCCTGATTTACTCAGTGGAATTCTTCCTATTATTTAGTAGCTCTGATTGAGTGTATTTAGTAAATTGACTGAGACAAAACATGCAGTACATTCAAAATGATTAAATCAACGTTAAATTTGTATATTTATAAATAACAGATTTAACAGTCATTTAGGTTTTAACAAGGTTTTAAAGAAATGAATAATTATTTATAAAAAAAGTTTACTATCACTGTTGTGATGTGATAGAAATGTGTAAAGGAGGTCACTTGACAGCTTTTATGGGTTACTTAGCTGTCAGTGGCGGTTATGCTCTTTCTAATGGTTTGGTTCTTGGTAGACTGATCACGCTCGTCGCTGGTCAAGGTTGTAGGGCGCAGCACGTTCCCAGAAATGTCGGGGAGTTTCTACGAAGCTGGTCCCTCGTCCTTAAGCTCAGGCCACTTTTCCCTTCTTGTTCCAGAGATAGTACCTTCAACTGGTACCACCAACAACTATGGTAAAAGAATAGAAACAAAACGCTCTCCTGAGTATTGCGTTTTCCGACACATAGTTAAGGGTCCCTTTCTCCTATTCCACCATCCCATCTACCTCAGAATTTACCCTCGATGAGAATTAAGCTTAATCCCTCGAAAGAAAACTTTCTTTAAATTTAAATTGAATAGCATTATATTTACTTTACATTAAAATGAAAAGGTTAATAGTATAGATAGAATATGTTTACGTTAACATCTGCACTCTGCCATCACTGGTGTCAATACCTTGTCGAGGTATGGCGGCTTGCGTACCCTGATTACCCCCAGAGCTACGCCAGCGGGAGTTTTACTCCTGGAAGGTTCTACCAAGCTGGACAGGTTTGCGCGGGCAGGGATCAGACTAAAGCAGACACCCTGGTCCTCCAGGTTGGGGGTTTTAGCATAGGGCTGACACCCCTGTCTATGTAAAAAGAAATGAAGTTACGGAAACGACAACAAATGAACAAACTTTGCTGCGGGACGGACATCCGGAGTCTGAGGCTAGTATGACTGTCAGTGGTGAAAGCCGAAAGTGAGCCACTGACACGAAAACGGACGTCCTGACCGCAAAACGGGAAACAAGAATAGGATTTTGGAATGTTAGGACAATGAACGAGACGGGTAAACTAAAACAGGTCACGGCAGAAATGAGAAACTATAGGTTACACATTCTAGGGATAAGCGAGAGCAGATGGACAGGGGCAGGAAAAGTTAAAACAGCAACAGGAGAAACAGTACTTTACTCTGGAAGAGAGGATGGACAGCACAATGAAGGTGTAGCCATTATTCTACAGAAAGGAATAGAAAGGACATTACTGGAATGGAAACCCATCAACAACAGACTGATAAGAATAAGATTAAGAGGGAGATTCACCAATATTACAATAATAAAATGCTACGCACCAACGAATGACAGCGATGAAGAGGTCAAGGATGAATTCTATCAACAACTGCAGAAAGAAATGGAAGAAACACCTAGATATGATCTTATCATAGTAATGGGAGACCTCAATGCGAAAGTTGGAACACACAATACATATAATGAAAGAGTAGTGGGGAAATGCGGCAGCGGAACAGCAAACAAAATTGGGGATAAATTAATAAGTTTCTGTAGCATTAACAACCTGGTCATTGGAGGAACACTTTTCCCACACAAAGAAATTCACAAATTAACATGGGAATCACCAAATGGTCGGGACAGAAACCAGATAGACCACATCATGACTAACGGTAGATGGAGACATGCATTACAAGATGTGAAGGTAAGAAGAGGTGCAGATGTGGGAAGTGATCACCATTTAGTAGTAGCAAAACTGAAAGTGAAACTAAGAAGGGCTGGACCAACTGTAACTACACAGAAAAGGTTTGACATCAACAAATTGAAAGACCCCTTACCAGAAAAGCTTTTGCGGCTGACATAAAGAAACGTTATCAGTTTGCCAAAAGTCAGGAAAAGACATTGACTGATGATATAGACCAGAAATTCAACACCATTTCAACAATATATAAGGAAAGCAGCAAATCATGCTTGAGATTCCAGGAAAGGAAGAAGCAAGACTGGATAACACCAGAAACATTAAACACCGTAATGATGAGAAAGGAAATGAAAAGAAAGAAAACAGAAGCGAAGTCCCCCAGGTTAAAGCAATCATATAGCGAACAGTACAGTCAGCTGGACAAGGAAGTTAAACGCCAAACCCGAGCCAAAAAAAGGTATTTCCTAGACGATCTTCCAAGACAGGTAGAAGAGGCAGCACTGAGAAATGAACAAAGCACAGTATACAAAATAACTAAATTCATCAGCGGAAAACGAGGTGCAAACAATATTACATTAGTAAGAGATAAGCAAGGAAATCTCATCACGACAGCAGAGGGACAGGAAACAATATGGGCAGAGCATTTCAGAGAAACTCTGAACAAGGAACCACCAGAGATACAATTGAATGTTCCTGAGGCTGAAAACGATCTAGATGTTAATACAGACATTCCACGAAAAGAAGAAATCATCACAGCAGTCAAATGGTTAAAGAATGGAAAAGCTCCTGGCCATGATAACTTAAATGCAGAGCTATTTAAGACAGACCCTGAGCTAGCAGCAGAACTATTAGAACCACTATTTGCACAAGTCTGGAAAACAGGGATAACACCAACAGAGTGAAACAAAGGAATAATTGTCAAATTGCCCAAGAAGGGAGATCTTGCAGAATGCAATAATTGGAGAGGAATCACTCTTCTCTCAGTTCACAGCAAAATACTAGGCAGGATAATTATACAGAGAATTTCAAAAGCAGTAGACCACAAACTGAGGAAAGAACAAGCAGGATTTAGAAAGAACAGAAGATGTGTAGATCATTTATTTACCCTCAGGAACATTATAGAGCAGTGCTCAGAATGGCAAAGACAGCTGTACATTAATTTCGTTGATTTTGAAAAGGCTTTTGACAGTATACATAGGGACAGTTTATGGAAAATACTGAGGGCTTATGGAATTCCAAGCTGCATAGTGTCAATCATAAAAAGCCTCTATGCCAACTTTACGTGTAGCGTTGGGCAGAGCAACCTAACCTTTGAGGTGAAGACAGGAGTACGACAGGGATGCCCCTTATCAACCACTCTATTTTTAACAGTCATAGACTGGGTGATGCGCCAGACAACAGAGGGCGGTCCAAGAGGAATAAGACGGACTACATTTTCTACATTGGAAGATCTGGAACATGCAGATGACATTGCACTACTAGCACATTCACATCAACACATCCAGGAAAAAACGGATAGACTTAATAAGTATTGCCAGCAGGTAGGTTTGAACATCAATCTAAAGAAGTCAGAGGTCATGACGCTCAATGTGAGCAACCCTGAGCCCGTATCAGTAAGGAATCAGCAACTGGAACAGACAGACACCTTCACATACCTAGGATGCATAGTAACACCAGACGGCGGAGCAAGCAAAGACATCAACAACAGAATGAACAAAGCAAGAACAGCCTTTTTTAGCCTAAACAACATTTGGAAGTCCTCTCAATACAGCACAAGCACAAAATTAAGGTTATATCAGAGCTGTGTGCTTTCTGTGCTTCTCTATGGTGCGGAATGCTGGAGAGTTACAGAGAAAGAAATGTCGAAATTGTCCTCTTTTCACACAACATGCATAAGAAAGATTCACCGAATCTTTTGGCCGAATACCATCACCAACCAAGATCTGCTTACTCGGAGCAAGCAAGAGGACATGCACACCATCATAGCTGGCAGACGCTGGAGTTGGGTTGGCCATGTCCTCAGAAGAGACACCGATGCCATCACAAGAACAGCTATGCTATGGACCCCTGAAGGAAAACGAAAGAGAGGCCGACCAAAAACAACTTGGCGGAGGACTGTGGAGGCTGAGATGCAAAGAATGAACCAGAGTTGGGGCACTGTACGAAGGATGGCCACCGACCGAGCAAAGTGGAATCAATTTGTTGTTGCCCTACAAGATGCCACTAGGCGTGATGGCCACTGACTGCTTTGACGGTCGGCGGCTAAGGATCAAAGAAGAAGAACATCTACACTGATTGAAAAGTGTTCACAATTTAAATTGAATATGTTTTCATTTACATCTGCACCGATTGAAAAGCTTTGAAACTTTCATTAATTTTAAAGTGGATATGTTTCCACAGACATTTACACTGGTTTGAAAATGTAGATATTATAATTAGAATGCACATCATTTTTTTTCATCTTTCCCTCTCTGGGAACTTGGTATATATATGGAACTTGGGACTACCTATGCTTATAGTTCTCTGTAGGAAACTAGCAATAAAGCAGTCACCAGCCATTGCAGTGGTGGTTCACGAAATAATTCTATATGATGAGGTTGCCAGTCTCAAATGACTTGGACATTCACTAGCAATTTTCACACATTAATTTTCACATATTAATTTTCACATGGCAATATATATATATATTAGTTCACATGTTAGTAATGAAAAATATAGAATGAAAAATGCACAACTTACGCCAATCTTGGCTCACAGCCTGTTTGCTCAGAGAAGTAGTTTTAAGGCGCTGGCAAATGCCTTTTTTCACGTGTCTTGTGGGTCATTATGTTAGCACTAAACTCCCACTATGACATCGTGTTTCAGTTTCCTTAGATGCCGGTCTTCCTTATTAAAATGGTTTTCCTGGGCTCTTTAAGTCATTCAAGATGTTCCACAATGTCCGGTCTGATAAAGAGAATTCTGAATTCCAACTTCTGGCAGTCTGGTTTCGTCTTGGCAAGCGATCCTCACAGTGAATTTTTACTGTGTCTTAAAACTGTAAAAAGGTCAAGTTATATGGCCCTTCTTCCCACGCATTTACTTTGTTACGAGGCTAAGAAAGCTCTAATCGTTTCAAACATGCGTGTTTAGTGGGGTAATTTCAAAATTATTTCCGCCTGAAATAATGTTCGTGATGCTTGTATATGGAAATAAACATCCGATGCCTTGTACGCAAACTCACGAACACATCTGTGAACTTATTTTCTGTCTAGATACTCTCCCACCAGATACTGTCTCCCCAGACAGATCGGTAATATTGATACAAAGATGGGCCAGCGCAAGCGATTACGTATATCACCTGTGTTTTCGTGCATCCGCCAGACGGATGTCTCAGACAGACAATATGGCTTTCTTTACATACCCTGCCGTGTCGTATTGTTCTGTGGAGTGTCGGGACCACCTTGGGTCACCCGAGACCATCTCTAACAAAGGTGACTAGACAACTTAAGTGATAAGAGTATTATTCGCTAACCTGTTCAATTAATCTCGATAATACTACAGTTCACCTGGTGAAACGTAAACAAGTCTGGGAGTGGTAAGAGCAAAATATGTAGGTGCAGGAAATATGACAAAAAAAAAAAGGACGATGAATGCGAAAAATGAAGAAATAAAGTGATAATGTAGGAGATAACGAACGTGATGTAAAAGGATATACACAAATATCGTTACAAGATGTCAAAATGCAACGAATGAAGTGATAAAAAACATATAACTACTTACCCCGAGTTTTTTTCGGGCGAATTAGACAAACTTTTTTGCACAGCAAACGTCCGAGTATTGTCGAGCAACTGATGTAAGATGCCGTCTCTTCAGGTGAGTTAGGTGTCTAACTGATAGCATGAGCTAGGATCCTAGAACTCAAGGCATAACATGATTTCTCCGGGGTACTCTCTTCTAATCATAGAATTCACGTCCAGTCTTCTGGCCTGTCCTGTATTTGGGACCTGATATTCTGTGTTTCTGTCTATGATTTCTCCTTGAAGAAATTTGGACTCCATGCTCTATATGCAGCGAAAGGGAAAATGGTGATGATGTTGATCATGATGATAATGATGTTCTCTTTGGCAGTTTAGTGGTTGGTAATGTGTTCTGCTGTTGTTGACAGTTTGATGGTTGGCACAGTGTTCTGCTGTTGTTGACAGTTTGATGGTTGGTACAGTGTTCTGCTGTTGTTGACAGTTTATTGGTTGGTATAGTGTTCTGCTGTTGTTGGCAGTTTAATGGTTATTACAGTGCTCTGCTGTTGGCAGTTTAATGGTTATTATATTGTTCTGCTGTTGTTGGCAGTTTATTGGTTGGTATAGTGTTCAGCTGTTGTTGGCATTTTAATGGTTATTACAGTGTTCTGCTGTTGGCAGTTTAATGGTTATTATAGTGTTCTGCTGTTGTTGGCAGTTTATTGGTTCGTATAGTTATTTTCTTGTTGTAGCTGTTTAACTGATTATAGTCCGATTGGCTTACCGGTTAGAGCCCTTGTCTTTCACGGCATCGAAATCTGGTAGCTTCACGCTCCAGTCTACCCAGCTGTAAATAGGTACCTGACTTTGCTCTTGAGTTAGAGAAGGCAAAGGCAGCGAGAAAGGGAACTGGTCGTCCCATCTCATTAAGCTGGACCTGGTATAGTGAAGTCTCGAATACTTCACTTGTCTACGGCAGTGTCTGCTATCGGAATACGTTAACCTTTAATTTTCCTTTAATTCCTATTAGTCAGTTCCCCCCTCTTCCCCCATGCTCATAAACTTAAGTGTTTGACAAATTTCTTTGCAGCGTGTATCTTTTGCTTTGAATCGAGTTTGGATATTTCGTTCCGTATAGTTTTATATTCATTTTTTTTTTCAGTTGTACTATACTTTTGTAAAGCTGTTTGTTTTGGTTTTTTTTTTTTTTTTCTGTCCCGCATTTCTGAGCTCCTGTTTGTCCATAAAGATACTAGGTCTTTATTCTGTAGTTTCTTTGTTCGGTTGGTTTTTTTTTTTTTTTACATTATTGATTTATTTTTATTTTAACGGTTTGTTTGCTAGTGACGTCTGACACAAAATGTTTCAGATTTGATTCCGTCGCAACCGCTGAACAAACAAAACAAAAAAACCTAATTGTGTCTGCTTCCATGAAAACGAGGTTGTGGGCGTCTTCTATACAGGACTGCCCCTACCGTCACAACAAGCTTGCTTCACGCAGTGATCCGTATGTGTCAGTCGTATATGAACGCAACTAGAGCGTATCTTTAGTTTTCCCTGCGGGTAAAAAAAAAAGCCGTAAAAGAGGCTGTGATTCACATGAACTTTAATTCCTTAGATCACACAGGAGCTGTAAGTTCAAAAATATATATATATATGGCAGTGTGTAAATGTGACAGGGTTTAAGCTCTTACGGCTTTATTAACTTGATAAACAGTATAAACAGAACGACCTTGAAGTTGACATTCTACTCAGTCTGATAGTGTGTTTTGCTAACGGGAGGACAAACTTACGGTAAGTTTTAAACATATGCCTTGTAAATCTGTATGTACGTATGTATATATAGTTACCGCTCAGCTTACCAAGGAGCATAGGCCTTCAACAAACGTCCACTTGCCCATACCATCTGCTCTATGTCTGTCCATGTCTTCCTCAATCTTTTCATTTCTGTCTCAGTTCTCTTTTGATCTCCCTCAACATGTCTTACCTTGGAGATTCCAGAACTAACTTGTGATGCTGCTACCAACAGGTTTCCTCGGCGTGTGCCAAAATCCAGCGTTGCCAGCGTTCTCTTCTCATTTGTTGTTCCAGTGCCATCCTTCTCTAGTTCTTGTCATCAGTTCCAACCATTAGTGGTTTAGGCGTACTATTTCCAATTCTTCTGTTCTTTGCAAGCATCCATTTCCAAATGTTTGTAACTTCTTGGTTGTTGCTGGTGCTGTTTTTTGTTGTTGTTCTCAATGTTTCAGAGCCTAGCAGTAAGACTGAATTTAGATTTTTGGTTGAATATTTAGATTTCTGAATTGAACTTGGTTTATTTAGATTTTCATATATTCACCAAACACAATAAAAGCTCTTCTTGCTTTCTGTATTCTTATCTGTATATCACTGTCTGTCCCACAAACTGTCTATATTGCTTACAGGATATATATATATGATTCTACATCTTGTTGGGGTGTTTTTTCATGCGCAGTCTGGCTGTCTTGAGTCGCATTTATTCTTATAATCTTTCTCTTGTATATATATATATGGACTTGATGAAGTGGACTTGACGCAACTTCCATCTTGTATATGATCATGTTTCTTTGATTTAATGTTCTGTACTTTTATTTTTTCGGTTGTAGAACTTAACAATGTCAATTAAGGACTAAACCTTAATACATACGAGCTGCTATGATAGTGTCTACTTTAACTGATTCATTTGAGGATACATCTGCTTTCTTCCTTATATGAGACTGTATCTGGCACTGAGAGAAAGACCAAGACAGCTCTATATATATATATCGACATTAACCGTCCTTTTTCAGGACTAGACCTTATCAGGGCTTCATCATGCTAGCGGATAGACACTAACATTCCTTTTTCAGGACTAGCCTTTATCAGGGCTTCATCTTGCTAGCGGATAAACACTAGCAGTTTTTTTTCAGGCCTAGTCCTTGTCAGGGCTTCATCGTGCTAGCTGATAGACACTATGTCCTTTTTCAGGACTAGCCCTTATCTTGGCTTCACCATGCTAGCGGATAGGCACTAACAGTCCTTCTTCAGGCCTAGTACTTGTCAGGGCTTCATCATGCTAGCCGATAGACACTAGTAGTACTATTTCAGAATTATCCTTTGTTTGGGCTACGTCATTCTAGCTGATAGTCACTAACAGTCATTTTTATCCTCGATTCTTGCTCATTATTAAAATCGGTATCCTTGGTAGGGACATCCCATGTTTATGTCCTCTTTTCCTATGATGTCCATAATTATGTCTGATGTATTCGCAATTTTCTTTCTTTTTTTTCCACTCTCTTTTTAAATATTCTATTATCTCCTGTGTCGTATTTTTTGTAAAATATTCTATTATCTCCTGTGTCGTATGTAAAATATTCTATTATCTCCTGTCTCGTATTTTTTGTAAAATATTATATTATCTCCTGTGTCGTATTTTTTGTAAAATATTCTATTATCTCCTGTGTCGTATTTTTTATACGTTGAAAGATAAAACAATAACACTAACGAACAAGGTTGGAAGTGATCGTAAGAATTCATAAAAACGTTTCTCGTCTATGAATAACACATGTATAAAGTGGCGTAACTATACCGCCCTTGTGGACGGGGCATGTCCCAGGAGCCCCTATACAAACAATGGGTTCTGGAAAGTAGCGGTCATAAGGGATCCTCGTTTTTTTTTTTTTTTTTTTTTGTTAAATGTACATCCCGTTAATTTCCTGTGTTCCAACATCATAGCAGGTACCTGTTTTTTTTTTTTTTTTTTGGTTTTTTTTTTTTTTTGGAGACAGGCATGAAAGGGATTAAATTAGACAAGAAAAAGTCTTTAACAGACGGCACTGGAGATGATAACCTGGCATAAGTTTGTTGAAGGTCTATGCTTCTTGTGGAGCTTTAGGGTAATGGTGACGCTGATGATAATGATGATAAAGTAAGTAGTTACTTTGTTTTACATATTTGCCGTTATGTGGTTATAATTGTTTAGCCCATTATTAAAAAAGGGCCACCACTTAATATGTCCGAGAGCCTGTTACACTGAAGTTACGCCACTGCATGTATAAGACATTTTACAAAACCTGTAGCAGTGCTAGTGTATTAATCATAGGTACGGGATGTTTTCTATTTACCATATTTGTCTCCTTTACGCTGATTGTTACCAGCATTAAAAACGTTACGACCTCTGCACTTTACACATCCTGTTCGTCGTGTAGCAGCAGTCTGTGGCCATGACGTTATGTTTTATGCCCCCGTGATCATGGTATTGTAAACAGAAACAGAAGATGTAACCTTTAACCTTGTTTTGGTGTTGCTGCTGCTTTACTCCTGTCTGGTCTTTGGTCCACTATCACTGAGCGGTTAGCTCTTGGTAATGTTTTAGCCTGTGAACGTAACAATTTTGTTATGGAATTCAGGATGGTAATTTGTTCATAATAAAATTGTCACTTTCACGCTGCGTCGCGTTGGCAGAATGAAACCAGGAGTGGGTTCAGTTCCAACGCAGGATGACAATTTTTTTTTTTTAAAGCTATAAACAAAAGACCGACACTTAAAGAGTCATGACCCAAGTGGACCTGCCCCGTAAGAGTGTAATGGTCTGATTACCTCCTATTGCAACGCTCTGTACGTAATGTTTGCTGTAGGAAAACCCAAGAAAAAGAAATATGAGGCATTTCTCAAGGCGAGTAATACCCAGTTCAACCCCGGGGGGGGGGGGGGGGGGGGGGGGGGGGGGGGGGGGGGGGGGGGGGGGGGGGGGGGGGGGGGGGGGGGGGGGGAGGGTTTTTATAATTTGGTTATATAGTATTTTTTATTCCATAAAGAATTTTACATTTGTGGTTCTTCCCCCCCCCCCCCCCTCCCCAGGCTGCAATTTATGACGTTGTTATAATGAATTTTCATTATGTCTACAGTGAACAAATGAGTAAATTTTCAATTTTCCTTTCTTTAATATACCTCTCTTTACACTTTAGTCGTGTTTTATTGGGGGAGAAGGAGGGCTTGTAAGCTTTCGTTACTTGCTTTAATTTGGTTTACTGTGTGTTTCCTCTTTCACTTATTGTTATTAACATTATTTTAAGTATATCTATGTAAGGGCCCCCCCCCCCGGTAGTCCCCATGGGCCTCTGATGAGACAACGAAAGAATAGGCCTACTGCCTCCATAGCCACATTGTACACGGCGAATAATATCTCATCTTGTAAAACCAGTTGCCACGCACACCACCGCTGCCCAGAGCATGTACCTGCCTTGTGCCAAGCTTCCTGCGGAACCAGCTCAGTGGTAGCCCCGTGCGGTACGAGGAGCGCAAAGATGATGATGATGATGATGATAGTACATGAAGCACCCAAATTAATTTTGGTTCGGTTTTTGGAGACAAGACAAAATAAAAAATACTTCAAGAGAGGTCACAACAAGTGGGTCTGAAAATACAGAGCGAAAAGACAAAGATAATGAGAATAAATGCAAGAAATGATAACAAAGTCGAATTTTAAGAAACACCACTAAAAGATGTAGAATCGAACACATATCTTGGCAGCACTATAGACAAAGTTGGAGGGACAGACAATGATATCAAAATAAGAATACAAATAAGGAAGAGGAGCTTTCGTTGCATTGGGAAATATATGGAGATCAAGAAAAATCAAGTCCAACACGAAAATACGAATCTTCAACTCAAATGTGAAGTCAGTCCTATTGTATGGCTCTGAAACATGGAGAACAACAAAAACACCAACCAAAAAGCTACAGACTTTTATAAACGGGTGCTTGCGTAGAATAGAGGGACTGAAATGGTATGACAAAGTCACAAATGTGGAACTGATGACAAGAACCAGACAAGTGCCGGTGGAACAAGAGTTGAGAAGAAGACGCTGGCGATGGATAGGACACACATTGAGGAAACATGTTGATAGCATTAAAAGGCAGTCCTTGTTCTAGAATCCACAAGGAAAGAGAGGCAGAGGTAGACCAAAAAAACACATGGAGAAGAGAACTGGAAACAGAGGTGAAAATGATGAGGAAAACATGGAAAGAACTTGAGGGGATGGCACAGGACAGGAAGACTTAGCATGTGTTTGTTGCAGGCCTATGCTCCTCGGGGAGCTAAAGGGTATTGATTGATCGACTGAATTGATGTAGTAAACATTATGGTATGAATGTATTTATTCGTTCGTAATCGTCTTCATTAGCTAAAATAGGTTTTACATGATTAAAAATATAGCAAACGTCATGACTTTCTTTGTCAACTTTGACTGATAGTTGTGGGATGATGGTCATGTTCGCCTCCGCTGTATTGTTCCATTTTTAAGTTTATGTACTTAAATTTTGTGTTTTTCCGCTTTGTATTACACTTCTTGCTATCGAAATGTTATTTATTTATTTTTTTTGGGGTCTCATCTGTGATTTCTGTTGCAAGCATAAAGTCATATATACATACATACATATATATATATATATATATATATATATATATATATATATATATATATATATATATATATATATATATATAGATATACATATATATATATATATATATATATATATATATATATATATATATATATATACAGGTATACCTCGGAGATATTGCGGGTTCGGTTCCAGACCACCGCAATATAGCGAATATCGCAATAAAGCGGGTCACATCCATTGTTTGGCTTCCCAGGGCATATAAAAGCCTAAAATCATGTTTACACTGTGTCTATTTAGTGCGCAATAGCACTAGGTCTTAAAAAATACAATGTATTGTAAAATTATAAATACATTTTTGCTAAAAAATGCTAATCTTCATCATCTGAGCCTTCAGCGAATCGCAATTTTTTTGCTGGTGGAGAGCCAAAATCTATCTGAAGAAGAAAGCACGTTCTAGAAAAAAAAACATGAATAATTTGAAAAAAAGCGCAATATCTGCGAAGCGCAATAAAGCGAGGTATTCATATATATATATATATATATATATATATATATATATATATATATATATATATATATATATATATATATATATATATATATATATATATATATATATATATATATATATATATATATATATATATATATATATATAATTATTTTTTTTTAACTTTTTTTTTCCTTCCCCTTTCGTCCTGTTCAGTGGAGGCTTGTTTCTATGGGATATTGTGTCCATTCCCAAACACTTCTTATCAAATGTAAGTTTTTTCTTTATTATTCAATTTGTCAGCGTATAATAGATAACTTTTTTTATTTCGTTAAGATAATCTTGACGATGAACAACCTGCATTACTTATTGCTATTTATGATATTGTAATCTTTAACCTTTGTTCCATTAAATGTTTGTGCGCGCGTAGAAGCATTTAGGTCTATAACTGTGAAATTATGTGTAGATAAATCCCCACCAGACAAAAAGCAATGGGGCTGCCACTCATCCAGTTGTTGGTTCAGATAGTCTTCGTTTGCCCTTGTTCCGTACCAACACGACCAGTCAAGCTGTTAATAAATGAAGTTAACTGCAGCTATATTTGTCTCCTTATCTGTCTGGGTTTTCCTTGTTGGCGGGAAATAATTTTTGTTTCCCCCGGTAGTTGATTTTATTAGAAACCAACCATATTTGGTCTTTTTACGGTTGTTCTCTGCAGCTGATACAAATGCTGTGAAAAGAGTCAGAGAGGGAGGGAGATAGATAGAGGAAAGTACAGTCCGTTTAAGGCCGCAAGTGCAGAGTGCCCCACCAGTTTCAGGGCTCTAATATGGTTAGAGTGCTTGCTTTTCCAGGCAAGGTTACCAGGTTCGACACGCTGTAGCGTCACGCTTCAATCTACCCAGCTGTAAATGGGTTCTTGACTACTCTTGACTTAGAGCAGGCAAAGGCAGTGAGGAAGGGAACCAGTCGCCCCATCTGGAAACGCTGAGACCTACTACAGAGTAGTCTCTAACACCTCACTCCCCACTAGGGAACTACCACATCTTTTTTTTTAATATGGCAAAGCATCACTGAGTAAAAGTGTATAGAATTACTGCGGTACATATAAGGATTGAACGTATCCATAGTTACAATCTGAATACAACAACAGTACTGCAACATGTGGGGACTATATAATTTGGCATGTCACAATCTGTCATTCTAGTTACTTATAACCAGTGGCTTCTTATAAACAGGGATCTTAAATATCTCAACCAGCTCTCTGGGGAGGGGTGCCGAAAGGAGAGTGAGAGGGAGAGAGAGAAGGGAGAGAGGACAGAGAGGTACCGTGTTACTTTTATTAGAATGGCTTGTTATAACGCTAACAGGGAATTCCTTATACTTGTTTAAGCAAGGTTTCTGTTATTCAGTCAAGGACAATAAGATATATTTATGTACACGTAAATGTTAGCCAATACACTTATAAATATATCTGATTAAATTTAGTGAAGTCCTTTCATGGCGAGCCGCATTTTTTACACTTCGTCTTCTTCTTGGTACACTCTCAGACGTTTACTTGAATATTTTTCAAAGAAAGCAATTGTCAGCTTGAGGCTGTTTCTATCTCTATAGAGCTTTTTCCAGGAATAGTATTGTGACAGCCAGATGTGATTTCTCTGTTGCTCAAATGTTGGGCGTCCTTGAAGCAGATGTTCAGCAGTCATGTTATCGGCGCTACAATTACACCAGGTAGTTCCTAGCTTTAGCTTGTTGAATAGGTGGTATCTCAATCTGTCGTACGCCGTGCGGAGTCTGAAGATTACCGTTTGTTCTCTTCTGCTGAGCAGGTAATATTGCATCATGTTTTTGTATAGCCCGGATGAACTGCTTCGCATTTGTTTCTTATCCGCTTCTGATCAAACTCTTTGCCTCTTCGAAAGTTATACTTGTATCAGGCTGAGGTAGCTTTCCAGCTTTCTTTTGCCAGTCTGTCAGCTTCTTCATTGCCGGAGATGTTGCTATGAGACAGGATCCACTGTCCTACAACTCTGTTGAATAGCTGGCTCAGTTTGCGGAGTACCACTCTTCGGTCATCCAGATCTGCATTAATCTGGCTCTTCAGTGTTGCCATTACTGACTTATTTACTCTGCAAGTAAAACATGCTATATCTCTTTGTCTTCTATTTTTTCTTAGCTGAATCATTATGGCCCCAGGTATTCCGGGGGGGGGGGGGGAAAACCCTTAGGAGACAGAACGAATAGGCATACAGCTCCCTCAGGCATGTCGTAATGGGCAACGACTAAAAGATTGTGCATGCGGCTGGTAATTTCATCATGTAAAACAGGTTGCTGTAGAAACCACCACGGTAAGAACACAGGAAGGATTTGGCACAGGCTTCCTGCATGGAAGGGGGGGGGGGGGGGCAGCTGCAGTTCCACGCTCCAAGGACAGCAAAAAGGAAACTGATGATGATGAATCAAAATTTGCGAATCCCAGTGGCGTCACTAGGGTTGGTGTCACCCAGTGCGGTAACTCATGGTGTCAACCCCATGGACCTCCTTCCGTACCAGACCATACAGAATCCTTAGTAATGTTTTTTTGTACTAGTGTTACTCGTAAATCGTAATTCCCGTATATCACTGAATGTAATGGCAATAGTAGTGACATAAACAACTAGCAACATTAAAATTATACCTTTAATTTACAATATCATACGCACAGCCTAATTGTATTTACAAAGTTTCATGTGGTTAAAGTGAAAATTCTGTAAGAAAACAATAGAATTCGAAGTAAAAACGTGGTTATAACTACAGGGATATTTTTATCAAAAAAAATAATAAATTTCTGCTGAAATACCGCACACAAATTTTATAGACAGTCATTTTGGTGTCACCCCCTCTGATGTTGTCACCCGGTGCGGTCCGCAACCCCCGCACCCCCTTAGTGACGCCACTGGTGAGTCTTTTTGAATTCAATGACAGTTACACAGAGGGAAAAAAACTTGATTTATGTAATAGTAATAATAACGGTAATAATAATTAGACTAATGCCAGAAAAATACCGATATGTATGTCGCCATAGTGACATTTATTTTAATTTCTTGGGCTGTTAAAATCAAGGTCATAATATCTATATTCCCAGTTGTGACTTGTCTCAGGCATTCATCATTGTTCTACAAGCCTGAAAATTTAAGTCATATCTAGAAATGGGCTCTTTTAGAATAGAAGAACCTTACTGCGCAGAGTGTCTAGAAAAAAATAATATATAGCATTTCCTACTAAAATGTAGGAACTACGAACAAAATATTTACAAGCATGCAATTCATCCATAACTGAGAAACAGGTGTTGAAAATAGACAGACATAAGGAATTGAACAATATAATAAGACAGTACAGTATATAACAAGAACTAAAATTAATATATAAAGATCAATGATGGTGTGAGGAAAATGGGTTGTCTGATGGGGTGCTCGTGTGGATGATGGCAGATAATTGCTGGATTTGATGTAATCTCAAACATCACTGGGCTTTCTCACTCCTTTTCACCTTGTTAACAACAGGCCAATTATGAGAGATTTTACTTTGTTTTTTTTTTTTCGTTCATTGTTTGTTTGTTTATTTTTATTGTTTGTTTGTTTCTTGGAAAGGGTAGGTGACACACACACACACACACACACACACACACACAATTTTGGTTTTGATTTACTCTATCTGGACTGCGTGGAAGGGGGAAGAAGTTACTATATTGTCTTGAATTTATTACACTTTATATCCTAATTATAACCCATCGATGGGTGAACGGGATGCTTTGTATAAAATTTTTAAAAAATATATTCTCTTCGTGCTGTTGCTTTTGAGTAAAATGTTGGTACAACTCATGTGAGAGCTCATTTTAGACAATTGCCGTTTGTGTTGGAACATCTTCTCCTTTAGGTGGCGTTTGCGATCCGGTCTCTCCACAACTTTCTGTCTCCAGTACTTGTTGATCAATGAATGTCAAACGTCCAGTCCAGCAAAAACTAAAATATTTCAGTTTTCTTCTTCTCATATCATTCTCAAAGAAAATGGATTTCTTCCTTCAAATGGGAATAATAAGCTTCCAAAAGTATTGCTTGATTGTTGACCTGACCTGTAGAGTTCGTATATTGAAACACTGCGTGTTTGAATATGCAGGTACTAAATATTTGCCGGTAATAAATCGCGCGTAACCGTGCGTGAAGATTAATTGTGATTTCGCAGTGGGGGTACTGTACTTGTCAAAATAAAGGCAACTGGCTACATCCTTGTTTTAAATCTGTCACAACCTGCTATAGTAACCGTCACGAATATTTCAGCCTTGGTGCAAGGTATGTAATTTCATCTAAAGTTGACTTAAGAACTTCCTTGAAGGAGCCACGCAGAATAAATTCGCATTATCTGGATGAATGTATGTGTTCACGTTTCTAATGTCTTTAAAATAATTTGTTGTTGCCTCTTTATTGTGTGACTCCTCAAATTAACATTAGGCGACGTTCTCAGTATACGAACTCCCCAGGTTATAGCTGTCAAGTAATCGTCAAGGCGGGAAGCCTCTTACTTTCCAGTCTAAGACTGCACTATTCAACTGGGCATTTCTTAATGGCTTGATCCATAGATCAATACAGGTCAGTATAAATCTAGAGTATGGAAATATATAACGGGGGTGCTGTAAAACTAGTAAAAAAAGGAGCAGGGCATGTTATTTTAAAAAATAATAATAAGACAAGGTTAGTTAGTTAGGTTTTTGAACTCCGCACTTGAAAACTGGTGTTTTTTGTTTTTTTTTTTTTGTGCAAGGGATACCCGGTTCAACCCCATGTGGGTTATAATTTGGGTATATAGTGTTCATCTTTCCATATAGGGTATTACTTTGTTGTTTGTGTTGGCTCTTCCAGGCTGTAATTTATCTGCCGTTTGCTTTGGCAATGTTTAATTTCTATGGGGCCTGTAATGTTTCTTCTTCCATGATATCATGTTGCTCTCTCTCGCTATTGAAATCTTTTTTTCTGCTGGGCTTTTGTTGGTTTTGGATTGGTGGTTTTTGTTTGTTTGTTTAAAATTTTTTTTTAAATATAATTCTTTTACTGGTATTTGTGACGTATAATGGAAAAAGAGCCTACAGTAATACGACAGCCTTTTGTAATCTCGTAGCGTTCTATGATTTGCTAGCAAAACCATGCATTTTCTGCCTGTGTTTACTTACACAAGCGTACTTTTTCGTCACGCCTCTTTTCTTTGAACATAAGCAAACTTTCGTGACCTGCCCGTCATAACAGGTAGCGAATCAGGATTGTTTACCTCGTCTTCTAACGCGAAGCTTATCTGTCAATCATACGATACCTGACAGACCGCACGTGAAAAACATAGTCTTTTGAAGTTCGTACTCAGTGGGGTCAGAAACCCCTGGGCTCTTTGATCTTCAGAAGCGGGCATTCGTACAGAGAAAACCCGTTACACGTAATAAGTCTTTTGATGACGGTCGACAGCGCTCGACGGAAGACCGATCGCTAAGCCTTTGTCTTGTAACTCTGTTTCTGATTCTTCGTTACACATAGTAACGTGAAAAGTAACATCATCGATAGATCAGAGAAATATAATGATATATAAACTGTGTTTTCTTAAACCTGCTATCAGCTGTCACTAAGAATGTTTGGATAGTCTAAGCACGCAGTTCTAGAACCATTTTGCTAAATGTGTTATTAGCAATTCGTAATTTAACTGGACTCACCAAATCCAGATATTTTTCCAATTTTTACCAGCCCACTGGGGTGTACAAAATAACATTATTGTTCCCGACTTCTGACAGTCGCATTCAAGCGGATTATCCAGATTTTACCCGGTGCAGAAATTGGCGCTCTAACATAGAGTCAGCCGAATAGGATTATCATCATTTATCAATTGTAACATTTTTTAGCAATCAGATGTTTCCCAATACTGGAAGTATTTTCCTCTTTTAACTGAACCCCAAGAGCAAGTTTTCTACATCAACTATTGGCGGTGACATTTTGTTCATCCAGGAAAAACCCACACCAGATTCGGCGTTCACCTCACTAGGCTTTGTTTTGTTAGAGGATGGACTGGGGCCAATTTGGGAAGTGAACCTGACATTCTATATATTCAGGAAAAATTGTAATTACAAGGGATATCACAAAGAGTAGGTAAGAGTGCTTGAGTGGCCACTGTATGAAAGAGGGAGTGAATTTTCTTTGTTACAGGGAATTTACCAACATTGGATTTGCTTAAACTTGTTTACTTTACTGGGTAGCATATAGTAGGAACTTGCTTACTTTACCGTCTACTCTGTAACATAGTGCAAACCTTCGACCTTTGGGTTATTAAACTTTTTGGGTTCTTTTCTCCATAAGGGGAGGGCACATTTATTCTGCTATTTCATATGTACGTAAATCTGATTTTTTTATTTGATCTTTCTTTAGATATTTTGTGTTGTCAAGTTTAAATGATAATACACAACAAAGAAACTTAACTTTGTGTGTTGGTCAGACTAATACCAAAGTAACCGTAGTTTTTCATGTTTGTGTGTCACATAGCTGTGTGTGTGTAGTTAAACTTATATTTATATGTATGAGGAGGGCAAGGTTGTCTTGTACTAAATTATAGTCGTATAGATAGGCTGGAATAGAGAAAGTTACTCATTCTAGAGACATATCTTTTTCCTTAAGCTACCACCCGTGAAATCTATTTCTCACATCTTTTTCTCACGTAACTATCACCATCCACTCTACTCAGATGGGCCAGAAATAACTCACGACAGTATTGAATGCACTTAGTGGGTTTTTTTTCCTTGTCATTCTAATTTGTTCTAGTTGTTATATGTTGGTTCTTGTTATGGTAATATAAAATTGTATTATGTTATGTAAACAAAGAGCCAGGGATCCAGACCTCCAGGACGACCCAGAGTCCGCTGGGAGGACAACATTAGACAATCTTTGAAGGACCGAGGACTAGAATGGAACCAGGCCAGGAAGAAGACAGCTGATATAATGGTCTGGCGCTCTCTCTTCCAAACCTCTACACCTCACGGTAGAAGGGGAACGACTAAGTAAGTAAGTATTATGTTATGTAGCTCCCTGGGTAATCTCCTCTTCAATGAGCATAGGCCTTAAACATATGTGTGCTTGGTTCTCCTGTCCTGTACCATGTGCTCAAGAATTTCTCTTTCGTTAATTATTACTTAGGAAATAATTAATTCTCAATATTTGGAAATGTTCATTTACTCTAATAATTGATCATCTAGGCGGCGGGGGCGAGGGAATAGGGCCAAAAGTAAATATTGGCTACTTAACATAGTAAATAAATAAATAAAGGTAATTAACAGGTACTCGTTGGACATAAAGGATGACACTAGACAACAGAAAAGAAAATATACGTGATAGGCTTACCTGGAATCGAACCTAGGACCAACCAAACGGCGCCATCGCCTTGCTGTGACAGTTCATCGTGAAAGGACGCTCAGCCAGTTTTGCACCCCAGAAAAGTGCATTATTGGCTGAGGTCATTTTCTATCTGAAACTAGAGACACTTTATGTACCCTAATTATAATCCATCAGAGATTGAACGGGATAAATTTCTTCAAAATCAAAAAAGAGAGAAGTTAACCATCTATGATTATAAAATAATGCAGTCTACACAGTAGCTTATCAATTCTATTTTCTATTTTTTGGTTATTTGTTTGGATTTGAACTGCGTCCATGTCGTATGTCTGATCAAGAAATCGCGAAGAAGAGAGTTGGACACACATGAAAATTATGTTGAAGACAAGGAAACGCGACAGGTGGACTTAGCAAACGTTTGCTGAAGATATATACTCCTTGGGGAGCTAAAGTGTAACGATTGGTGTCTTATGACTGACTATAAACTGTCAAATAAATGGGTTCTTCCTTGTTTCTGTTTACAGAAAAAGTGTACGAAGGAAGACAAATGAATCTGCTTCTTACAGCAGCCTGACACCCCTAATTATGAACGAGAGCGTGAGTATGCCCATCATAAGCGGCAGCAGTAGCAGCATCAGCTCCGACAACTTCACTGACATCAGTGGCATAAAACCGAACAGTAGCAACGGCAATGACATTCCCCCACTGCCTAAAAAGAAGCAACAACGGCGGTTGTTTCTGAATGCAGAGACCATCTTGAACCGATCGCCTATCCCTGTACAAAAGCGAGGTCGCCACTGGGGTAGTATGCCAGATACATCGTGCACTGCAATTCCAGCAGAACCGACAGAAGGTTCCAATTTTTCAGGGATAAAAATGAAGACTTTGAATTCTGAGATACATGACACTGGTACGGACAGCGGCTATTTGACCCCTGTTGATCCCCCTGTGTACATAGAATCCAGTCTTCCTAGTGGTAGCCCAGATTTCCCATCTGATTATTTGGGCGGCAACTCAAATAGATTTCGGGCACAAGATAAACCCATTGTTAGATTAGATTCAGGTAAGTTTTTACTTTCACATATACCACTGGATGCCTTTCGTTGCTGCTTTTTCCATTCTTCGTTGCCTTACAGCCTCCTGTGGAATATAAGCTATAAAAAATCCTTAAAAGCCTTATTGTGTGGAGAAATCCGCGCATGTCTTCCTTTTTCATGTTCTAATCTCTCTCACTTCATTGTGTGATGTGCATGTTTGTTTTAAACATTCATTTTTCTACTTCACTGTTCCAGTATACATCCTTTTTTTTTTTAGGGACGGGTAATTAAACTTTTTTATCGAGCATTTCGTTCTTTTTAATGCCTTCTGAAAACGTATCTTAACTGCTGTATGGAAGAATTGACATGTATTAATGAAGGGTGAGCCCCGTTTAGTTGACGGGGTCTCTGATGAGACAAAGAAAGAACAGATCTACTTCTTCTTCATGCAAATCATAATAATAATAGACCCCTCAGTCATAACTGACTATGGGAATACGCCCCTGAGATGACAGCCTTCGACTGCTTTTTTCCTGGTGTTCTTTACGACGATTTCTCCTCTCTTCTGCTTGCCATGAGAGCTTCTTTTCGCCCAGTCTGAGGTGGCACCATAGAGAGCATTACTATTTGGTGCGATCGGCAGCTTCATCCTCCCGGGTAGCTGGATTTATGCCCAGTGCCCTCGTGTCTATCTTACACTCATATCTGAACCTCAGGTGCGGTCGCCCAACTGTTCTTTTGCCATCTGCCAGTTGTCCATAGAAGATATCTTTTAGGATGCAACCATCTTCCATGCGGTGGACATGGTCAGGCCAGCTTAGTCTGCACTTACACTGTCTAAGCAGTGTATACATGCTTTGAAGGCCAGCACGTGACAACACCTCGATATTTGTCACTTTGTCCTCCCACGAAATACAGAGGATGTGGCGTAGAGGCCATAGATCGAAGGCATTGGGCCTTCTTTCTTGCTTAGCAAAAGATGTCTGTGTCTCGCTGCCATATAGACGTGTGCTGGTGATGCAGAATTATATGCCGCAGCTTTGGTCTTCATTGTGAGTGTTTCCCCAAACACGCATTGTGAGGAGGGCAAAGGTAGCTGCAATTTCTATGTACAGAGAGAGTTTGTTGTTAATGATGGACCACAGGTATGTGAAGTGGTGCACCACTGCCAATTCATAGTTATCACTAGTGATAACTGGTGCAACGTCCACATCCTAACCCATCACATTTGTTTTCTTTAAACATTGTAAGGCCAGAGTCCTTATATGCTTGGGTGAAGTGTTTCATCAAGCTTTGAAGCTACTGTAGACTGAGTAAGTCTCTTTTAGTGACCCTTCTGATTTTTGTCTTTGCCTTCAGCCTTGCAAGGTTAAACAGACGGCCATCTGACCTAGTGTGAAGGCATACTCCTTCAGTTGCATCTCTGAATGCATGTTTTAAGAGCAAGGCAAAGAATATCCCGAAGAGAGTCGGAGCCAGGGCGCAGCCTTGTTTAATGCCACTGTGCATGTCAAAGGGCTGTGATGTGCTTCCAGCATATTGGACTGTTGTCTTAGTGGAATAACTTTATCATTTCCTGCAGTATAGCAGCGCAGCCTATTTCAGGAGGATTTTGAAGAGCCCATCCCTGCTCACCAGGTCAAATGCTTTTGTGAGGTCTATAACGGCGATATATAAAGGCCTTCTCTGCTCTCTTGATTTTTTTCTGAAGCTGGCGGAGAGAAAAGATCATGTCTATTGTTGATCTACCAGCTCGGAATCCACACTGTGACTCTGAATATATGCGCTCAGCTATATTGTGTAGTCGCATTAAGATGACACTGGCAAAAACCTTACCAACGATACTAAGAAGAGAGATGCCTCTGTAGTTATTGCAATCACTTCTGTCTCCTTTATTTTTATACTGTACAGTGTTACAATCTTGGCATCTCGCATGTCTTAAGGAATAGTTGTCTCTTCTCAGCACTGGCACAGCACCATATGCAGGGGATGTAATAGTGTCCTCTTACAGCATTTCATTAAATCGGGAGGAATCCCATCACTGCTTGGTGCTTTACCACAGGCTAAGCTATCAAAGGCTGAGCTATCATAAGGCTTTGAGCGTCAAGGGCTCCAGGTGAGATGGTACTTTCTCTAGCATAAGGCTCAGAGTAGTGCTCGTCCCTCCTCTTCATCTGTTTACCCTTATTTAAACAAATAAAGAAGGGAAACCCGAGGCCTGTATGTAAAGGAAAAAGGTAAAGGATCCCGTTTATACGCCCAGAGGCATATTGGGAATATGGTATTAGGCCCATATTTTCTCGACCATCGGAACACTATGGGTGATGTGGTCAGCATCACGCCGGCCGCCTTAACCTTCCCAGAGTTGCTCTGGTACCCAATTCTTGAGGCTGGGTCGACCCCAGAGCCGTTTGCGGTCTAAAAATATCCCATCTCAACTGGGGATTGAGGCCTGTAAACAGCAAATAAATATTACACACACATAAAGGTATGTTTCCAGGCACTCCTGAGAAATAAAGAAGTATAAAAACAACAGACGTGTTATCAGAAGAAAAAGATGATCAAATCCATCAGAAAGCCACCAACACCAACACAGGATGACTACCAAGCTATGAACAGATCAGAACAAATTGTCATTCTGCGCCTCAGAACAGGACACAACCGCCTCCGCAGCCACATGTATACAAAATTCAAGATTAGCAATTCAGCCATGTGTACATGTGGACAGGCGAAGCATGTACTTCAAGATTGCACCGAATATGATATATTGAGGCAAACCCACTGGCCCAGAGAAACAACACTGGAAGCAAAACTATATGGACCTCTGTATGAACTACAAAAGACAGTGAAGTTTATACAAGAAACAACATTGCAGATATAGACAATATAGTTCAAGCGAACGAAAGAAGAAGAAGAACAGACGTATTGTTATGGAAGGGTTCATGGCAATGTTAAACACATTGCTAGAGAAACCAGGACTACAAGAACATGAGTATGTTTAGTACAGGCTTGCTGCAAGGAAACCAGCTGCAATGGTGGCTCCATGCTCCATAAGGAGTGAAAAGTGAAATGAAGGGAGAGCTGCTGAAGCGGAGATAGAAACGACTGAACTAGGATGGCCAAACGGATTCAGTGTTTTCACATCTGAAAATCACAAAATTTTAAAAATCCTCATTACATTTAAGAGTTTATGAGTTGGACTAAGGGTAATGAAAACATTGTGAAAGAGGTATTACATTTAAGAGTTTATGAGTTGGACTAAGGGTGGTGAAAACGTTTTGAAAGAGCTATTACATTGAATAGTTTATTATTTGGACTAAGGGTGGTGAACATTTTGAAAGAGCTGTTACGTTTAAGAGTTTATGAGTTGGACTAAGGGTGGTGAAAACATTTTGAAAGAGCTAATGCATTTAAAAATGTATTAATTGGTAAGACTAAGGGTGGTGAAAAGATTTTCAAAGAGCTATTAGATTTAAGAGTTTATGAGTTGTACTAAGGGTGATGAAAACATTTTGAAAATGTTAGTAGTAATTACATGTAAGAGTTTATGAGTTGGACTAAGGGTGGTGAACATTTTGAAAGAGCACTCTCTTTCCTGACACCGGATTAATAATCTATCATTGTAACCCCTCTTCCAGGAGTTGGAGATAGCGATTCATCACAAGGGTCAGGCAGTGTTAAGTATAACTCATCACTGCCTGTTTCCTCTCCCACTTCAGTGTCCAACTTTCGCCTGTCCACTCATTATGAACAGCCATACGAGGACATTGACCACTATACCAGAATCCATGAACATCAGCAACCTCAGAGGTAACCATTCATTCATCCCTTCATTATCATTCAACATCCCAAGTGTCGCGAGAGGTTTGGATGTTATTGAAAGTAAAGATATCCTGGACACAAAGGTGTATCATATGATACCAGGATAGTGCCAGATAAGAGACTGGTCTTAAAAGAAATACCCCCTTCTCTGAAAAGAGTAAGGGTGTATCGACATCAAAGTGGGGTCAAGCTATGTAAATCTACAGGTATGATGATAGTGTTTGGTCCTGAAGATCTATCCGCTACCTCTCCAGATCCCACAATGAGTAATGGTTATATATATATATATATATATATATATATATATATATATATATATATATATATATATATATATATATATGTATATATATATATATATATATATATATATATATATATATATATATATTTGTTTGTGTGGCTAATTATCTAGGGGAAAATTAAATTAGTTATATATAATAACTATCAAACAGAACATTAACTTAATGTGAATAATTAAGTAAGACTGAATGAAAGTATTTACAATTTATTGTTCCTAAACCTGGTTTCTTTTGGGTTAGGAAACTTAAAATCAGGTTATACGGTATTTACAAAATGAAATAAATAATATGGAATGTTCTCCATAAAAGGCAATAATACGCTTTTATATTTATTTAGATATGAAATTACAGTTCAATCAACGCCCATGGCGACCGTTGCCTCAATTGGCTGTGTGTGGTGTACCCGGAAACGGGGCCTCCCAGTACTGAGGTACAGTTAAGTCCCCGATGTCACTTATCGGTGCAGAGTTGAGAGAGATGGCTGAACATCACAATCCCCCCTGTGTTGCAGCATGATGAGAACCCAGCATTGCACACTGAGCTTGGGGAAATGCACAGTGTGCTACCCCACCTATCCCCAACTGCTAACTTAGAACCGGAAGTGGGGTCCTCTGTATGCGTGCCAGGCCAGGATAAAATGCCTGGGAAAGAGACTGGAGCTCAGAACTCCCTAACTCAAAGTTGCAGGATGGCAGAAAAGCCATGGGAAAGACAGGGCTATTTTGAAGATAACACAACCATATTTTCACCATACGAGCTCGGACGCCGCCTCGGTAAACAAGGTCCGCGCAGAGCAGTGACACCCCCAGGCTGCTTGCGAATAGTCTACTACTGGGAACATAAACAGATTAGGGATGAGCCCACTCTCCCGTTGAACAGGTGCTAAAGTCATAGATACTGGGCCAGAAGGCGCACCGGAAACCACAGTATCACGCAACTCGCTTTTTTTTTTTCTATGGAGAGTACACCGTCAAATAAATCTCGTACTGGTGCTCGCCCTGTGGAGCTCCACCAGGCAGGTGCAGTGCCGGGCTCTGAGCCTCGACAGAGCCCACCCTCAGCTACTGGAGGACCCTCTAGACCGTCTTGTGGAGTCAGCAGACGGCGGAGGAGAACTACTGACCAAAACAAAACAGAAAAAGAGAAACCCAGAGTGCCACTTGTCATGATGCACTGGAATGCAGAGGGAGTGAACAGCAAGCAGGCTGGATACAGCAAAAAGACAGAGCTGGAAAACATCTTGTATGAGAAGCAAGTCAGTGTTTGCTGTATCCAAGAGACTCACTTGAAAGCAGATCAAACCTTTAAAATAAGGGGATATCAATGCTTCAGATCCGACAAAAAAGATAGACGAAAAGGAGGAGTACTTACTCTTGTAAGGAATAACATTCCTGCACACGAAAGGAAAACCTTCATGGATGGAGCAGAATATCAGCTGTTGCAGATAAAGGTAGACAAGATGGAAATAGAACTCCTGAACTATTACTGTCCGAACAACAAACCCCTGAGTCTCAGCTCTATACAGGTACCAGCCACCAACTTTATAGCAGTTGGAGACTTTAATAGCCACTCCCAGAGCTGGGGCTATAACCATCTGGATCACAGAGGTGAAGAGGTTGAAACTTGGCAAGATGATCACTCCCTAATCCTAGTCAATAATGCCACAGATACTCCTACCTTCTACTCCAGAGGATGGCACACAACTTCAACACCAGATCTTGCCTTCTCCACACCAGATATAGCTGGATCTATTAGTAGAGAAGTAGGAGACCAACTAGGGGGAAGCGACCATCGCCCAATCTTTCTTACTGTCCAGAGTGCAACTCTCAGTACAGGCCTAGCCATTACAAGATGGAATTACAAAAAAGCTAACTGGGGTTTATTCAGGCATCAGGTGAACACGCTGCTGTCTACCCTCAAGGTACAGAACAGAGACATTAATGAAGTGGTAAAAGACTTCAACAGATGCATACTACAAGCTGCAAAAGAAGCCATTCCCAAAGGATGCCGGCGTAACTACATACCATACTGGTCCAGCCCACTCCAAGAACGTCAGGAAGCTATGGACAGGGCTAGAAAGGACGCAGAGTCTCAGCCTTCACTTGAAACTCCCAACAAATGGAAAAAGGCTGTAGCAGAGTTTCAGAGAACAAAGCTAGAAGAAAAACGGAAAAGCTGGAGAACTAAAACGGCATCGCTGAACCTTGAGAAAGACGGCAGGAAACTTTGGAGATTAGTCAAGTCTCTAAATGAAGAGCGTTCCTCACCTAGGCAGACTATCACATTGGATGAAGGTGGCAAACTTTTCAGAGGAAAACAAGCTGCAGACTTGTTTGCTAGAAGATACAGTTCAGAAAGCAACTTACCCATTAACATAGATCATCAGAGAGAGATAAGAAAAGAAATACTGGCAACCATGGGACAGACAGATACTCCTGCCCCAATGAGGGAACCCATCACACTAGGAGAACTACAGAAGGCTATTTCCAAGCTTAAGTTTCAAAAGTCACCCGGCCCAGACAAAATCAGCAACGAAATGCTAGTAAATCTGAGCTCAGCAGCAAAGACAAAACTGCTTGAGATATTCAACCACAGCTGGTTGAGAGGAACGGTACCCCAAGTATGGAGAGAAGCCATCACAATACCCATACTAAAGAAAGGGAAATGTAAGACCGAGGCTGCAAGTTACCGGCCAATCAGTCTCACAAGCTGTGTTGGGAAGACTATGGAGCGAATAGTCAACCACAGATTGAAATGGTATTTAGAGTCTGAGCAGATCCTGGTGCCAGAACAAGCTGGATTTAGAGAATGCTACAGTATAGAAGACCAAGTTACTTACTTGTCTCAAGCAATAGAAGATGCCTTCCAGGAGAAGAAAAAGGTCCTAACGATCTGGGTCGACTTCAAGCAGGCCTTTGACAAGGTGTGGAAAGATGGCCTCATTGCAAAACTTAGGAGAAGTGGAATCCAAGGCAACATGATGAAATGGATCCAGTCATACTTGCATAACAGGAGAACTAGAGTCACTCTTGACGGTCTGCAGAGCAGAAAAGTGTTGCTCCATCAGGGGGTACCTCAAGGAGGAGTAATTTCCCCAACACTCTTCCTTGTTTACATCAATGACCTAGTGAAAGATCTCCCTGCAGGAGTTAAAGCTGCCTTATATGCAGATGACCTAGTACTCTGGTGCGCTGATGAAAATGTCAACTCAGCAAATTATAGAATGCAGCGGGCAGCAGACATGCTAGTGTCATGGGCAAAGAAATGGCTTATCACAATAAACACAGACAAAACCTCCACAACACTGTTCTCCCTCGCCCCTAAGGACAAATCAGCTAACATACACCTAGGGACAACCGTGATCAAGGAAGAAAGCTACCCCACCTATCTTGGGGTGACATTTGACCAAAGGCTTACATGGAATAAGCATATTGAAAATGCAGAAGGAAAGGCCCGAAAACGACTAGGCATACTCAGAAAATTAGCAGGTACCAACTGGGGAGCAAATGAACGAAATCTAAAGAAGATTTATAATGGAGTAATAAGACCACACTTAGAGTTTAGCTCAGCAGCATGGTCATCAGCTGCTAACTCACATCTGCAGTCTTTGGACAAGGTGCAAAATCAAGCTCTCAGGCTCATTACAGGAGCCATGAAAACTACACCAATAACAGAGATGCAGAAGGTTGCTGGATTACAGACATTGTCCCATAGAAGAGACACAAAAACCATGATCCAGATGGAAAAGTACTACAGTATGCCAATGCACCCAATGAAGGCAAGACTAGATGATCTGGCATTGGGTCGTCTAAAGCGTAGCTGCTTTGTGCATCGGGGAAAAAGACTTATAAGACAGCATCAAGAAGACCTATCCATGAAGACAACACCACTGAAGCCCACCCTATACCCTGTACCATGGGAGCAGGCCAGCAGTGCCCTCCAAATTAATACATCAGTCAGTGGTCTCACAAGTGGATATGAGTATAATGATCTGCAAAAACGAACTGCTACATTGAGTATGATCCAAGAAAGCTATCCCGATCAATCATGGATACATGCCTATACAGATGGATCAGCAACTAATGCTGTTAGGAATGGAGGTGCCGGTATCTTTATCTCATATCCTGACAACCACTATGAGACTAGGCACATTCCCACTGGTAAATTCTGTTCCAACTATACAGCTGAGGTTCAAGCTCTAGAGCAAGCTGCAAATATGATTTATAACACCAACTCTGACTGCCACCAGGTAGTCATCCTCACAGATGCACTGTCTGTCCTGCAAGCTCTCAAGGGTGGTAAACTCCCGCATCTGAGAAATTAACTAAACAAGGTAGCTGCCAAAAAGAGAACCATACTTCAGTGGGTACCATCTCATTGTGGTGTACCCGGAAATTTTTTTTTTTTTTTTTTTTTTTTTTTTTTTTTTTTGCGTACGCCCGCTAATACTCGAGGCGAAATCTCAGGTTATTATTTTATGTCTAACCTGACATTGATTTTACGTGAGTATCCCTTTATTTCTTGTACAGAGACAGGTGTCCCTCGCCATTCAGGCAAATACTCGCCGATTTCGGAGGTACCCATTGCAGCCGGGTCGGCTCAGGAGCCGCCAGTCCCTGGTCGACGACACTCCTTCAAATGTCCTCGCCAGGTCTCGAGTCAATCCAGTCCAAATCCCGGCCGACGAAAAATCCTCAAATGCCGTCGCCCGGGTTTGATCCTGTATCACCCGGTCGCCAGAGCGGTGTTGTAACCACTACGCTAGCGCGGCTCCCTACCCGGAAATGAAAAGGCAGATAAACTTGCAAAAAAGGGAGGAGAATGTGAACAAGAAGATAATGAAGTCACATACTTTGAGAAAAAGAGAGCTATCCAGACGATCAGAAGAGAACAGAACCAACCCAAAGACGACTATCACACTCTCGACCGGCAGGGACAGATAACTATTTTTCGACTCAGGACAGGGCATAACAAACTGAATAAACACATGCACAAGCTACGATTGTCTGCTTCACCACTGTGCACATGTGGATTAAACGAACAAACTGCTGAGCATGTTCTACAGGACTGTCCTCTGTATGACCAGTTAAGAAATATATACTGGCCCAATGACTCAACACTAAACTCAAAGCTATATGGAGTTAAAGAGGAACTTCAAACAACAGTCGAATTCATCATGAGAACTCGTCTGACGGTGTAATCATCAAAGATGCGATCGCAAGAAGAAGAAGAAGACAGTTCAATCACTCGTTCACAATCTTGATATCAAAGTCCCTGGCTGGTAACGAAATAGGAGTGGAATATGGTCCTCAGTGAATCTTCATGTTATAATGTTGCAGTCTCTAACAAGTCTGTATTATAAGAGGTTTTTACTTTACGTCTTTAATATTTTTAATTTCGCTCTTTTTAATTATTTTTATTGGTGCTGGATCATCTGAACAGTGGATCTATGTGTCCACTTAACTTGAGTGAAGTCTGAGACTCCTCCAATCTTGGCTGGGTTCGCACAGAATATGAACTCCAGGCTGGGAAACGTGGCTTTCGTTCTATCAATCTGAAGAACAGTACACCACCATAGCTCCTCTCAAATGCATGTCTCATGAACTTGAAAATTTACCAGGACAAAACCTGGAATGAAAAGACATTCGCAAAACTTGTAGGGTCCAGTAGTTTTCCCTACATACAGACAACATCACTTACAAACATTAAATCAGTCACAGAACAGTTACCTCAATACCTCACAACCAGTTCAATTTGATTACTCATTTCCTTAATACATCGTATTTTAGATCCAATCGTCCATGATTGTCTTCCATACTATAATTAGGTTAAGTACAACATAGTAAGTAACATATTGATTACATCATGATAATATATCCTGTCATCCTATCTTATGTTCTTGAACAGTGTGTCGTTCCAGTAGGAAATACTCATTCAAATACCCTAATAGACTTACAGTAGCACTTGTGCCATAATTTGCAAATATCCTACACTGTTTTCTTTTCTGACCTGTCGTCTTTAATACACACGTTGGTAAGGAAGTCTATTACACATTTGGCCTATTTTCTCCAACACATCATCGAACACATAAGTGGATAACTACAGGCAAATAACATGAATATATACAAATATATATATATATATATATATATATATATATATATATATATATATATATATATATATATTTATATATATATATATATATATATATATATATATATATATATATATATAGTACTTTGCAAAAAAAATGGCAGTCATATTGCTCAGCTAAACAAGCTGAAATCTAATTAAATATGCATGTTCTGCCCCAAATTTGCACTCCACTTAAGTGAGCAAACACTACCAAAAGTAAAAAAAAAATTAGCGTAGAGTAACGTCCCATGATATAAGAGCAGACGACAATTTCTAATGCTAGTGGCAGAAAATGGATACAAAGTCAAAGTGTATGTTAATTTCACAGCTTTGGAATGAAGGAAATCAAACATGTTCCAACATTTCTAAAACCTTGAACATTCCTGAGCGGACTGTCTACAGAGTTGTGAGTAAATTAAAAGCAGGTAATGGAATCGAGCGAAAAGAAGGTAGTGGGAGGCCAAGAATTTTGGTCACAAAGGACCATCGGTGTCTCGCCCAAATCGTTCGGGCTGGGCCAATGAAGAGTGTAGAAAACATACGGCAGCGCATGATCGAGTTGGGAAGCCCAGAGGTATCTAATGCTATTGTCAACCGGGAGCTACACAGGATGAATTACACAAAAAAGCGGGTAATTTCGTCACCATTGCTCACAGAGACTCACAAACAGATGCGCTTGAACTGGTGCCACGAACACCAAAATTTGTCATGGGACAATGTGATTTTTTCAGATGAATGTTCTCTTTGGTCTTATCCTGCTCAAATAAATATTTGGACGAAAGGCTCTGTAACGCCTGTGTACCAGCGACCGAAACATACCTAGAAATTCCATCTTTGGGGAGGGGTGTCAGCAAGAGGTGCCACCCCACTGTGTGTTTTCACAGGAATTCTCACGAAAGAAAGGTACATCGACATACTAGAGGGACACCTTCTGCCATTTATGCAAGTCATGTACCCCGATGGGTGCACATTTCAACATGACAATGACCCAAATCATACAGCTCATACCCCCAAAGCATGGCTGCAAGAGAAGAATGTGATAGTGCTGAAGTGGCCCAGCAACAGTCCCGATCAAAACCCAATTGAAAACGTTTGGGCACTACTCAAGAATCATTTAAAAAAGAGTGGACTCAGAGACGTTGAACAATTGAAGAAGGTAGCTGAAAAATACTGGGACAGTCTGACTCTCAATTATCTACAAACATTTGTGGGAAGTATGCCTCGCCGCATCCAGGCTTGCCTTGCTGGAGAAGACAACATTATATTGTACTGAAACCACTGTTAATAGATAGGGGAGATACCAATCTTCCTCTGGACATACAGTTTTTATTATTATTTGCTTCTATGAGTGTGCTGCGTTGAGAAAATATGACTGCCATTTTTTTTGCAAAGTACTGTATATATATATATATATATATGTATATGTATGTATATATGTATATATATATATATATATATATATATATATATATATATATATATATATAGATATATATATATATATAGTTGACATTCAAAAATCCGGCCATCGATAATCCGGTTCCTTCAGATTTCCGGCATGGATTTCGGAGCGCATTTTTTAATTTACCGCGTTGGCGCGCCACTGTCTTCTGGAGCCGTTTATGTTTTGATGCAGCTGTTGAACTAAAATTCTGTAGAACTGTTTTATTTAGTTGATGAACATTAAAATTTCATTTGCTTTTCATTTAGTTTTTAATTTTCTTTCTTTAAAGGACTGTACAGGTAGTCATTTTCTGTTAAATATATACAGCATATATAACCCCAAAAAATCCGGCATTTTCAACAATCCGGCACTCCTCAGGTCCGGAGGTTGCCGGATTTTTGAATGTCAACTGTATATATATATATATATATATATATATATATATATATATATATATATATATATATATATATATATATATATATATATATATATATATATATATATATATATATATATATATATATATCTCTTACCCTCAGGTAACACATAAGCTGATACTGGCTCTTAATGGGCCTCTAAGTCTGCTTTAGATACAGGCGGCAAAAGTATTGATAGCCTACAATTGCGCTCTTCTCAGCTTCGTGTATAATATTTGAAAAGGTTGTGGCATCATGCTGCCAAGTTCAAGGCCTTTTATAACGCTGTGCCCGACCAATCGAAACACAGTCAAAACTGGCGTTAAGAATTTTCACCCTGCCCGTTTTTCACCCTTCCCGTTCAAACTGAATAAGTTTAAATATGTTTATCTAACTTATTACTGGGCCGATTTTAATTATTTAAAGATCTAATAAAACTAGGAATTGATCTCTATCGTTCTAGCTATTAATATTTTAGTTAGCACAGTGCATTTAAATTTGTGCAGACTTTAACTGACTAAATTGGGGACTACCCTGATGTTAAAATGTCACTTAAACTAATTTTTCTCGTACAATAAAATAGTATTATGAAGAAGTCGTTACACTAACCTCTTAAGTAATATCCCCGCTATAAATCTAGTTATTCCTTTCTGTTTACAAATCTTTAGTTATTAAGAAATAAAATACCTTCGTTCTGTCAAATACACAAAATAGGCCCCTCTATCAAGCATAAAAAAGGTTTCCTATACCTAACAGAAAAAGGAGCGATTCTATTGGCTGTTATAATTGTACTGTTTATCTTCGATATTTTCGAGCGGTAAATTTGACGTGTTGTAATACAGACCAAAATACGACACCAAGGAAGCTCGGTAGCACAGTGGTTAGTGCATTGGCTTCCTGGCTCGGTGGTCCATGGTTCAATTCCCAGTTGAGGTGGGGGTTTTTAGACCACAAATGGCTCTGGGGTCGACCCAGCCTAATGAATTGGGTACCAGACCAACTCTGTAAAGGTTAAAGGCAGCCGGCGTGATGCTGGCCACATCCCACCTAGTGTGCCGATGGTCAAGAAAATAATGGGCCTAACACCTTATTCTCAATATGCTTCAGTGGGCATGTAACGGGATCCTTTACCGTTCCCAAGGATGACAGGCCTTCAACTAATCCGACAAATAGCGGAAGAACAAAATTATAGCTGCCGACTGAGCAAAGTGGAGACAGTTTGTTGCTGCCCTAGAAGACGTCCCTAGGCGTGATGTTCACTGATTGCTTTGGTGGTCTAGCGGCCAAGAACCAAACTGGAGACAGTTTGTTGCTGTCCTACAAGACGCCACCAGGCGTGATGGTCACTGATTGATTTGTTGGTCTAGCGGCCAAGAACCAAACTGGAGACAGTTTGTTGCTCTCCTACAAGACACCACTAGGCGTGATGGTCACTGATTGCTTTGTTGGTCAGCGGCCAAGGACCAAAATGAAGACAGTTTGTTGCTGTCCTACAAGAAGTCACCTAGTGTGATGGTCACTGATTGCTTTGTTGGTCTAGCGGCCAAGAACCAAACTGGAGACAGTCTGTTGCTGTCCTACAAGACGCCACTAGGCGTGATGGTCACTGATTGCTTTGTTCGTCAGCGGCAAAGGACCAAAGTACAAACAGTTTTTTGCTGTCCTACAAGAAGTCACCTGGTGTGATGGTCACTGATTGCTTTGTTGGCCAGCTGCAAAGGACCAAAGTGGAGACAGTTTGTTCCTGTCCTACAAGAAGTCACCAAGCGTGATGGTCACTGATTGCTTTGTTGGTCAGCTGCCAAGGACCAAAGAAGTGGTGAGAAGAGACGTTAACATTGGATTGGACATGCAGTTAAGAAACCAGATTATTGCATTACAGGGTAGTTCTTGTTCTAGAATCATTAAGGTAAAGAACTAGAGGGGGAAAAAAGGGAATCAAACTTCACAAGAATAAAGAAGACATGGAGAAAACACGAGAAGAGGGCACAGGACATGAGAGCTTGGCATGAACCAATTGTAAGCCTGTGCTCTACATGGTAATGAATAGGGCTACACCGAATAGTAGTTTTTAACTATTCGGCCAAATGCGAATACGGGTAGTGAGTAAATGTGGGGCATAAAAAGTTGTGTTCAATAGGTCTACTGACATTTTTATTAATTATACACCGTTACAAAAAATACGGCAAATAGCCATTAATCACTTTTTAAATTGCTGCATTGGCGTTCAAAAAAACGAGGCTCTCAACATTCTCTGCCAAAAGACAACAATTGTTATCTGAAAATGTGTTGCCGGAAGTGCTGAACAGACGTTCACTTGGGGCGCTTGTTGGAGGCGCGGCGAGATATCGTTGTGCTGGATATTAGCCCTAACAGAGCTGTACATGTTAAGAATAATTATGTCGGTAAAAAATTTCCTGCTTGGCATTGTGTATCTCAGCTCCTACAAACCAACCAGAAACATGAAACCGACATCTTGCACGATAGAATATGGCTGAATGTTTAGTGCCATCATTTTGCCAATGGCTTGATGTACTTTCGTTGCCTCTGCACTGTCTATTGCCCACGACTTTGTTCCCTCTGCCTAGTCAGCTGATGCAACCCGGTACACGCTAAAGTATGCATCGCAAGGCGTGGTGTGTTTAGTTAATAGCGGGACCAACTGAAACTTAAAATCAGCCTACTTTCTGTGTCTAAAATTGTCACACCACGGGTTGACCTAAATTTACTATTCGTATTTGCTGGCAATCTAATTCGGCCGAATAGGAATAGTTGATTTAATGCACTATTCTGCACTGAATCGAATGCGAATCGAATATTTGGTGCAGCCCTAGTAATGAATGAATGAGTTATGGTCAGTCCTATTTTGTTCCATGTGGAGCATACAGCTACAGCTGTTGCTCACCACTGATTTTAGGTTTGGGCCAGCTCTGCCCAGTTCTACACATGAAGTTTTGTTGGCTTTAAAGTTTTCACAGGATAGGACAGCCAGCCTCAGAAAGATTGAAATGGTATGACCTGATCACCAATGTTAAACCGATTACATGTCAAAGGCCAGTGGAGCAGGAGATGAGAAGAAGATGCTGGCAACGGATGAGACACATGTGGACAAAACCTAGTTGATTGTATTACCAGGTGGGTCCTCGTTCAGGGTACAAGAGGTAGAGAGACACTGATAAAAACACATGGAGAAGAAAACTGCAGACAGAAATGACAAGGATGAAGATGGCATGAAACAACCTTGAGTGGATAGTACAGGACAGTAGGACTTAGCTTGAGTTTGTTGAAGGCCTATGATCCTCAGGGGCCTTAATGGTAATGATTGAATGCTTAGGGTTGGAGTAGCTCAGAGGTATAGTGTCCGCCTCTAATTCTAAAGGTATCGGGTTCGCTCCCAGCAAAGGGAATATAACTGGTGGAATTTTTTTCAGAACCTGTGGTTCCTAATGATGTCATACTCCCCCGATCTCCTGGGTGGTGAGATCGGATGCCTAGCATTCTTAGATAAGGGCAAAAAATTAGGAAGTCCCGTGTTCGAGTTGCGCCCGTTTAAAATCCTTCAACAGTAGGAAATCGTAAAGAGTAGACCATACGGCTGCTGCCTTGGTAAAATTTAAAAATTAGGAAATGTACCCACCATAAAAATATTTATAGAACGTATGATTCCTGTATACACACGTTGGGATCCTCGCCGGTGATATGGAATTTGTTCACTGTGCTGAGATCCTCGTTGTGTGATCTAAGGGAGGAGATGGGAGCACTGATCGAGTTGACTGTGTGCAGTGAAGATAGTCCTTAAAACCAAATCGAACCAATGAATGCCTGAATTAATATTTACATGACTGTGTATGAATGAATATATGTAGGGCCTACAAACAGGGTATATATTTTGAATTCCCTGCAGATCTGGTGTTTTTGTTTTTTTTAAACTCTCTTGAAGAAGCATCTCGGTATGACAAGATCACTAAAGTGGAACTGATGAGTTCTTCGTCTTCTTCTTTCGTTCGCTTGAAATATATTGTCTATATCTGCAATGTTGTTTCTTGTATAAACTTCACTGTCTTTTGTAGTTAATACAGAGGTCCGTATAGTTTTGCTTCCAGTGTTGTTTCTCTGGGCCAGTGAGTTTGCCTCAATATATCATATTTGTGGCAGTCTTGAAGTATGTGCTCTGCCGTCTGGGGTGCCCGTCCACATGTACACATGGCTGAATTGCCAATCTTACATTTTTTTTTATACATGTGGCTGCGCAGTCGATTGTATCCTGTGTGACGGTGCCTTTGTATTATTACCTCCCTTATGTTAAGGGAAATAATCACAAGACTTTCTTTACTACAATTCTTCTGAGGAAGACTGGTTATACACCAGAGATGTTGCTTCCAGAAGTAAGGAATAATCCAGGTAATTAGGAGTGCTTGTAAGTATCTTTTGTTGTTTAAAACCATACTTGAAGTTTTGTTTGAATACAGCAAATTCAACAGTCAAGGAAAATTCTAATAGTGCAGTGCATTTGATAAGTCCAAATTCTATATAATCTTAGACCTAAGGGTCTTTTATATTCCACATACAACGTCAACAACCACACAAGACACCAACGTCCTTTTCAGGACGCCACTACTCGAGATAAGATCGCGTTATCGTCAAAATGCCCAGACATAGGCCACACGCT
Organism: Oreohelix idahoensis; assembly: GCA_024509875.1. Taxonomy (NCBI): domain Eukaryota; kingdom Metazoa; phylum Mollusca; class Gastropoda; order Stylommatophora; family Oreohelicidae; genus Oreohelix; species Oreohelix idahoensis. Next base: position 172,050 of record JAMPIV010005020.1, on the reverse strand, counting down.
AAAAAGAGGAAGGTCTACACCAGCCCACCAGCACAGAACAGCCAGGGTAATCGCAATATCACAATCAACAATGACAGACAGCCAAGAGAGCAAGACTGCCCCAAGTACTCGTGCCGGGACCGGCCCTTCTATAACTCCGGACACGACTGAGTTAGCTGTGACATGCGTCGACCCGACTGAGAGTCAGAGTGGCCCGACCCCTTGCCTAGATAAAGAAGACCCAGAACATAAAGAAATATGTAGAGCGTTACGACAGCTGGAGAAAAGAAAACAAGCGCTTCTATCCAGACTGCACCCACCCGACTCGTCAGCAGTAACCCGGTCTATGACAGAGAAGCCGCACGATGCCGAGATGACAGCCGACCCACCTGCAAGCACTATGAAGGAAGTGATAGAGGCAGATCCTCAACACAGACAGGTACAAGAGGAAGATGTCGCAGAGACCATTTTAGATGCACTTTGAAGACGGAGACGAGTCCCTTAGGCTCGCTCTTCAAGAAGCAACAGTAGAAGTAGCTCCAGACGTGCTGGACATCGAAACCACTGAGAAGCAAGCTACCATTCCTGATCCTGAGGAAAAAACAGCTGACAACTCAAAGGCTCAGACGCAAGATATCACACCGAATAACCAAGAACAAGATTCGAACCAAGCCTGTAGAAGGAAACAAAGACCAAACACTAAAAATACAAGCAACTCAGAAACGATACAGGAGAGGATTGTTAAGATCACCCAGACGTCAGGAAGTGAGGTCTCACTCAGGGCCCTACCCGACAACAAAGTGATCAACATCCTCGAGGTGATAACTGGACGGAGAGGTATCGCCAAAGTAGGGAGGCACGAAAAGGGAGTAGTGCTTTCTCTCAACAACACAGACAAAACAACCTCGCTGATGATCGAACTGGAATCCGGTCCAAAGGAAATCCAGTTGCCCCACCAAATAAAAGTGGTGGTGGAAAAGTACAAGACAACAAAGAAGTTGGTCATCAGAGGGGTGGATACCAGATGTTCCGAAGGCGAGGTCCACAGACGCCTTCAAGCTGAAAACACAAATCTTAAAATCACGCAGGTCGAAAGGCTAAAAACCTGGGCCAAGAAAGATACCAATCTGATGATAGTCACGGTAGAAGGATCGACAAGACCCGAGAGACTGACGCTCGAAACCACAACCAAAAAGACAGAAGCCTATATCCCTCCGGTGATGCAGTGCTCCAACTGCCAGCAGTTCTCGCACACAAAAAAGACGTGCAGGAGAGATGCAGTTTGCCGGTATTGTGTGGGTAGTCACCAATATGGCGACTGCCCCAGGGCAAAGGAGGACCGCAACTACAAAGAAACTAACGAAAACCGTATCTGTGCAAACTGCCACGGAAACCACGGGGCAAGGTACAGAGGATGCCCTGTGTTCCAGGAAACTAAGAGCATCTTGAAGGAGGCCGTGTCTAAAAAACATACCCTTCAAAGAGGCCAAACACAGAGTGAATGCGGATGCTACAGAAAAACAGCGCACGATTGACAGAAGACAGCTACACAAGCTGACCGCTGAAATCAACGAAATGAAAAGGAAACAGCAGAACGAAAGCAGAAACAAGCAGGATCCCGTAGACGACAAGGACAGCGGTGAAGACATAATAGATATGCAGAGCGCCAGAGAAATGTTACAGAGCGCCCAGGCAATGCTACAGGAAACAAAATCCATCAAACACGAGATAGAAGTTGACATCGCCAAACTCACAGAGCTAAAGGCAGAGAACGAACAAATACTCAAAAGAATTGAAACAACCATCAAACACGAGATAGAAGTTGACATCGCCAAACTCACAGAGCTAAAGGCAGAGAACGAACAAATACTCAAAAGAATTGAATCAGAGAGAAGGATCGTTGAGGATATCCTTACAAAAAATAGAGAACAAAACAAAGAAACGAAAGACAAAATGAAAATCGACATCGTACAGCAAATGTTACTCAATCAAGAAAGAGCATTAGCAGCCAGAAACGCTAGAACAGCTACTACCAACGATAATTGAAAAAGCACTGTCACAGATACAGGAGAGCAAGAAGACAAAAGCAACAGAAACTAGTAGCGTAGAAACACACAAAACTAAACGAGCCAGATAGTTGAGGCAGGACATAAAAAACACCATGAGAGCGACACGGCACCACAAACGGACAAAGAGGAATCCAGACAGCCAGCAAGTGGTCCTTTTCAGGACCAGTCACCTCCAGGACTACGAACGAGATACCAGTGAAGACGATAACACCCTATATACCCCAATTATAACCAAATTTCAGGTTGAACAGGGTATCACAGCATCATAGTAGAAGAAAACAACAACAACAACAACAATCTTTTATATTCATCTGTTATTGCATTAGTTACTTCTTCCTCTGTTATATCCCACCTCGCCCCGGCGACAATTTCAAGGTTTCTTTGTTCGAAGCCTCCTCTTCGACTATTACGTTATATACACGTGTGTATCTGCGCAAGTGCAGCTCCTTAAACACAACTAAAACCCAATCTCAAACCCTTTTCATCTGTCGATTTGAGGTTACAATACTCATACCTTTTACTCTCACAGATATGTATCCTCTAAAGGGTGCGAATGAAAGTTTCGAGAGTGCACGGAAGTCTTGTTTCCCAAAATGTACTATCTATGTAACATGTATACATAATTTTGTAAATTAAAATTATTTACTGTTCAAGGGTGCAGATGGAAGTGAGAGTACGGACGATTTTCATAATGAAATATTTAAAATGTATCTTCAATGTTTTCAAGTTTTGTAACATGTACACGGTTTTGTAAAATGAAATTCAAAGGCAAATAAACTTCACTTAAAAAAAAAAAATCAGCATCTAAATAGTTTGTTTCATCTATCTGGTCTGGCAGTTCTTTTGAAAACTGTATCCTTAGTCTTTCTCTTCTCTCATTTTCTTCCAATCACACCAGAGAAGTTGACCGGGCAAGACGAGCCGCTCTGGGCCGTCTGTTTATTCTTGGACATTGGTGTTTTTTCAGGACTTTGTTTTAGTTAGTCTTAGCGTTAGCTAGGTGTTACGTACATTTATTACCTACGGGGGTAGTCTTCGGTCCTGCCAAATGTACGCACCAGTTTTATATAGTTATATTATTTGGGCGTTCGATTGATTCACGCACTGACGTGCACAATGCTGTGTGAGTTGCTTTGGACGCACGTGTAACCTAGTTGAGTAGTTTCTGACGTCATGTAAGGGGCAGCTCGGACCATATTTATGTCCGCTGTGTTATCCTTTGATTCTTGGCAAATGTGAAGTAGCCATCATTTGTATTCGTATCTATTGATCTTCATGGCGAAGTCAATAGTGGAAGTATAAAGTAAGTGTCGCCCCATTTCTTATGGCATGTTTATTTATGTACATTAAAGTATCAGGCCGCTCCTATTAATGGTCTAGCGGGAATTCATCGTAGATGACATTCCTAGAATTGGACACACGGAGTCGATAGCCTTTGAATCTTTTCGTAGAGGGAGAATACCTACAAGAAATCAAGTTAATGAATTTATATGCTTCACATGTTTAATATGCTGTTACTACAATGCCAGAAGCGTGGCATAGAATGGGAGAGGTTAGTCAACTGGAATCTCTAACCTGTTCGTATTATCATGTATGACTTTGTTTGAAAACTATATACTATATATAACGGGATGTATGGAGAAAGTCTGGGATTGTGAAGTATGATATGGAAGAATTTTATCCTGGAGTATGAATACGTTACCATGATGGACGTCCTTGAAGGAAGGTCAATGGACTTGAATGAGCGGAATATTATATGGTAACAGTTTTGTGATCCTCAGTCACTTGAGTCAGAGGACTTTATTAGTAGAGAATCTTCAGGAACTTTAAAAGTAATTATCAACATGTTGACGTATGATTTCTGCGCCTGTGACGATGTTAGTCTTGTCCACTCCGTATGTGCTGTGTTGAATAAAATCTATGTACAGTCACCACCGACTTCTGTACTGCCAGTACTTGCCCAGTTCACCCAGTTCAATACTACTTGTTGAAGTTCGTTTGAAGAATATTGTTGACATTCGTTCATTTTAACCATTCGCGTTTTAAGCTACCTCTTCACCGGTATAAACTGAACTCAACGATAAAACGGAGTCAACAATAATTGGTATGCCAGTGTGGTCTGGAAGTAATTTCAAAGGAACGTACCCATCCAAATTATCGTTTGAAAAGAAGAATTTTTACTTTCAAGGCGACATCATCTCAATTTGGATCCTAGCGTGATATTAAACAGATTCAACTTACGTTTACCAAGGTCAAGGTCTTCAATCAACCTCCACGTCAAGTTTCACAGTGACTGATTACTTGGAGATCATCTCTTCATCATTATTGCGTGCGAGCTGTAATCTAGAGAAGCAGAACGAAGTATTTTATCTGTAGACGTACATCCACGGAGACGAGGCACATTGATTTTTTACCTGCACGCGAGATGAGTATAACGTGTTTCCGTTGTACACTTTATTACGCTTAGTTGTGCCTTCCGTGATATGTCCACATTCATATTTTTCGTGTTAAGTGTTATATGTTGTGTATTCTTCGTGGGAGGTAGGGAGGTTGATCTGACGAACGAGATCCATCTCGAAGCCAATTCGGGCTCTTCGTCAGACGTTCTGTAGGACATTATTTTGCAGACTTCCCGCAGTGGAATGTTCCTACGCGTGAGCATAGAAGGATCTTTGGTCCACTGTGTCTGGTAGTCTGTGACACCTGACTGTTTTAGCTGTTTCGTCAAGTTTTAATTGTTGTTTTTGGTAGTTATTTTTACTTGTACCTTATTTTCATGATGTATTTTGTATGTGATTATTGTCCATCTTACCTGACTGTCGTTCATTTTTTTACAAAGCATATGTTTTTACACTGTGTTGTCAATTGTCTTGTGCTTTATTGGATCGTAGATGTCATCGTAATTTTTTACGACATTCTATTTTAGTTCCACATTTTATTTTATTTGATTTCTACGACTGTAGTCATTTGTCTTGATTATCGTGTCGTGTCAGTATTGTGCTATTGTCTGTCACGTTATTGCTTTCACACCATTTCATGTTATAAATTACATTATTAATTATTAATATTATTGCCTATTATATAAATTGATTTTACCGTTCTAGAACAGGAACGAAAACCACTAGTTGTAGTAACAATTTTAAGTAGTATTATTACATAATAAAATTGAATAATGGCTACCTTAGACTATTTCATTAAGCAAGCAAAAGCTCTTCAGATGGCTCCTGAGGAAGCAAAAGCATTTGCACTTGCAGAATATAAGAAAGCTCAAGAAATAGAAGCTGATCAGAGAAGGTTAGAAACTTTACGTTTGGAAAATTTGAAATTTGAGGCAGATCAAAAAAGGATTGAGGCGGAGGAGAATGAGAAAAAAATGAGATTAACTGCTGAGGAGGATGAAAAGAAGAGGAAATTTATAGCTGAGGAAGAGGAGAAAAAAATGAGATTAGCCGCTGAATTAGAAGAGAAACGATTTCAGCGTGAGTCAGAACAGAAAAAATTCGAGGCTGAAGAGCAATTTAAAAGAGATGCGGCAGAAAAAGAAAGACTACTTAATATTGAAATGGGAAATAAACAAAAGGAAATGGAAGAAAAAAGATTAATAGCTGAAAAAGAAATGGAAGTTAAACAAAAAGAAATGCAAGAAAGAAGATTAATAGCTGAACAAAACACAAAACGACTTCAGCTTGAGATGGAAGAGAATGAAAGAAAACGACAGCATGAACTGAAATTAGCAGAGTCAGAATATGAGAGACTTAGGTTAACTCAGGAAGCTAATTCTCAGAGAACTTTTGAAAGCCAAACTTCATCCAGACATGATAATTTTAAGGAAATTCACCTTAAATTACCAAAATTTAATCCCCCGTCTGATGACGTGATATTCTTCCTAGATAGGTTTGAGGCCACTTGTGTGTCTTATAACGTGGATAAAGCTCTATACTGTACATATTTATCCAGATTACTTACAGGGGACGCATTAGCAGTTTATCATACCACCAGCATTGGTGAGAAAAATGACTATAATGCTCTTAGAGCGGCACTTCTGCAAAAATTCCAAATGACAGAAGACCAATATCGATCAAGATTTCATACATTACTACCTCAATCTAGCAGAAATTTTAGTGATTTTCTGTCACAAATACGACTAACATTAGAAAGATGGATCGAATTATCCAAAATTGAAAAGTCGTATGAAGGTCTCTTCGATTTACTGATGCGCGATAAGGTACTTTCGTCTGTAAATCCTACATTTCTCGCATTTTTACACGAACGGAAACCTTTATCTATGAAAGACTTAGAACAGCATGCTAAAAATTTTTGCACTGCTCACCCAAACATGGATCTAAGTAATGCACAGATTAAGAATGAATTGCCTGTTGCTTTTGCAGCACAACAAAACAATTTTTCACGCAATCGTTCTTTTAGTGCTGACAGATATGTCAATAAGGGAAATAATGACAATTTTAACAATGGTAATTTTTACAAAGGGAAGCAATTTCAACAATCTGCTCCATTTAATGTTTCTTGGAACCAGGCTCACAGATCGCGAGATTTTGGTAACAATAATTTTAAAAATAATCAAGGACATTATAATAAACAAAACTGGAGATCAAGATCTCAGGGTCCGCAAAACAAACAATTTTTTGGAAATAAACCATTTTACCAACATCATAACGATCATTATACAAATTATCGGACTCCAAATTTTAACTCTAGCAGAAACTACAATTATGGCAATTTTAATGACAAAAATCAAAATCGATCGCGTCGACGAGATAGATCGTTGAGTAATACGAATAGACATTCTAATGTCGCTTTTAGTGATACACAGGCTAACATTGAACAGGGTAAAGGAGCTGAAACTCATAATGCTATGTGTTGTTCTCTTGATTGTACCCAAGTCAAAGATTGTTCAGAATGCTCTACTCTTTTCCAGCCCAGGGCGATCACGACGCTGCGTTGCGGACATACCTTGCCTAGTCTACCTGCAGTCTGTACGGCCACTGCTGCGTCAGTACACCAGGGACAGGGCTCTCTTAAGTTTAACAAGGGATTTGTCAACAATATTTCATGCTCTCTCCTATTTGACTCAGGTTGCAGCACAGTCGGCGTCCGGACTTCGCTGATCAACCCAAGTTGTGCCACGGGCCGGGTTGTCAAATGTGTGACGTTTGGTGGCACAATTGAAACATTGCCACTGCTATTATTGATCTTAATACACCATTTTTTTCAGGAAAGATTCAAGCTTGTCTCCTTCCGAATCCAATTTGTGATTTAATACTTGGTCGCATACATGGTATTAAAGAGTGTACACCACAGCAAATTGCTGAATGGGAAGAGCGACATATTCAAACTGCAAATGCAGTAGTGACTAGAGCGCAAGCTACTAATATGTCGCATGATACACCTATGGAACCTACAGTTCATACCACTTGTGATGATGATGCTCCTATTTCACGGGAGTTGTTTGCAACATTGCAAAAGAATGATGATTCATTAAAAAAAATTTTTTCAGTATGTGAACAAAAATAATACCAGCAACAAACTTGCAAAATCTAGACATGACTTTATACTTAAAAATGGGATTTTGGTTAGAGTAATACGAGAAAAGGATTCATCCTTATGTTCTCAGATTATAGTCCCATCCTGTATGAGATCTCGTATATTACGACATGCGCATGACTCGCAATGTGCGGGCCATATGGGTTTTTCGCGTACCAAATCCAGAGTGCTTTCGGCATTCTACTGGCCAGGCGTCCATAAGGACATCACTCTCTATTGTCGGTCTTGTTTGATATGTCAAGAAGTTAAGGTACGGGGTCCATTTCATGCGGCTCCTATTCAAGCTGCGGACATCCCGATTAGACCATTTGATAAAATGGCTATAGACATTATTGGTCCTATGCTACCATCTGCTAGAGGGCATACGCATATCCTTACGTGCATTGATATGTGCACTCGCTGGCCTGAAGCCATCCCTCTCAAGAACACTTCATCTGCCAGTGTAGCAGAGGCATTGATGTTAATCTTCTCACGCATTGGTTTTCCACGGAAAATCTTGTCGGATCATGGGGTTCAGTTCATTTCTGAATCCATGTCTCAAGTTATGAAGACATTAGGTATAGACAGATCTCTAAGTTCTATTTATCATCCGATGTCAAATGGGTTAATTGAGCGTCTAAATAGGACACTCAAGCAGTTGTTGGGTAAGATGACCCAAGACCACCCACAAGACTGGGATCGGGTCCTACCCGCTTGTCTCTTTGCGTATCGCGAAGTACAAAATCAAGCAACGGGGTTTTCTCCATTTCAACTTGTTTTCGGCATGCAACCACGCGGTCCGATGTCGTTAATCCACGACTTATTGGTTGACGAGAATATTGAAGAGGAAACTCAATCCTCTTATGAGTATGTGATCTCTCTGAGAAAGAGAATCATAGATGCTTGTAGACTAGCTACTGCATCATCCGAACAAGCCAAAGAAAAAGCTCGTCTATTTGCAAACAAATATAGACGTCTTCGCCAGCTCATACCTGGTGACGAAGCTTTTGTCTTACTACCTGCGCATAATAATCGTCTTTTAATTACCTGGAGAGGTCCTTTCAGGATCATCTCAAGAATATCCGATGTCGACTACATCGTTGATGTTAATGGTAAACATAAAACCTTCCACATTAATATGTTGAAGGAATATTACTCACGTCCTGATTATCTACAATCAGTGTTCCAAGCAACTGACGATCCTACACCTCCTATTCAACACTATTCTAGTTTGTCAGTCATCCAAGAAGAGGAATCTTCTTTCGATGATGTACAACTACCAATACCAGTTGTACCAATCCATTCCACTGAGAAATGGAATGATGTTACTATCTCATCTACTCTTACTGATGATCAACGTCAGCAAGTCTCTAATATTCTACACACGTATGAGGATGTCCTCACTGACATCCCAGGTCATACGTCAGTCATCCAACATGACATTATTCTGACTGACGATACACCGATTCGAGTTCGCCCATATCCTATTCCTTTACACTTTCGTGATAAGGTTGATAAGGAATTGGATGAGATGCTTCAATTAAATATAATTGAACCATCTTCATCACCATATTCTTCTTCTATGGTAATCATTAGGAAGAAGGACAACAATATACGTCTTTGCGTAGATTACAGAAAATTAAACAAAGTTACAAAATTCGATGCGGAACCATTACCTCTTTTAGACGACTTATTAGAGAAATTATCTCATGCCACATTCTTTTCGAAATTTGACCTTTCAAAGGGTTATTGGCAAGTGCCATTAACCCCTAAAGCAAAGCCATTCACCGCTTTCTCGACGCCACGGGGTCTTTTTCAATGGAATTTTATGCCATTCGGTCTAATGAATGCGCCAGCTACCTTTGTACGCATGATGCGCCGCATATTGTCTCATCGTCCCGATGTCATTACTTATATAGATGACATCTGTCTTTTCAGTGACTCTTGGGATGAACATATTCAGGGTTTAAAATCTTTACTTTCTACCTTACGGGATTATAACTTAACAGCGAAACCTTCAAAGGCTTTTGTCTGTTTTCATGACATCTCATTTCTTGGTCACCGTATAGGTCGCGGTTTAATGTATACAGAAGACAGTAACGTCTCTAAAATTTTAAACATCTCAGCACCTAAGACAAAAAAACAAGTGAGGTCGCTCTTAGGACTAATACAGTTCTATTCTAAATTCATCCCTCATTTGTCTACTATAACTGCACCTCTTTCTTCGTTACTGAAGAAAGGCACATCTAATGTAATAAAGTGGTCGCAGGATCATCAAACGGCTTTAGATTATATAAAACAATTTTTTTCAAATAAGCCTTTTTTAAGGTTGCCTAACAAAGATCTCACCTTTGTTCTTCGCAGTGATGCTTCTTCCTACGCTATCGCGGCAGTTTTGATGCAGGAATACGGAGGCACCTTATTTCCGGTTATGTACGTATCCAGAAAGCTTACGACGAGCGAGATGAAGTATTCCGTTCTAGATAAAGAGCTCCTCGCTCTTGTCTGGTCAATCACTAAACTGGACCGTTATCTCCTCGGATCACACTTTGTGGTGGAATCCGACCAGAAAGCTCTTACAGCACTGAACACAGGGAACGTGAAGTCATCAAAGTCAGCGCGTTACGCTATTGCGCTTCAACCGTTCCATTTTGAGATACGAGCTATTCCTGGAGTACAGAATGTGTTTGCAGACTGTCTTTCAAGATGCCCTAGTGAACATGTCGAAATTAAACCACTTCCAGATGGTGAAACGTCCTCACAGAAACATGAATAACTTTGTACATGGTCACTGATTATACATCTGTGGAGACTATGTGTAGTTCTGCAGTATTCGTATATATATAACTTTCAGAATATACTTACGTATGGATTATAACATTATTTCTTGTGAAGTAACGTTTTGTTAGAACGGGAACAGTGATATTAAAGTAACATTTTTTTTTAGTATGGAAACATTGGTAAATGCGACAAATAGACATTCACTATTGTTATGGAACAGATTACACTACATATCGTGTTCGTAAACGTATTTCAGGCATGGTACATTGAGAACATATTCTTGTCGATTTAACTAGTTCTAAAAGAATATTAACAATGAGTGAAATTGAAATCACTTAGAATAAATTAGTAATTAGTTATTTGTTCATAAATTAAGTACTACTAATTAGTATAATTCAATTTAATCAATTTGATTGATTATAAATCACACATCTACTAACTTTATTAGTGTTTCGCAATACGTGTATTCACGTATCCCACTACATGATATCTCACTTTTAGATAACTAGTCAAACTTACTAGTCAGTCAGCGACTCATAGCTTGACTGCCTGCGTCAGGACCAGCGAACCAGAGCTGGTCAAGACCGCACTCCACCTCCACGTGGTGGTCCTGGAAACAGTCTGCAGCAGTGCAGGCTGGCTGAGCGAGTGCGGATCGAAATGGGAAGGCAAACCCGGTCCTAAAAAATGCCGTGCTGAAGTCGGATGTGTCGGCCGAAAGGCGCAGATATCGCAGCTTCGCTGGAAACAGACACAACGCAACCAACGTCCTTTTCAGGACGAACGAGGAAGAAGAAGAAGAAACTTACTAATGTTAGGAAATAGTAAGTGCGTTGCTTCTTAAAGTGTTTAATTATGCTTTGTTTCATTTTGCATGTTGTATTTTAAAATTTTCTGTTTTATTGATTCTTTTATCATTGATCATCATCAGTGTTGCTGTTCATTTTCATTTTTGAAATCATATGTTTCAAATTTCTTTTAAAAAAAATTTGGTTGAATTTTATTATCATCTTTTTTTTTATGGTTTATTTCATTTTCATTTTCAACTTCTTTTTACTTCGAATATTACCACATCGTTCCAAAGTAGGTCGATGGTGGATGTGTGCTTTAATGCATACTATCATTTAGTTATATTGTTTTCATTTAATATTCTTTTCTTAATATGATATAATTTTATGCATGTCATAAATCTTGTTGTAGTTTTGACTCACCTCTCTCGAGTAATTAGTTCGAAAAAAATTAATAGAATTAATTTTTTTAAGGGGAGGTGATAAGGGAGCTGTTACGTACATTTATTACCTACGGGGGTAGTCTTCGGTCCTGCCAAATGTACGCACCAGTTTTATATAGTTATATTATTTGGGCGTTCGATTGATTCACGCACTGACGTGCACAATGCTGTGTGAGTTGCTTTGGACGCACGTGTAACCTAGTTGAGTAGTTTCTGACGTCATGTAAGGGGCAGCTCGGACCATATTTATGTCCGCTGTGTTATCCTTTGATTCTTGGCAAATGTGAAGTAGCCATCAGTTGTATTCGTATCTATTGATCTTCATGGCGAAGTCAATAGTGGAAGTATAAAGTAAGTGTCGCCCCATTTCTTATGGCATGTTTATTTATGTACATTAAAGTATCAGGCCGCTCCTATTAATGGTCTAGCGGGAATTCATCGTAGATGACATTCCTAGAATTGGACACACGGAGTCGATAGCCTTTGAATCTTTTCGTAGAGGGAGAATACCTACAAGAAATCAAGTTAATGAATTTATATGCTTCACATGTTTAATATGCTGTTACTACAATGCCAGAAGCGTGGCATAGAATGGGAGAGGTTAGTCAACTGGAATCTCTAACCTGTTCGTATTATCATGTATGACTTTGTTTGAAAACTATATACTATATATAACGGGATGTATGGAGAAAGTCTGGGATTGTGAAGTATGATATGGAAGAATTTTATCCTGGAGTATGAATACGTTACCATGATGGACGTCCTTGAAGGAAGGTCAATGGACTTGAATGAGCGGAATATTATATGGTAACAGTTTTGTGATCCTCAGTCACTTGAGTCAGAGGACTTTATTAGTAGAGAATCTTCAGGAACTTTAAAAGTAATTATCAACATGTTGACGTATGATTTCTGCGCCTGTGACGATGTTAGTCTTGTCCACTCCGTATGTGCTGTGTTGAATAAAATCTATGTACAGTCACCACCGACTTCTGTACTGCCAGTACTTGCCCAGTTCACCCAGTTCAATACTACTTGTTGAAGTTCGTTTGAAGAATATTGTTGACATTCGTTCATTTTAACCATTCGCGTTTTAAGCTACCTCTTCACCGGTATAAACTGAACTCAACGATAAAACGGAGTCAACACTAGGCTAACTTCTGTGACTGTGTTTTAATTTCAATTTGGTCTAGTACCAAGAAGAAAAGAAAAAAAAAATGTCAGCACCATCCGTGCCGGTTATAATGATAAATAGAGAGAATGATTTGGAGGGAGGAGAGGTGCATAGGAAAGGCACTCTTGTGATTACCATCTCAGGGCCACAAGCCAATCGTGCGTCCTACTCGCTTTTAACCAGCATCCTAGCCGGACCAGCCGAGGTTGGAACCAGTGGCATCGCCACCCTTTATAGATTTTCTAGGCCCTACAAGTGGTTTGCCACTTTAACGGCAGCGGCCCAGATGAAGCATTATGCAGGACTTCATGGGAAAAAGTTAGAGTGGTCGAATCCCCAGATGACTGTATACATAGAACATCTAGATAAGGAAAAATCCAAGGGAGTTCTGCATTGGATCCCTCCGACGATGAAGGCGGAGGCAGTGCAAAGGATTGCGGCGGCAGTATCAGGCGACAAAGATGCAGAGGTGTCGCGGATCAAGGTAGCATATGATGAATGGAACTTTTTTTTCAAACCTTCAGCACACCAGGTGCCGCATTTTGTCCACCTGAAAATGGAAAATGAAGGTGAGAAGCTCCAGAGAGTGTGGGTGGCCCTTCCAGGGCGTAGAATACAATGCTCCATTTGCGGTCTTGACACGCACTGGGTCAGCCAGTGCCCAAGGAGGCGGGGGGCCACCACCCAAGTTAAACAAACCAGAAAAGAGGAGGCGGCAGAAAACAAAACACCGGCGGAACAGAACCGCCGGGATGTGAGCCCCGCGCCAGAAGACGTCGCGCGAGAGAGCCCTGCGTCAGAGAGCCCTGAATTCGAACCGGACAGAAGTGAGGTAGACTTCCAAGATGTACTTTCCAAAAAAGGGGAGAAAAATAGAAAGAGGCTGTTAAAACAGGCAGCTGGGCCTGTAAAGCCAAAAGAAGTGAGGCGTAGCAACAGCAATTCGCCGAAAAAGCATTCCCCAAGCAGGACAGCCCTACCAATATCGCCTAGGGCGGCCATGTCACCTTCCCCGAGGAAAGGCTCGTCAACACCTGTGGTTGATGAGCGGTCCATGTCCGCGCCGAACAGCCCTAGAAGGTCAAGTCCCGAAGTTCTAGAGGTGCCAATGAACACACAAGTGAGTTGGGCGGAAGCGACGGCAGTTGACGATGAAATGGAAGCCGTGCTGTCGCCAGCAGACCTGTTTATCGACGGGAAAATGTTTGAAGACGTGAGCGACGGATGAACATGTCTTTACAAGCCTTTCTTCCCTGCACTGGGACCCAGTGCGAGACGAGTCAAGATTCAAGCTCCGAGCAGGTGAGACACGTGAGAGGGTTTATGACGAACGGTGCATGTGAAGGCACGCCTGAGCTGCACCCCGAAGCTACCCTCCCCTTTGAGCCTGTTAGAAGCTTGAACAATAGACTGCCAGTGCGTGGGAAGATGTGCCGCCTCAAGTGGACTCAAACGTGCAAGTCCAGAAAAATAAAAGAAATGTATTTTTTTAAAGTAAAATCTGCAAACCCCTATAGTTTAGGACGAGTTAGTTATGATTTAAGAGTGTTGTGTTTTTATTTTAATGTAAATAAGTTTAGTAGTATTTTAATGTATGTTTTGACACAGCACACGCACAACTAACATGCGCACAGTTTCATTTCAGCAGTCAACTCCACCCCCTACTGGGGTGAGAGTGTTAGGCGACGCAGTTTCATCTGCGCCCAGCCTAAATTATCAATGCGGAACGGATAGTCAGCCCCAGTTCAATATTCCGTCAGGCAGTCAGGTAACTAGGTTAGCAGGCCAGCCCTTACGCACCGCTTCGTCGAGTAATGCAAACATAAATGTGTCGAGAGGCCTAGTTACGACAGAGAGCGGTCAGCCCACAGTCACCGCTCTGCTGTGTAAGCCATGTGCATCAAGTATCACTTTGCCTAGTACATTTATTACAACACACAATAAACCATCAACTAGCGCTTTGATGTGTAATTTACCTGTGGCGGGTAGCCAGCCCCAGACCACTGCCCTGCCTTGTAATTCAAAAGAGACAAACGGTCCGCACTCAGTCCCCGTTTTGTCATATAGTTTAGATATGGCAAGTGGCTACTCTGCCACTTTGCCAGGTAGACAGTTTGCAACAAGTGGCCAACCCCAGCTTACCACTTTGTCAAGCAGCCTAGTCCTAATATCCCTCAACATCAATGGATTGAGGAATAAGCTAGAGCACATTATCAAACTAATTAAAAAAGAGAAACCCGACTTTTTGTTTTTGCAGCAAACGGGAATTACTTCTGGTTATCATGCCGACCAGATTGTAACTAGGTTAGGACTGAAGCATGGTTGGTTCGCCCGGGGCACCTGCCATGGGGGTACTGCCATCCTCCAAATAAATGAGGATTGGGAAGCAGTACATTATAGAACAGACAATTGTGGCAGAATTGTCATTATACAAATACAAAATAAACACAATAAACATGACACGCACACACTCATCAATATATACGCACCCGCACTATACACTGACCAACCCAAATTTTACGACGGACTGTATGACACTATAGATAAGCACTACAAAGGAACTAGAATAGTGTTAGGGGGAGATTTCAACTGTGTTTTGGCCAATTTAGACAGTAGTTCCTTTGGACCCGTATCCCAGAGAAAGAAAATTCAAATCCCCCTATCAATACGACACTTACAACCCATCCTTGACAAACATGACCTAGTAGACGTTTACAGAAAACTACAACCGAACACACAAGCTTTCACATTTCACGACAAGACAAACCCTTATTTTAGACAGGCCTCAAGACTGGACAGGTTTTACGCATCCAATAGTTACAATATACATAAAACTTACCATATAAAAAAACACGCTTAAATTTACAGACCATCAAGCAGTATACACAGTTTTAAGTACGGGGCACACATATACAAAATTAAAGAGATCCCCACATTGGAAATTCAACAATAATTTGCTAACAAATACTTTCTTCACAGACACAATAACACAACTCATTCAGGGTTACACACAGGATATCCCCAATAACAACATTGCAGAATATTGGGACCTGTTAAAAAACACAATAAGGGATAGAACACAGATTTTAGCAACAACAATACACAGGGCTTTTAAGAGGGAACAAAATATATTAGAAGACGCAATAAGTTTAACAAAGCAGATAGACAAATCTAACCCACACATTCATTCTTTAGAAGAGCAGTTAGACCTGTACAAACAACACACATACCAAGGAGCTCTCCTTAGGTCAAAATTAAATACTATTACACAAGAAACACCCAGTAGACAATATTTAGCGATTGAGCAAAATGTACAACACAGTAGACAGATTCACGAAATATTTGACATGAATGGAAAGCATCAGACAGAAGACACTAATATTAGGCACGCTTTTTTTTGAATACTACACAAAATTATACGCTAAAGAACCAACTAACGTAAACACACAGGATAAATTTCTACACTACACAAAACGTTTAAGTGATGATGAGAGCAGGAAATTAGACGAAACTTTAACTTTAGAAAACTTAAGGGAAGCGATTAGTACTTTCCAGAAAAATAAATCACCCGGCCCAGATGGGTTAACGGCAGAATTTTACTTTTTCTTTTTCCCAATTTTAGGCCCCCTTTTAATTAAAGTATTTGAGGAAGCCTTCCAGAAAGGAGAGCTTTCGAATAGTTTAAATGAATCCTTTATTACTTTAATGCCTAAAGATAATGCTGACAGAAAGTCAATAAAAAATTACAGGCCTATTTCGCTTTTAAATACTGATTATAAAATCTTGGCCAAAGCTCTCACTCTGAAACTTAAATTATTCATGAAGAAGTTGGTACATCCTGATCAACAATGCAGTGTACATGGTAGGAACATTTGTAGACATACACACTTCATGAGGGATTTCATTACATACATGCATGATAGACAGTGTCAAAGTGCAATACTATCACTAGATCAGGAAAAAGCCTTTGACAGGGTATCACATTCCTTTCTACACAAAACTTTACAAGCAAACAACATATGTACTTATTTTAGAACATGGATAGAGATCCTATATAAAAAAAACCCCATAGTAAAATTTTGATTAATCATAGTTTAACTGACCCAGTTAAGCTGACACGATCAGTGAGACAGGGTTGCCCTTTGTCTCCCCTGTTATATGTATTAACATTAGAACCAGTGCTGGAAAGAATTAGGCAAGATGTAAACATCAAGGAGACCTTTGTACCCGGGCAAGGAGAAAGAAAATCATTAGCGTATGCTGATGATACTTTATTCCTTCCAGCAACTGTAGATTCCATAAGAAAGATATTAGAAACCTTTACAGAGTTTGGATACGCTAACGAATCCAAACTAAATATTCAAAAATCTAGTTTAATGGGTTTAGGTAAATGGGCAAATAAAACAGATTTCCCTTTTCAGTTAACGCAAGTTAACAGAATCAAAATTTATGGGATAAGCTACTCTTGTAACCCCCATGACCCCAATACAGAGGCATGGATAAAGTTAGTAGATAAAATTCAAAACATGTTAGAGAAATATAAATATAAGACAGCTACTATTTTTTGGAGAAGTATCATAGTGAACTGTTTCATTATGCCAAAAATTATATATACAGCAAATATCCAAATCATACCAAAAGCAATTGTAACTAAAATAAATGTGTTGATTAGGAGTTTTATTTTTAGGAGCACCTTTAAAAGTATTAAACACACAACCCTAATACAACCTAAGAACAAGGGAGGGATAGCTTTACAAGACATTAACACTAAGATTAAAGCTTTAAGGGTTAAATATATAGGGGAGATTATAAAAAATCCAGGTCTTTACCCATTAGCACACTACTACATTGGACTTAGGTTAATTAAATTACACAAGTTAGAAAATAATCAACCACATTTCTTTGGGACCCCACCACCCTTTTATAGGATATGCCTACAAAATTTAAAGGAAACGAACAGTTAGTAAAGCAAGACACCAAACTCATATACAAGTTATTAGTTGCAGCACAGGAACCCTATT
This sequence comes from Oreohelix idahoensis, assembly GCA_024509875.1. Taxonomy (NCBI): domain Eukaryota; kingdom Metazoa; phylum Mollusca; class Gastropoda; order Stylommatophora; family Oreohelicidae; genus Oreohelix; species Oreohelix idahoensis. Next base: position 154,257 of record JAMPIV010005020.1, on the reverse strand, counting down.
TAGGTACACGGATTAAACGAGGGTACAATCTTTTCATAACAGACTACACGCAAAGCTTCACAAACATTCACGCATTAAACGTTAAGCCACAAGCCAAACAAGTTACATTTAGGTTACTGTACGGTTTAACACCTATCATGAGTAAGCATTCAGCAATGAAAGCAGGCAAGGCGCCACCAAGGTGTAAACTGTGCAGTAACAACACAATAGAAACAGAGGACCACTTGTTCTACACATGTAGGACAGTGGTCCCTACTTTAAACAAACTAAGAACACTGATAGCTTCCAAAACACCACGATCACTCAACATGTACCAAGCGGTCATGTTGAATACTTTACCTACATTACAGAGACAGACAGAACTTAAATTGTTAACTCTATTAGCTGAATTCAGATATTTAGTGTGGACATGTAGGAATAGGGCAGTACATGACGGCATACATTACAATAGTAGAATTTTTTTTACAGATATACGAACAAATAACACATAACACAATGGAACAATTTTGAAATTTTTTGTTGATTGTTTAATAAATAATTAATAGACCCTTTGGTCACCACACAAAGCAGGTAGCTTTGTTTGTAAATACTATAAACATCATGCAATGTAAATACTCATAAAATGTCCTCATTATATCATTTTCATGGATAGGGGGTCACATTAAATAGTATGAGAATTTTTATTTACATATACGAACAAATAACACATAACACAATGGAACAATTTTGAAATTTTTTGTTGATTGTTTAATAAATAATTAATAGACCCTTTGGTCACCACACAAAGCAGGTAGCTTTGTTTGTAAATACTATAAACATCATGCAATGTAAATACTCATTAACATATGTCCTCATTAATCATTTCATGGTAGGGGGTCACCACCCCTTTGTCGATGTACCATTAATCATTTCATCATCCATGTTCAACTATTTTCAAATATTGACTTGCAATATATTGGGGGGGAGGGTTTTATCTTCAGTATGTTTATATTTTGGTATACTGTTTAGCTTTTGACTTTTTGCAATGTAAGTTGTTTTTTTTTAATTTTTTTTTTAACACTATGTGATATTTGTAAAAAATTTGTAAATAACATTGTTATATTGACCTTAATAAAGGTATTTAATAAAAATAAAAAAAATAAAAATTTTCTTCCAGTCCAAGGCTACTTTTTGCACGACTTTATAGAAATACTCGGCAAGGGCAATTGCTTTTTCTTTATCTGTTTCTCTCTTTGGTAGTTTGATTGTTGGCATTATTGTTTTCTTATTGTTCCCTTTGATTGCCTTAAGCTTTTTCCATACTTCTTTAATTTGAGTGCTAGGTTTAAGTGACTGACAAAATTCCTTCCAGTTAGTTTCTTTGGCTTTAAATATTATTCTGTTAGATTCTTTCCTAATAAGTTTATACTCATCATAGTTTTCTTCTGTCCTATTATTTCTATATTTTTGTAAGGCCCTTTTTCTTCTCTCATGAATTTCTGCACAGCTTTTATTCCACCAGGCAACTGGTTCTTTATTCCACTGAGTTTTTCTTTTCTTAGTAATGTTATTTATTGGTTTAAGGTGCTGTGGCATATTTTTATACTAAACAAAGTCTGGCCGTATACACTGATGGATCCAAGGGAGATAGTGGACAACTAGGTGCCGGAGTTGTAATACCACAATGGGGAATAAAAAAGAGCTACAGTGTAACAGAAGGGGCTTCGATTTTTACCGCAGAGATGGTAGCAATTCTTAAAAGTTTAGAAATAATCGAAGATAACCCTCCAGAAGCTGTTACAATATTTACAGACTCACTATCATCACTACAAGCACTAGAACACCCAGGTAAATGTAGCCGGCCAGACATAAAGGAGGAAATTCTAGCAATTAATACATCACTAGGGAACAGAGAATGTAGTGTGAGGCTAGTGTGGGTTCCAGCACACATAGGTATTGCTGGCAACGAGTTGGCAGACCAAAACGCCAAGAATGGAAGAACAAGTAAAAACAATATAAAAGCAGGACTAGGAAGGTCGGAGATCAAGAGCCAAGTGAAGATAACTATAAACGAGGAATGGAAGACAACATGGAAGAAAAGTAGAAAAGGCAGACACGCGTTCAAACTGCTGAAAGATCCAACAAGGACGTGCCAGGTCAGAGAAGAATTAAAGATACCATCAAACAAAAAACTGTGGCGTCTCCGTCTCGGTGCAGCATACTTTATGATAGAAGAACCACACTGCCAAGAATGTCAGGAAGAGAATGACATAGACCACTACCTGATCCACTGTAAAAAGTATGAACAACAAAGGCTTGAATTAAAAACCTACTATAGAAATCACAATATAGACTTAACAGGTGATAAGGTTTTAAGTATAGATGCCCCAAGAGATGCCCAATCAATACTTAAAAGATATATACATAAAACAAAGGAAAACATATAAGGTTAGTACTCCAGGAAAAACATCCAACTAAATAGAAATTAAGCAACAAGAACTAACAAAGCATTAACAAAAAACTAACTACTCATAGGACAAGGAAAGACAACAAGGTTAAAAAAAAAGGACAATAACTCAAAATGAACAAATACTAATACAAATTAAAACCAAGCGTAAAGGACAACAGTTATCTATAAACAATACAAAAAAAAAATTGACAAATACTAAATAAAAATCAGTAACTGCAAAAGACAACAGTTATTTAAATTGAATACAAAATTAATAAATAAAATGACACTAAATACCCCAATGATAACCAACTTTCAGGTTGAACAGGGTAGACCAAGATGGAACGAGAAGAGGCAACAATGATATGATGTTGAGTGCCCGATCTCCACCCATCAACTCATCAAAACAACAACAACAACAACATCTTTTTTATTCAATTGCTAGAATTTCTTCCTGTAAGTCTGGCCGGCTACATTTACCTGGGTGTCAAACGTCAATTATAACCAAATTTCAGGTTGAACATGTAGACCAAGATGGAACGAGAAGAGGCAATAACGGTCAGCTGTTAAGTGCCCGCTCTCCACCCATCACCTCAGCAAAACAACAACAACAATCTTTTATATTCAGTGATATTCAGCAAAGGAAATTTAAAAAAAAAAAAAACAAAATCAATATAACCATTAAAGGCAGAAAATATGTACATCCTTAACAACAAGATTTCTGGGCATAACTTTAGATAAACAACTAAATTATAATAAACATATAGACAATTTAGTAGAAAGCTGTAGGGGACCCTAAATATACTAAGGATAGTAAAAGGTAATGGATGGGGGGGGCCAGCAATAAAATAATGCGTATGCTCTACAAGTCTTTCATCAGGGGGAAACTGGATTATGCCAGCATAGTCTATGACTCAGCTGCAGCTTCTAACAAAGCAAAACTGGACAGGATTCAAAATGCAGCCATGAGAACCATTACAGGTGCATTTATATCAACACCAGTAGAAGCGCTAGAAGTAGCTCTTGGCATACCACCCCTTGGTCTAAGACGGAAAGAACTAAGATTAAATTATTGGAGTAAAGTAGCACAAGAAGTGACCCACCCAGCACATAAAGCATTTGTCAAAAACCAACCAAGTGTATGGGACGTCCCCTTAAACAAAGATAGATATCCAACAGGGTGGAGAACTATAGAAGATCTAACACAGCTCAAAGAACTATCAAACACAATTAAAAATAGTAATAAATATAGAAGCAAAATACCACACTGGGAACTAAACACACCAATCATGGACTACTCACTTACTGAAAAGATAAAACAAAACATAGAAGATAATGAAACCAAAATGATAAGTAGAAAGTTCATAGATCAATTAACTAAACAAAGTCTGGCCGTCTACACAGATGGATCCAAGGGTGATAGTGGGCAACTAGGTGCCGGAGTCGTAATACCACAATGGGGAATAAAAAAGAGCTACAGTGTAACTGAAGGGGCTTCGATTTTTACCGCAGAGATGGTAGCAATTCTTAAAAGTTTAGAAATAATCGAAGATAACCCACCAGAAGCTGTTACGATATTTACAGACTCACTATCATCACTACAAGCACTAGAACACCCAGGTAAATGTAGCCGGCCAGACATAAAGAAAGAAATTCTAGCAATTAATACATCACTAGGGAACAGAGAATGTAGTGTGAGGCTAGTGTGGGTTCCAGCACACATAGGTATTGCTGGTAACGAGTTGGCAGACCAGAACGCCAAGAATGGAAGAACAAGTAAAAACAATATAAGAGCAGGACTGGGAAGGTCGGAGATCAAGAGCCAAGTGAAGATAACTATAAAAAAGGAATGGAAGACAACATGGAAGAAAAGTAGAAAAGGCAGACACGCGTTCAAACTGCTGAAAGAACCAACGAGGACGTGCCAGGTCAGAGAAGAATTAAAGATACCATCAAACAAAAAACTGTGGTGTCTCCGTCTCGGTGCAGCATACTTTATGATAGAAGAACCACACTGCCAAGAATGTCAGGAAGAGAATGACATAGACCACTACCTGATCCACTGTATAAAGTATGAACAACAAAGGCTTGAATTAAAAACTTACTATAGAAATCACAATATAGACTTGACAGGTGATAAGGTTTTAAGTATAGATGCCCCAAGAGATGCCCAATCAATACTTAAAAGATATATACATAAAACAAAGGAAAACATATAAGGTTAGTAACAAAATAAAATAAAAAAAACAACTTACTAGCTACTCATAGGACAAGGAAAGACAACAAGGTATTAAATAAAATAAAAAACAACAACTCAAAAAGAACAAATACTAATACAAAGTAAAACCAAGTGTAAAGGACAATAGTTATCAAGAAACAATACAAAAGAGAAAATAAAATTGACAAATACTAATATAAATTTAAATCAGCAACTGCTAAAGACAATAGCTATTTAAATTGAATACAAAATTTTAAAAATAAAATGACACTAAATACCCCAATTATAACCAAATTTCAGGTTGAACAGGGTAGACCAAGATGGAACGAGAAGAGGCAATAACGGGCAGCTGTTAAGTGCCCGCTCTCCACCCATCACCTCATCAAAACAACAACATCTTTTATATTGGGACATGCGCCCTAATATAACCGACTAGGTTGAACATGAACAAGCTCGTTAATAACCAAAACTATCCACTAAGAAGTGTCTCTTTTCGGATCCCATTTATTTCCCCTGTTGCGCTATGCACTGGATGAACCAAGACTCTTTCTATTGTCCCAGGGGACATCCCCTTTCAGATTACATTTCACGGTCCAGCACGAACTTATTTTAGCCAAGCTGGACCTGAGGTCTTGGCATCATAAATCAGCGAAATCGGACACCCGCTTTTAGCTGAAGTAAATTTAAATACCCTGTGGTTTGATTATTTTCCGACAAGACGGGGGAAAAAAAAAAAAAACGCCTTTAACCATTAGTTGAAGGCAAATTTTAATTTTGCTGTGTTGATCAAGAGAAATTGAACAAGTATAACATATGCTGGCAAGTACGAATGTGTATGTGAAAAGAATTGTTTTTGTCTATTCGGGGATTTTTTTTGGGTGATTTTTTTTTCGCCTTTGTTGTTTTTTGTTTCCCCTCCCCCCCCCCCCCCCCCCCCCCCCCCCCCCCGCTCGTTTTTGCAAAATGTATTGCTGCATAACCGTGAGTGTGTGTATTCATATGTATATTATCAGCTTGTATATGCTCGAATGCAGCGGTACTACACTGGTTTTATGAATATATGTGAATATTGATTCTGATACCTTGAGAATGTACTTAATGATTTATATGAAAAAAAGATTAGGTGGGGGAAAAAAGATCTGTTCTATGTACACAATCAAATTTTACATAAACATACATAAGTTTCAATTTTGGAAAAAATTTTCCACCTTGTACTTATTGGTTTATGAATTTACAAAATCAAATTTTACATGAATGTACAGAAATGTCCAACTTTGATATTTATTTTTCCCACATTGTACCTACGGTTTATGAATGTAATTTATTGTATGTTGTAAAATGAACATGTTTTGGAATTTCAAAATGGATATGCTTTAGGGAGCATGATTACAAACTACCCCTTGTATCTTTCTCGAAGTACCGGTGTGCCTAGCCGCCCTTATGACTGCTCAAGGCTGTGTGCTCAACTTGTTAGTTGGAACTTGCCAAGGAGAAAAGCATAACGCAGCACACAATTGGCCACTATCCTTTCAACCCGGGGCTCTCAATATCTCGCGGCCTCCCCCCTTTCCCCGTTATCACTAAAAGAAAAAGAGTACGGTATGCTCTATATTTCCAAACAAGTGGTTGTAAGATTTATTTTTTTTTTCTCTTTTTCTCTTCCTTCTCTTTTTAATCAACACTATCGTTACCAACAAAATGTATAATGTGTAACTTTGGAGTTTCAAGAAAGAGTGTGTAAATGAGTGTGTGCAAGGAGTGAAAGTAATTTTTTATTTATTTTTTACAGCTGCACATTGTGTTTTCATTGTTATACTTAAATTCATGCTATTATTGTCAATGTTTCAATGCATATGTCTTTGTAAATTTCAACAGAATGTGAATAAAGACGTGAAAAAACTACCAAAAAAAGTGTGAATCTCCACACGTTTGTGGAGCACGACTACAAAACTTTTTTTGACGGCGTAACTGCCTTACATAAATTTTTATATAAATAAGAATGTATCTGTCACGAAATAAAATCTCTTTTTAAAAAAAATGAACGGGACGCGCCTCGCCAAAACGAGGCAAAACGTTATAATAAAAAAAAAAAAATTCGATTCCATATTAAAAAAATTGGCAGCTCCAACCTTATTTCTTTTGGGGCAATACTGCCAGCTTTAGCCTCGATGGCAAAAGGCTTACTGCTTTTGGAAGTCGTTTTATGGCATGTCTGAACATTGTGGAATCCTAGCGAAATTAAAATTCGATTCGAGACTTCAAATAACTAATTCGAACTTACGAGTTGTGGAAAAAACGATAATAAACTTGTAGCAGGGGTTAGTGCTGGATCACTAATGGCCCTGGTTGGTAGTGGATGTCTAGACGGTTATATAGGCCTACTTGTCCTAACCGTATGAGTCAAAGGCTTTTTGTTCTCAATAGGTAATGCGCCAAGTTGCTCCACACCTCAAGAGAGAACGCATTATGTTGGTTTGACTCTTGCTCTGAGATAACTGTCTCAAGCTCTGACTGGTTACTATGATGCATTAGTCTTTATACTAGTCCGGTACTAGGGCTTGCCGGATGAAATTATTTCTAATTGGAGTTAAGACCGGAAACCTTCTTATGATTGGTCTTGGGGCCTAGCTGACTGTTGCAATAATCTTTAACCTAACTAACTACGAAACCTCTAGTCTAAAATTATTGTTACTAAGTGAGGATGACCAACCATTGTTCAAGGTTCTCTCTAATCTAAATGTTTTCCGGTCTGACTTGTATGGAGGCCACACAAGGTTTGATGACATCATGGGTTCATGTGTGCCATGACTGATGATGTCATTGATTCTTGACTAGTGTTTATTTATTACTAACTAGTCATTCATAAGTACTTTACTATAAGTCTAACAGTTGTAGCGACGTAGTAGGCCACACTGTTACACCTGTTCTGAAGCGCAGAATGACAATTTGTTCTGATCTGTTCATAGCTTGGTAGTCGTCCTGCGTTGGTGTTGGTGGCTTTCTGATTGATTTGATAATCTTTTTCTTCTGATGGTACGTAACTAGTACATCCGGTTGCTCGTCTGCAGCACCTTCTTTAGCCAGTCGGTCTGCTCTCTCGTTTCCTGGTATTTTACAGTGAGACGGTATCCACTGCATGGCGACCTTGCGCTGGTTGCATAGTTCAGACAATAAGGCTTGTATACCTGGTAATTTTCTTGACTGAAGTGCTTGAAGTGCTGATCTTGCATCTGTCAGGAATACCACAGGCTGTGGACAGAGATTGGTGTTCAACAGTTTCTCGGTTGCCACCTTGATTGCCTGGATTTCTGCATCATAGTTGTTACAGGAAAACTTGATGACAAGTGCCAGTGGAACAAGATGTTGGAGATGGATAGGGCATGCAATGATGAAACCTGTTGGTAGCACTACATTACAGTGCTTAGTCTGGAATCCCCAGGAGTATGGACACCAAGGAACACTTGAAGAAGAAAACTGGAGACAAACATGGAAAGACCTTGAGCAGATGGCACGAGACAGGAAGACTTGGCATATATTTGTTGAAGGCTTATGCTTCTATGGGAGGTAAGGAGTGATGATGATGATGATGATGATATTAAAGAAAAAAAAGAGTGTAGCACATTTGACGTTATGTGCACGTATATACAAACAGGCATAGACGTATGCTTCTGTCATACACGTATGCCTCTGTTATACACGGATGTATTTTTTTTTAAGCATAGATGTATTTTTGTTTTTGTTTAATAATTTTTTTTACATTTCAGAAACATTGCTAGCAGAATCACAGTAAACAAAAGTCAGTATTTGCCAAATGGCTCACCTTTACAGTCTGGTGTGAACATCTCTGGGGTTACCTCTTCGGATAGTGAGGAATTCGGCCATGATATCAGAACCTTCATGTCAGAGTATGTTTTGCCATTTAAATGAAGCCTACAGAACTAGATATAGTTTTGAACAAAAAATGAAAATGTTTTACCATGAAAGGTTCTATAGAAAGTTGATGTTCCAGCTGTGCCTATGAGGTTCATTATATTCCATTTTGTTTCCACTCTGTGGGAGTTACCAACATAAATAGACCTACATGCTTCTTAGACATGTATACTAGCATAAGTTTCAATGAGGCAAAGTGTATTATCAGAATCAGATACAGAAACAAATAGGATGCAGAGTATCTGGGCCACACACAAAATGATGCATAGTACCAGCTCAGCAGAAGAGAACAAGTGGTAATTTTCAGACTCTGCTCGGGCCACATGAGATTGGGATACCATCTATTCAACAAGCTAAAGATAGGAACTACTGATTGGAACTGTTAAAATGACTGCTGAACACCTGCTTCAAATATATGAGGAGCAGAGAAAGCATATATGGTCATCACCAGCACCATTCCTGGAAAAACTGACCACAGCTTTCTTTGAAAATATTCTAGTAGACATCTGAGAGTGTACAAAGTAGAAGAAGACGTGTCTTACTTGTCCTTGATGTACATTCTGCAGCAGTAAAACTTGTTCTTTAATCTTCTGTTTGTCAGCTTGTTAAAATTAATTAAATCATATTGACTTGATCTCTTATCATCAAAGTGTGTATGTGTGTGTGTTTGATTCATACATGCCACACCTCAGAGATGAAAAACCTGTACAAAAGATCCAAAACCCTGTACAAAGACCCGCAAAACCTGTACAAAGACTGGAAAAAACATATCAAAAGAGTTAATTCGTGTAAAAAAATTTTCAATTACAGTGGGCTGCATTACAAATGAGGCACAGGGACTTTGCCTTTTAAAGCAGGTCTTCACTTATTTTAAAACCCAAACAATAAATGTCTGAGTTTATTTTACACTGTAAAAATAATGTGATGGTGTCATCATTTAGTCTATTTCTGTGCTTAATTATCACAAACAGACTGGGAAATCCTGTGTTCAATAGGACCTTATAAAAGAACTCTGAGGCACAGTAATAAGGGGAATGGGTTAGATAAACTGTACAGTAATTATGTACAGGGTGTACACATCTGAAAATGCAAACGCCTTGTACAGATTAAGGGTAAACCATAGCATGTGGCATGTATGGTTTGATTGCTTATTTGTTTGTATTTGTTTTCTGTTATCTATTCTGTCTATCTATATTTGTATGTGCGGCATGAAGATCAATACCGAAAAAAACCAAAGTAATGATAATAATAAGTGTCCGATTGACAGAGTGGTTAGAGTGCTGGTCTCTTGCAGCAAAGGTACATAGCATTGACACACTTTAATCTACTCAGCTGTAAATAGGTACCTGACTTTGCACTTGATTTAGGGAAGGAAAAGGCAGTGAGGAAGGGAAATGGTCAACCCCACCTCTCAATGCTGGACCTAGTATAGTGAAGTCTCTAACACTTCACTCCCCTATGCCAGTATCTGCTATGGGACTACCATTACCTGTTTAATTATAATAATGACCTTCTTCTTCTTCTTCTTGCGATCGCATCTTTGATGATTACACCGTCAGACGAGTTCTCATGATGAATTCGACTGTTGTTTGAAGTTCCTCTTTAACTCCATATAGCTTTGAGTTTAGTGTTGAGTCATTGGGCCAGTATATCTTTCTTAACTGGTCATACAGAAGACAGTCCTGTAGAACATGCTCAGCAGTTTGTTCGTTTAATCCACATGTGCACAGTGGTGAAGCAGACAATCGTAGCTTGTGCATGTGTTTATTCAGTTTGTTATGCCCTGTCCTGAGTCGAAAAATAGTTATCTGTCCCTGCCGGTCGAGAGTGTGATAGTCGTCTTTGGGTTGGTTCTGTTCTCTTCTGATAGTCTGGATAGCTCTCTTTTTCTCAAAGTATGTGACTTCATTATCTTCTTGTTCACATTCTCCTCCCTTTTTTGCAAGTTTATCTGCCTTTTCATTTCCGGGTACACCACAATGAGATGGTACCCACTGAAGTATGGTTCTCTTTTTGGCAGCTACCTTGTTTAGTTCATTTCTCAGATGCGGGAGTTTAGCACCCTTGAGAGCTTGCAGGACAGACAGTGCATCTGTGAGGATGACTACCTGGTGGCAGTCAGAGTTGGTGTTATAAATCATATTTGCAGCTTGCTCTAGAGCTTGAACCTCAGCTGTATAGTTGGAACAGAATTTACCAGTGGGAATGTGCCTAGTCTCATAGTGGTTGTCAGGATATGAGATAAAGATACCGGCACCTCCATTCCTAACAGCATTTGTTGCTGATCCATCTGTATAGGCATGTATCCATGATTGATCGGGATAGCTTTCTTGGATCATACTCAATGTAGCAGTTCGTTTTTGCAGATCATTATACTCACATCCACTTGTGAGACCACTGACTGATGTATTAATTTGGAGGGCACTGCTGGCCTGCTCCCATGGTACAGGGTATAGGGTGGGCTTCAGTGGTGTTGTCTTCATGGATAGGTCTTCTTGATGCTGTCTTATAAGTCTTTTCCCCCGATGCACAAAGCTGGTACGCTTTAGACGTCCCAATGCCAGATCATCTAGTCTTGCCTTCATTGGGTGCATTGGCATACTGTTGTACTTTTCCATCTGGATCATGGTTTTTGTGTCTCTTCTATGGGACAATGTCTGTAATCCAGCAACCTTCTGCATCTCTGTTATTGGTTAATAATGACCAAAAACCAGAATAAAATACAATCAAATATGATCAATGAAATCTGGTGGAAGTTGGGTCCCAGTTTAAATATCTAGAAACAGTGATTACAGGTGAAAGATCTTGAACAGAAATACTATTGAGAACAGCACAAACAAAAGCTGCCCTAGCTAAACTGAAATCACTATGGAAATCTAAAATCATTTTTCTTTGAACCAGAATTAACTGTCATAACAAATACTGCCATAGGGAAGCGAGGTGCTAGAGATCATTACATTGGGTCCAGCTTTGAGAGATGGGGGTGACCAGTTGCATTTATTTGCTGCCTTTGACTTACCTAACTCAAGAGAAAAGCTCATGTACCCATTTATAATTGTGTAAAGTGGAGCATGACACCACTGTGTTTTGAACTCGGTACCTTTGCCTCGAAAGGTCAGCACTCTAACCACTCTGTCATGAGATTCCTGTAAGTTATCTTAATTACTTAAGATAAAACCACATCGATAATTACACAGTAAAAAAGCATTTGACCCACATCATCATCATTTCCATTTTCACTCTTTATGGGGCCTATGGACCACTGCAGATGCCCCCCCCCCCCCCCCCCCCCCCCCCCCCGCCCCCACACCCCCCCAATTTAAGAAATTGACATCAAAACATTCATGCACCTTTTGCTGTGATGGTTTCAATAGCAGTTTCTTTTGCATGATAAGGTTGCCAGACCCCACGTACAACCTCATTAGTACGCCACTAAACGACTTGCCGGAGGGAGCAGTAGTTATATACTCTTTGTCTCCTCAGAGATCACAGGCAACAACACGGGATGTTTGACCTACATACCAGTACCAATACTCATTTATTAATCTTACATGTGTACAGGGACCTCTTCTTCTTCTTCTTCTGCGTTCAGTTTGTAGTCATGCTAGATCTGCAGGCCTGTCACCAGGACGTAGTCCACAGTTTGTAGTCATGCTAGATCTGCAGACCTGTCACCAGGACAAAGTCCGCAGTCTTTTCCAGGTCAGTGCGGCAGCCCCATAGCTTCTGCGTACAGGGACCTGAATAACTGTTCTAATGAGCTATGTATAAATGAATGTATTCCCTTCAGTATAGTGGTAAAACATCTTCTTTGATCCTTAGCCGCCAACTGTCAAAGCAATCAGTGGCCATCATGCCTGGTGGCGTCTTGTAGGGCAGCAACAAACTGCTTCCACTTTGTTCGGTTGGCAGCCATCCTTCTTACAGTGCTCCAGCTCTGGTTCATTCTTTGCATCTCGGCCTCCACAGTTCTCCGCCAAGTTGTTTTTGGTCAGCCTCTCTATCACTTTCCTTCAGGGGTCCATAGCATCGCTGTTCTTTTGATGGCATCAGGGTCAAGGCGGTTGAACATGCATAGCCAAAATGTATAACCAGAGTTGTCTTCAAGTCTTTCCTAACTAATCTCAAGCCTAGTCTCAAGTCTCTTAGTACAAGTCTCAAGTTCCAAACAGTAACTTTCACGTCAAGTTCCAAGTCAAGTCTCATTTTGTTTGTCTAAAATAGTTTACAGTAACAATCGCTTTTATTGAAATACTCCCACCAATCGCTATAAATAATATTGACTAATAATAATCTCTATTTTTAGTGGGACTATTTTATTTACTGACTGCTTTCATTACATCAAACTCTGTTGGTACAATTATTTTATGGATTTAAACAAACCCATTTTTAGTTTCTCCATATGAGTGTATTTTGAATGAGGTCGGTGAAGTTGGTTCACCAAAATTGACAGGTCCAGAGTTGAGTTGTTAATTAAAAAAGAAAACTTTTTGTGCTCATTGTGGTGACTTAGGTCCAACTTCAGTCCAAGCCCATTGACTCAAGCCGACAACGTTGTGTATAATGGATAAAAGTCGTCAGTGTAGGTGATTAAAACACATGATGAAGAGAAACACATGATGAAGAGAACTGGAGACAGAATTAAAGGGATAAAGAAGACTTGGAAGAACCTTGAGTGAACAGCACAGGACGGGGGGAACGTGGCATAAGTTTATTAAAGGTCAATGCTCCTTCGGGAACTGAAGGTGGATGAATGAATGAAAGGTGTAATTTGATCAGCTTACTTGCAGTAAAATATTCTCATAACTATCAGTAAAGAGAGCCATGGCAGTGCACTGGTTAGTGCACTGGCTTCCTAGCTTGGTGGTCCATGGTTCGATCCTCAGTTAAGGTGGGATTTTTTTTAGATCGCAGACGGCTCCAGGGTCGACCCAGCCTCATTAATTGGGTACCAGAGCAACTCTAGGAAGATTAAAGGCAGCCAGTGTGATGTTGACCATATCACCCTTAGTGTGTCAATCAATCAATCAATACCCTTTAGCTCCCTGAGGAGCATAGGCCTTCAGCAAACACATGCCAAGTCTTCCTGTCCTGTGCCATCTGCTCAAGTTCTTTCCATGTTTCCCTCATCATTTTCACCTCTGTATTCTGTTCTCTTCTTCATGTGTTTTTTGGTCTACCTCTGCCTTTCTTTCCCTATGGATTCTAGAACAAGGACTGCCTTGTAATGCTATCAACAGGTTTCCTCAATGTGTGCCCTATCCATCGCCAGCATCTTCTTCTCAATTCTTGATCCACTGGCACTTGTCTGGTTCTAGTCAACAATTCCACATTTGTGACTTTGTCATACCATTTCAGTCTTTCTATTCTACGCAAGCACCCGTTTATAAAAGTCTGTAGCTTTTTGGTTGTTGTTTTTGTTGCTCTCCATGTCTCAGAGCCATACAATAGGACTGACTTCACATTTGAGTTGAAGATTCTTATTTTCGTGTTGGACTTGATTTCTCTTGTTCTCCATATGTTTCCCAATGCAATGAAACCTCCTCTTGCTTTATGTATTCTTATTTTGATATCATTGGCTGTCCCTCCAACTCTGTCTATATTACTGCCAAGATAGATGTACGATTCTACATCCTTTAGTGGTGTTTCTTCAAGTTCAATCCTGTTATCATTTCTTGCATTTATTCTCATAATCTTTATCTTTTCCCTGTGTATTTTCAGGACCACTTGTTGTAACCTCTCATCGAGAATTTTCATTTTCTCTTGCATCTGATTATGGTTCAGAAGAGCCAAGTCATCTGCAAAATCCAGATCATCAAGCTGTTTAGTCAGATTCCAATGAATTGGGCCAATGGTCAAGAAAATATGGGCCTAACACCATATTCCCAATATGCTTCAATGGGCATATAACAGGATCCGTTACCTTTCTATCAGTAATAGGGATGAAAATGTGTTCCTAATTTGTAAACCACACCCGTGTGTTACCGGGGCCCGAAAGGAAAGCAAAGAATAGTAACACTGCACCCTACCACGCATGTCGTAAAAAGCGACTAAGGAGGGTATGGGCATGGGGCTGTTTACCCCATCCCGTAAAAAACTTCGCACAGTGGGCTGATCACCTGCTTGCCAACCAATCTGATTACGGAAACAATGATAGATTGTTTGGTCTGTTTTTGTTCCACAAAGACGCCACTAGGCGTGGTGGAAACAGCGATAGATTGATCAATTTGTTGTTGCCCTAAGACGCCACTAGGCGTACTGGCCACATACTGCTTTGCCGGTTGATGGCTAAGGATGGAAGAAGAAGAAGAAGAAGAATTTGTAAACCACCGGCTTGGTTTGATCATATCTTTTCCTGGCATGTTCTTCATAAACATTAAACTAGCCTTTTATTTGTTTGTATTTTTCCCCCCCAGTTCTGTTTCGGTGAATCACCATGAACCCCCACATACCTACATGCATCTTAACATCAGCAAACCCACAGAGGCTTCACAGAAGACTCCAAGAAAACAGAAAGGAATTTGTTGGATAATCATCGCTCTGATTGTCATACTCTTCATCTCACTGGCAGCATTGATTCTCAGCATCTATTTCATGATTTTCAGTATGTATGGATAGAATTTTCTCAGAATGGTTAAATAAAACAAATAGGTTGGTGGTTAAATAAAACAAATAGGTAGGTGGTTTAATCAAATGAATAGATAGGAAGAACACATCATTCTTACGTAGTTGTTCCTGACAGTATAAATCCATAAAATACATATAATTTGGGTGCACTTAAGCTGAAATGTGAGGGGTTAACTTGTATGTCAATACATCATTCATATTCAATCCCCAGCTGAGGCAGAATTTTTTAGACTGCAATAGGCACCGGGGTCGACCCAGCCTCATGAAATGGGTACCAGAGCAACTCTGGGAAGGTTAAGGCGGTTGGCGTGATGCTGACCACATCACCCCTAGTGTGCCGACGGTCAAGAAAATATGGGCCCAACACCATATTCCCAACATGCCTCAATGGGCGTGTAACGGGATCCTTTACCTTTTACCTTACATCATTCATAATCACTTTCCTATTAGCTCCTAATGTAACATGTAACCACCACTACACCAGGAAGCCTGCATCAAGCATTTACATGCAGTAGTAGTTTCTGTTACAGTTTGTTTTACATGATCAGGTTGCCACCCCATGAACCTCTTCATTTTAAACAGAAAAAAAATAAACTTACATTCTGCAATAGCAAGTTATTTTTAGACTGGGTGTCAGAAAGCACTAAACTAGGTGGTAATAATAAAAATAAAGACATTTTAATAAAAAATGATTTTGTTATAAAGCTTTAAAATAATCAGTTTAAATTGGTGTCAGCTAGCATTGGTCACAAACAAGGAAAATATAATACGTTAAACTCAGTATTAGCTGCAGGAAGCCTGCATCAAGTATTTACATGAGGCAAATAGTTTCTGTTGTAATTTGTTTCTCATGATGGGGTTGCCAGCCCCATGCAAATTTTAAGTTTGTACATCAATAGCAAATTATTTTCAGACTGGTTTTAAGAAATCTATGATAATAAAAATAAACATTTATGTGAAATGTGAATTTGTTATAGTTTTTTTTTTAAAATTAGTTTATTTGGTGTCAGCTAGAATTAAACGCAAACAACCAAAATACCTTCACCTCAATATGACCTGGACATGAAGGCAAACTTTTTTGAAAATTCATCTTTAATATATATATATATTTTTTTAATTAATGAAGAAAAATATCCCATTCAACCTCTGATGGGTTATAATTAGGATATATATTGTTTTCAATTCCAAATAATATGAACAACTGCTGATATGAGAAAGTGGCATCACATTTGTCAAATCATTGTAAATAGGGACAGTCACAATTGTGCTTATACGTTAAATAAATTTAAAAAAACACAAACAAAATCAAGAAGAAACTCTGAACAAGAATAATATTAAAGTGGAGGGGTGTAAAGGCCTGGCGGTTCCAGTTATATAACTGACTTTAACAGATATTTAATTGACTTTCATCTGTTAAAAGTCATATGCATTGTAAGAACCGCATCAGACCTTCACATTCCCAGCCACTATATATTAACATTTGTTCGTGTTAAATATTGTTTGACTATATTATGCAGTTCCCTAGGTCTGTCTATTCTTAACACCTCTTCTATATTTATTGGTAAGTTGGATGCTTGCAAATAATCTAATATTGGTATTCTCATTTGTTCATACCTCTTACATTTTAACAAGAAATGTTCTATATTATTGTCATGAAGACATCCTGCACAGTAAGGTTCTTCTATTCTGAAATAGCCTTTTCCCAGCTGTAGTCTGAGAAGTTTCTTATTACTGGGAATTTTCAATTCCCTAGATATCTGACATTTTCTTGTTGGAGCCTTGAACATCTTATATGCATGTCTTCCTTTCAGATTTTTATCCCACTCTGCTTTCCATTCATCTGTTATTAAATCTTTAATTAAGCTCTTAATCTCTGATTTACTCGTCCCTACATTTATTAAATTTTTATCAGATCTACCTTTCTTGGCTTCTTTATCTGCCTTTTCATTTCCTTCTATGCCAACATGTGAAGGTATCCAAGCAATTAAGACTGAACATCATCTGGAATATAAGTATGTAGTAGCCAGAAATATCTCCTCTGCTATATATCAGGTCTACTACATTCTCGTAAATTTCTAAGGCCTTTAATTGTTGAAAGAGAGTCAGTTAAAACTGTTAGTTTTTTGGGAGGGTTATTAGAGAATATTTATAGTGCATTTAGTATTGCCACCATCTCTGCAGTGAAAATGGATGTATTTTCCGTGATGCTATATTCTTTTGCCATTTTCCATATTGGAATATATGTTCCTATCCCCAATTTGCCATCCTCTCCCTTGGATCCATCTGTGTACACAGTAATGCTGTCTTTTGATATTTGTTGTATATATTTATTGGCTGTGTTTTTAATATTTTCTATATTATTTGTTTTCTTAAGTATTTCTGCTAGGTGGTAGTCCGTGTCTGGTTTCTTTATCTCCCAGGGTGAAATCACTGGCTTATATTCACAACTGTTATTAATTGATGTACCCAGATGGACAATTTGCTCCATACACTTCCATCCTGTAGGGTATCTAGTGGTATTCATTGGATTGGCCTGAGTTGTTAGTTGGCATCTGGTAAAAGCTGTAAAAGCTGGGTGAGACTTATCTAACATAACTCTGTTCATGTAATTTAGTCTTAACTCCTTTCTCCGTAATTCTAAGGGTAGAATTCCTAACGCCACCTCTATAGCTCCCATTGATGTTGATCTGATTGCAACTGCTATTGTACTTAAAGCCTGATGCTGAATTCTGTCTAATTTAATTTTGTTACTGTGTGCAGCAGAGTCATATATTATACTTCCATTATCTATTTTTCCTCTAATAAAAGATTTATAAAAAGTGAGCATTGTCTTAGTGCTTGCACCCCATCCATTACCTTTCAAAAATTTTATTAAGTTAGTCAATCCTCTGCAAGACTCCACTAGTTTATCTATGTATTTATTCCAGTTCAGCTGTTGGTCCAATATCATTCCTAGATATCGAGTGGTTTGCACTGTATTAATGTTTTGCCCTTGGATATTTATGTCTATAATTTTATTTTTTACAACCCTACCTTTACTGAAGATCATTCCCAATGTTTTATTTGTATTCAGCTGAAAACCCCATTTTGTCATCCATTTACATACTTTATTTATTTGCTTCTGTAGATCATTATATAATTTTGGCAGATGTCTACCAGTCCTCCATATAGCAACATCATCTGCAAACTGTGACAATTTATTTGTTATATCATTAAATTCCTCACCTAAATCATTTACCATTATTGTAAAAATTGAAGGAGACATTACTGATCCTTGGGGTATTCCATTTTGTTGTTCATACAGTTCTGATCTATCATTGTTTACCTGAACAGTGAAATATCTATCTTGCAGAAAACTCTAAATAATTATATATTTTACCGGTTACTCCTATCTTCTTCATTTTAAAGAGAACACCCTCTCTCCAGCACTCATCATAAGCCCTAGCTATATCTAAAACTACTACCACAGTTTTTTCTTTCTATTGAAATCCTGATTTTACCTCATGTTCCAATTTAATTATCTGATCCATAGTGCATCTGTTCTTCCTAAATCCTGACTGAGTTTGATTATATAAATTATTCTTTTCCAAATAAAACTTTAATCTTTTATTTACTATGGTTTCTAATATTTTACCTAGATGGGAAGTTAAAGAAATTGGTCTGATGAACTGGCATCATGGACATCTTTTTCTGGTTTTAGTATTGGAATAATTACTGCTGTTTTCCATGTTTTGGGAATTTTTCCTGTATTCCAAATTTTGTTAAAAAGAGATGTTATAATTTCTATGGTACTTTTTGGTATGTGTTTCAAGATTTCATAGCTCAAGATGTCACGCCCTGCTGATGTTTTTGTTTTGTCCTTTATTGTATTTCATTGAAAACAATGAACTAATAATACTGAATGATGGATCAGTAACAAGAATTAACCCTTGTGCAAATCAGCAAGACACAGCTATTGATATAAGCATTGTAACACCAAATCTAGCTAATGCAAAATGGGAAGTTATTGGGGATACAAATTCAGATCATTTACCCATTGAAATAACACTAAAAGATAATTACAAACCTAACAAACTGGTAGAAAAACCGAAATTTTACTATAATAAAGCTAATTGGGTAGCTTTTCATGTAGAAATGGAAGAGATAAAAATGAATAATATAGAAAATGAAAATAAAGATGTATATGCAGATAATCTCACAAAAGAAATATTACCAATAGCTGTTAAACATAAACCAAATGCATATATGCCAGAACACATAATTCCACACTGCATTAAGGAAACAAAAAAGAATGAACATTGGAACAAAAACTAAGTTCTGTGGTGGACAGTTAGATGTACAGAAATTAAAAAACAAAGAAAACAAGCTCTACAAGAATATAGAAAGCATAGATCTGAAGATAATTTAGATATTTATAAGAACATAAGAAATGAACCAAACAGAATAATACTTAAGGCAAAAGAAAATCATTGGAGAAATTTCTGCCAAACACTGAACCCTACAACTAACTCTACAACAGATGTGTGGAATAAGTTAAAAGCCATTAAAGGCAGAACTAAACATATGATAATCAACTTCAATACCCTTTAGCTCCCCAAGGAAAATAGGCCTTCAACAAACACATGCCGTCTTCCTGTCCTGTGCCATCCGCTCAAGTTCTTTCCATGTTTTCCTCATCATTTTCACCTCTGTTTCCAGTTCTCTTCTCCATGTGTTTTTTTGGACTAACTCTGCCTCTCTTTCCCTGTGGATTCTAGAACAAGGACTGCCTTGTAATGCTATCAACAGGTTTCCTCAATGTGTGTCCTATCCATCGCCAGCGTCTTCTTCTCAACTCTTGTTCCACTGGCGCTTGTCTGGTTCTTGTCATCAATTCCACATTTGTGACTTTGTCATGCCATTTCAGTCCTTCTATTCTACGCAAGCACCCGTTTATAAAAGTCTGTAGCTTTTTGGTTGTTGTTTTTGTTGTTCTCCATGTCTCAGAGCCATACAATTTGACTGACTTCACATTTGAGTTGAAGATTCTTATTTTTGTGTTGGACTTGATTTCTCTTGTTCTCCATATGTTTCCCAATGTAATGAAAGCTCCTCTTGCTTTTTGTATTCTTATTTTGATATCACTGTCTGTCCCTCCAACTTTGTCTATATTACTTCCAAGAGATATGTAAGATTCTACATCTTTTAGTGGTGTTTCTTCAAGTTCAACCTTGTTATCATTTCTTGCATTTATTCTCATAATCTTTATCTTTTCCCTGTGTATTTTCAGGCCCACTTGTTGTGACCTCTCATCGAGAATTTTCATTTTCTCTTGCATCTGATTATGGTTATGGGATAGAAGAGCCAAGTCATCTGCAAAATCCAGATCATCAAGCTGTTTAGTCAGATTCCACTGGATTCCATTTCTGTTGTGTGATGTCGATGTTTTCATAACCCAATCTATTGCTAGTAAGAAAAGAAATGGAGACAAGAGGCATCCTTGTCTCACTCTCATTCTAATCCTAAATGGTTCTGTAAGTTGTCCTTCATGAAGAACTCTGCATGTCATGTCTTCATAGGTCTTCTTTGTTAAGTTAATGATCTTCATGGGAACTCCATAATGCCTCATCAATTTCCAAAGCTACACTGCCAAATGCCTTTTCATAGCCCACGAATCCGATGTATAGTGGTGAATTCCATTCCAGACTTTGTTCGACTATTATTCTCAATGTGGCTATCTGGTCTGTACCGGATCTATTTTGTTGAAAACCTGCTTGTTCATCTCTCAGTTACTTGTCTATGGACTCTTTTAATCTCTCAAGGATGATTCTGTTTAATACTTTTCCTGGCACTGATAGTAACATTATTCCTCTATAATTTGTGCACTCTTGTAAATTTCCCTTCTTAGGCAACTTAACCAGATATCCTTCCTTCCATTCTGCTGGTATTTCCTCTCTCTCCCAGACTTTGCCAAGTAGTTTGTATAATATCTCTGTGGAGGTATCAATATCTGTTTTGATGGCCTCTGCTGGAATGCATATATCACACATCTGCTTTTGATTTTCGTTGATTGTTGAATTTCTTGTATTGATATATTATTTCGGTTGTGTAGTTTCCTTGCTTTATTATTGCTCTTCATCTGTGTTTACATATATTACGTACTTGCAGTCTATAATCTATATTTCTTGTCCTTGTTGCCTGTTTGTAACTGTGGCTGACGAAGGGCGAAACCCGAAACGTCCCTTGTTTCCTGTCAACCGTTAATTTATAAAACTGATTCAATACCGTTTTATTTGTTTACCAGTTTTACAGCAGCCCCTTAATTTATTTACTTACACTATACTACTCTCATAAAAATGCACTCCTGGCACACCTCTTTTAACCAAACGTAATGTTTGAATGCCCTGTGAGGTTCCCAGGGGTCTCTGATGAGAGGAAGAAAGAATGGCACTACTGCTCCTTAAGGCATTTCATTCAAGGTGACTTATATGATTCCGGCAACCTCAACATATAAAACAAGTTGCTGCAGAAACTACAGCTACAGGAGCATGTTAATGCTTGGTACAGGTTTTCTGCAAGGAGATCTTGCAGTGGTGGTTCCATTCTGCATTAGGATCAAACAGGAAAGTGATGATGATGAACTCTTATTTGATCCATAGTGGAGTAAAATTTTGTTTAGAGCATTACTTGTTGTTTTGCTTAATGTTTTCTGAGTAGATTTTATTATTTTCTAAAGTGTTGAAAGAGTGTGTTTTATATATTAGCACTGGTCTCTCACGGTAAAGGTGCCAGGTTCCAGTCATGCTTCAGTCTGCCCAGTTGTAAATGGGTACCTGACTTTGCACTTGAGTTGGGTAAGGAAAAGGCAGCGAGGAAGGAAATGGTCACCCCCACCACTCGATCCTGGACCTAGTATAGTGAAGTCTCTTCATTCACATACGTCATTATATGCAATGGGACAACCTTTACGTTTTATCTGTATTATTAGGAAACACTGATAATGCTAATTTTTATATTGTTGTCTCTATAGAACATGAGTGCTGTCCTCTTGGTAGTTCAGAGGCAATCCAGATTTCACCGGATGTTAATCAAACACTCGGCAGCATGCAGGAGAAGATAAATTATTTGATGAAAGAGGTAAAGATGTGGACATATTTTGAACTAATATTTGAATACTTTAAATGCAAAATCCCGGTCAACGAAAAATCCTCAAATGCCGTCGCCCGGGTTTGATCCTGTATCACCCGGTCGCCAGAGCGGTGTTGTAACCACTACGCTAGCGCGGCCCCCCGCTGTCTTTCTTAATAAGTTTCAAGTCGAGTCTCAAGTCCCTTAAAGTAACTTATCAAATTACTGTGTAGGCTATAGTCACAATCACTTTTATTCAATTGATCACACCAATCACTGTAAATAATGATGTTCGACTGACAAAGGGGTTAGAGTGCTGGTCTCTCAATTTTTAAAGTGCCGGGTTCGAATAACAGTACCGACACGCTCCAGTCTACCCATCTGTAAATGGGTACCTGACTCTGCTCTTTGAGATAAGGAAGGAAAAGGCAGGGAGGAAGGAACTTGTCACTCTACCTCGATGCTGGGCCTAATATGGTGAAGTCTCTAATACTTCACTCCCCTTTGGTAGTATCTGCTATGGGACTACCTTTACCTTTATGCTGTATATAATAATGACAAATAATTTTCCATCTTTTTAGTAATTTATTTACTGACTGCTTTTATTTGATCAAACTCTGTTGCCATATATTTCATAGATTTAAACAAAACCATTTTTGGTTTCTCCATGTGAGTCCATTATATGAATGAGGAGGTGAAGTTCTTCTTCCTTGACCTTTCAACTCTCCAAGGGGGCAATGGCCTTCAACAAAGTTATACCAAGTCTTCCTGTCCCGTGCCGTCAGCGCAAGCTCTATCCATGTTTCTTCATCCCCTTCATGCCTATCTCCAGTTCTCTGGTCTCCCTCTACCTCTCTTTCTCTGGGGATTACAGAACAAGGAATATCTGGTAATGCTATCAACAGGTTCTTGTTCATAATGTTGTTGAAGTTTTTTTTGGTTAAAAGTGTTTACAGGATTTAGTTAAGTGGTTAACAGTTTTTACACTATTTAGTTAAGTGGTTAAAAGTTTTTACACTATTTAGTAAGTGGTTAACAGTTTTTACACTATTTAGTTAAGTGGTTAACAGTTTTTACAGGATTTAGTTATGTGGTTAAGATAAACCAGACAAACACCACTAGAATAAGGTGTGTGGAGAATATACTGTCATTGGATAGTCGAGGTTCCTTAGGTGACACGATCCTACTTGGATAACGGTGGCAGTTCTAGAGCTAATACATGCTACCACAAAGGCACCCCCTGTGCTGGAGCCCCCAGAATAAGAATAACTAGAGGGAGAGTTAAAAAAACAAGGAGAAGAGAACTAGAAACAAACATGGAAAGAATAGAGAAGTTCATGGACAGACTTTGTACAGATAACACTAGAAAGGAAAGCTTTTGTGTATTTTTTGTTTAGGACTTGTGCTCTATGGGGAGCTCAAGGTTCTTGAGGATGATGATAATGATGATGATGATGTTGATGATCATGATCATGAATGATATTGTTTGTCTAACAGTATAAATATTTCTGAATTATTTTATTAAAAATGAGCACCTTTATTTTTGGTTTTTATTTTAGTAATGTTTGCTTTATTTCCAGTATTTATTTTGGTATTTAATCGTTATAGCTCAGTATAATTTTAGTAATATGTTTCTATATTTCAGAATGAAGCTTTGATGGGAGTTGTGATGATGCAACAGAGCAACTTAGCTTTTGTGAAGGTACATTAATATTTAGCATCAGCAACAACAACACTTAAAGTATGAAAATAAAGCATCTGAACTAAGAAGTGGCATTGGTTATCATGTTAATTTTCAAGCTACTTGGTTTAGAAAGTTCAAAAGAAAGGCTAATAGCGGTTTGGCAGATTTTACCTTCATGACTACTAATTATCTGGGTTTTGGTCTTAATTTCTTGAACCCTTTTCTTAATTTTCCTATAACTAGTTGGGGATCTCTGTAGCAGTTTTCTCCTTGCAGATTTTTTTTGTTTTGCTGTAGTTAAGACATTCCAATATCTCCCATGAACTAGAATATAGTTTTAATTTGTTATTTGTGCCTAGATAAATAGGAGCTTTGCCTCCTTTTGACACCTAAGTCAAACCTAGACATAAATTATGTAGGTTATATTAGGGCGCACGTCCAAATATAAAAGACCTTATGATCTTTGTCATCTTATCACTGGTGTAGCAGGCCATAGTATACACCCCCCCCCCAATCCAGATTATATCCGGGGTTAACCTGGACTAAGCCACTTTATACCCAGGGTATAAAGTGACCTAGGCCAGAATATTCTATTCTAGGCCAAAATATACCCCTCTGAAAACAAAAACATTTACATCAATGTTTGTTGATTTTGAGTGAAAACTACAAACTATAATGTACCTTTTATATGATTGGTCTCAAAAGGGAAATTTCTGTCAGGAAACGTTTTAAAAATCGAGATATATTTTACACATTTTACGAAAACCTACATGCTATCTCCTCCCTTTGAGTGTCATATGATTCAAGAAATTGAGAGGGGGAAGTGGGTGGTAGTATAAACGGTTAAGGGAAAAAACTTAAAAAACTTGTTAAATTTAAAACCAAAGAGCTTTTTACTCATGTGATTCTTACATACATGAAACAAAAAGGATAGCTTTTTGTATAGGAAGTTTTTTTTTTCCTGAAATGAAATCAGACAGCATTGCTATTGTTCATTTATGTAGGTGGGTGGTAGATATTTTGGACATGTACTAATGTTGAAAACTGGGCACTGGTCAAAAAAAAAAAAAAAATGATGGCCAATTATGTTTTGTGAATTTGGACAGTCCTTGCAATGGTTAAGCCTTTTCACCTTAATTTCACTCTAAAATACTAGAAATTAATATGTTTTGAATTTACGGAATCCAACAGAACATTTTACTATTGTTGTGAATTTCATGTGATTCCATTAACATTTATTTGGATAACGTCTTTGTTTTCTGAATGCAAGCTGCTATTATTTTTGGAATGTTAGACTTGTAAATGCACAAAGAAGAAATATATTTACAAATACAAGATATAAAACGCCTTTGTGTTACGGGAGCAAGGAATAGCAACACTGAAACCTACCACACATGTTGTAACAGGCGACTAAGGAAGTTTGCATCATCCTGTAGAAAATTCTTAAAACCAGTAAAACTTCAACACTAACAGTGTAGCATTATTGTTAATCAACTTTCTCTATAATGAGTCAGTTCAACCATATAAGACAGAATAGGGTCCTCTGTTAAGTAGGCTCATGACGCAACAAAGAATAAGCCTAACAGATTCTGGGTTGCTGACTCACTTTTTTCCCTGCTAGGAAAATCTTCAGAATTGGCAACTGGAATGTTCGTACTGTAAACAAAGAAAGAAAAACATCACAGGTAGCAGCAGAAATGTGGAATTAGAAGATAGATTATTCTTAGATGTAGCAAGGGCTTACGATGAATGTTGGAGAGAAGGCATGTTATATAAGATTAACAAGATAGGCATAACAGGAAACATGTACAACTACAAAGAAAACTTCTTACAGGACAGATACTTTACAGTACAGGTAAATAATAAGTCAGAGCTATATGAGCAACAAAATGGCATCCATCAAGGCTCATCCATCTCCTTCCTTTTTTTCTATTATGGTTAATGACAGGAGAGAAATTCAGCGACAGAAAAAGAAACTGTCACAATCTGCAGATGATGCATCTATTTGGATGATGGGGAAAATCCTTCCCAAATTAAATACAGATCTACAAGCCCAAATAAACAAGATCGCAGAATGGATGGCTAAGTGGAGCTTCCAACTAAACGCTAAAAGGACAGTCAGAATGATATTATATGGCTCTGAAACACAAAGAACAACAAAAACAACAACCAAAAAGGTGCAGACCTTCATGAATGGGTGTTTGTGTAGAATAGGATTGAAGTGGTATGACAAACAAGATTGCTAATGTGGAACTGATGACATGAACCAGACAAGTGCCAGTGGAATAAGAGATGAGAAGAAGACGCTGGAGATGGATAGGACACACATTGAGGAAACCTGTTGATAGCATTACCAGGCCGTTCTTATTCTGGAATCCTAAAAGTAAGAAAAGCTAAGAAAGACCAAGGAACACAAGGAGAAGAGAACTGGAGACAGACATGAAGGGGATGAAGAAGTCATGGAAAGACCTTGAGCGGATGGCACGGGACAGGAAGACTTGGCTAAAGATTGATTGAATGATTATTCTCCTTGAGGAGCTGAAGGGTTATAATGAATGATTGAAGACATTAAAAAAAAACACACACACAAAATAGCAATGCTGCCTGCTTTCACTTCATAAATTAAAAAACTTCCAGTTTTTTTCTACGAAAAGGTTTAATCCAACACACACACCACCACCACCACCCCCTCCCCCCAATGTAGGTTTTTGGAAAATGTGTAAAATACCTATTGATTTCTCAAAAGTTGACTGTCAATAATATCCGTGTTGAGACTAAACAGATAAAGGCTACATTACAGATTGTAGTTTTCACTCGAAATAAGAAACGTTGACTTGAAGTTTTTGTTTGTATGTTGATATGGTTCTTGTGTCTTTGTTCACCCATTCTGAAATTCAATGACCACACAGGGTTCCGTATATTTGCCTGCGCGGGGTTAGTCTATTTAGTAATTCGCATGTAGGGGTGGCAGGATGAGCGCGGGTTAGTCTATTATGCATTTGGCAGGTAGGGGTGGCAGCATGGCACATGAATGTAGCTGTATTATACAGGGGAGTGAAGTGTTAGAGACTTCACTACAGTAAGACCAGCTTTATGATGCATTGGAGTGAAGTGTTAGAGACTTCACTACAGTAAGACCAGCTTTATGATGCAGGGGAGTGAAGTGTTACAGACTTCACTACAGTAAGACCAGATTTATGATGCAGGGGAGTGAAGTGTTACAGACTTCACTACAGTAAGACCAGCTTTATGATACAGGGAAGTGAAGTGTTAGAGACTTCACTACAGTAAGACCAGCTTTATGATGTAGGGGAGTGAAGTGTTAGAGCAAATCTAACACCGTGTCATTCAATCGCCATGTCAGGGCCGTGGAAGATGAATCTCTTTGAGTTGTCAGGGGAGTGAAGTGTTAGAGACTTCACTACAGTAAGACCAGCTTTATAATGCAGGGGAGTGAAGTGCTACAGACTTCACTACAGTAAGACCAGCTGTATGATACAGGAAGGAGACCCCACCGGTAGGTAGAAGCAGAAAAGAAGGTATACAGGCTTTCAACAAATCCAAAGAAAATGACTGCTTCCGTTCCCTAACAGTTAAGATAAAAATAATGAAGAGTCACACTAAGTCACCCACTTATGCTCTTTCTCTCACAATTTCGTGACACTAAATGAAAAGGCGCTAAAGATGGCATAAATCACAAGATCATTAGTTTAACGCTCGTATTTGAAGATGACCAAAAAATTATGTACATTTTTATTGGTGCGGGGCCCCTAAAAGTGCAGGGCTTGTAGCTTATGCTACTTTTGCTACTATGTTAATCCGGCCCTGATTGTGTCAATATTTGACAAGGATCAGTGCGTAGCGAGGGGACCCCCCACCTAGCCCTCTCCACTCAGCCCTCCCCACCCAGTGGCGAAAACAAATAAAGGATCAGTGCATAGCGATTTCTTGCCAGGTTACAGTTTTGTGGGCCCTAAACAGGACCATGGTGCAGTTTTGTGGGCCCTAAACAGGACCGTGGTGGGTGCAGTTTTGTGGGCCCTAAAAAGGACCGTGGTGGGTGCAGTTTTGTGGGCCCTAAAAAAGACCATGGTGGGTGCAGTTTCGTGAGTTTTCTGGGCCCTAAAAAGGACCGTGAGGGGAACAGATCACCAAGGATCGCTGAAGCTATGCACATATCAGGACATACACATGTTCGTTCGTAGCAGCACAATTTAAAGAGGAGGCCAAAATTCTGTAATGTCATGCAGGATACTGTCAAACGGGCCTGACTGACGAACTTTATTCCGATGTCGCCACAAAAAGTCACACATGCAGTCAAGTCTCTAACACTTCACTCCCCTGCATCATAAAGCTGGTCTTACTGTAGTGAAGTCTGTAACACTTCACTCCCCTGCATCATAAAGCTGGTCTTACTGTAGTGAAGTCTCTAACACTTCACTCCCATGTATCATAAAGCTGGTCTTACTGTAGTGAAGTCTGTAACACTTCACTCCCCTGCATCATAAATCTGGTCTTACTGTAGTGAAGTCTCTAACACTTCACTCCCCTGTATCATAAAGCTGGTCTTACTGTAGTGAAGTCTCTAACACTTCACTCCAATGCATCATAAAGCTGGTCTTACTGTAGTGAAGTCTCTAACACTTCACTCCAATGCATCATAAAGCTGGTCTTACTGTAGTGAAGTCTGTAACACTTCACTCCCCTGACAACTCCAAGAGATTCATCTTCCACGGCCTTGACACGGCGATTGAATGGCACGATTAGATTTGCCGCGCGAATGAACACCATGTCTTCGCGTGAATTTAAGAAAAAAAATTTAAGAAAAAGTACGGTGCTCCGTTTGGCTTCTAAATTTCAACAGTTTTAATCTGTGGGTGAATAAAGACACAAGTACCGTTGATATAGTCTGGTGGGAGGTTAATCTGGCCTGCTAACCCCACCTTTCTGAGTGACTGTTGAATCCACCAACTGTAATTCAATTATTGTAGGATATTTTGATTGCTACTAAGTCCATGGGTTTCATTGTTTGGCAGTATACGTTGTTTATTCTGATATTTTCCTGGTATGTCACAATGTCTGCTCCTGCTACCTCTATTTGTGCTCTTGATTGATGTGTACTTCTTTGGTTGGCAAAAACATCTGTGTCTCAGGATTAAGTTGCCATCTTTATGTCCATTTCTGTCTACCTTCATGGCTTGCACCCTCTTATTTTGAACTGTTGTTTTTTGGTTGTGGCAGTGTTAATTATTTTGGGCTAATTGGTTTGATTTTATGTTGATTGTTTTATCTGTATATTCCAAGTTAGTAGTTGACTGGCTTAAAGTATGTCAGGTGTTGCTGTCATTTTTGACGGAGTCATCTGTCAAGTTATTTGCTTATGTTTTTATCATAAGAATAATTGTGTCTTTACCTGCGATGTCAGGTTGATTAGGGGTTGTCTTCCCTTGTTTATTCATTCATTGTGTTTGACCTTTAGGGTCAAAGGTAGACAGTTCTGGCGTATGCCCATGGGCAGGTTTTTTTAAGCGGGAGTTGAGTTAGACTTCCGGCAAGCCGTGAAGTGTCCTGGTTTCTGAAGGGACGAGAGTCCATTGTGTTTTTTGGGAAAATCTTCGAAGTGACTGCGATGGCAGTTTTCCCTAGTGAATCTCTGTGCGTTGGAATGACAGCAGAGTTCCTTATTATGTTCTGTGGATTCGGTTACAGGTAATACCGACTTTTTCTATTACTATGCTTTCGGTGGCAGAACATGTTAGAAGATTGCCTAGTCTGTGAACTGCAGCTCACCGGTCCTCCATTTCAGAACTTATATGTTGTGCTCAAGGTAGCCATCCAAGACTATTAGTCTTCATACCATCCAGAAATCCAGTGACGAAGATATATTGTGGGAGCCGCAGATTGGCGGCATATTTATGTCTACAATAAGCATTACTGCAGGGTTGATGGTAACCTGCTTATCAGAAGTACACAGCCGACATCAGAACGAGGCCTGTGTTTTCGGCTATTATACTACAGCCTGATAATGTGCAATTGGCGGGGAATGCCAAGTTGCACCTATGTGTCAAAGTGATTAAGGTATCTGACGCGTTTAGTCAGTGATACCAGGGCGACGCCACGAACTGTCATTATTGAAGAACATTGTATTGACCATGCACGAATATTCAAATGTTTACCAGCTTGTTGAATGCCTAATGTATACCTATCGATTTCCGGTCAGCATGACCTTGTTACACTGACTGTTCCTGTTGATACCATGTGTGTTCTCGTCAATAAATGTTTTGAAACGTGCCTGCAGTGTCCAAGCATCCTTGACTACTGCATGTGAGTGTATGGGTTGCAGGGTCTACATATATACGAGCCTAAACACATTCGCGCCTTCATTCGCACCCACACTCAGTTCATCATACGCTCGCACTACACACCTAACAACATGTATACTGTCTTGGGCCAGTGATCACCTCAACAAGAGAAAAAGTACAGTTACATTTCTGGTGGACCAGATCTGTGGGTTTAAAAAGAACAGAGCGAGCAATTAACATTATTAGTGACATTAATGGATCCAGAAATTTACATTTCTCCAGCCTTAAACAGACACCCCACCAGGCTATTTACAGTTGCTGTTACATGTATGATGTCTCCAGTGTTGTCCAGAAATTTACAAGAAGGACAAGTACACATTACATTTCTGATCGGTGGGTCTAAGCTACACACTGAACAGCTGTAACACACATCGCTAATTCTACACTTGCAAGTTTTGGCTACAACAGGACAGAAATAGGTCATCAACTGTTGACCCAGATAAACAGTGCTAGCATTTATGTTATAATGCTGCTTGAACAACAACAGGACAAGTACTGAAGTTAACATCTAGGCATTTGCTACGTGGACCACAACTGCAAGTCAAGTCCCTTACAGTAAACGGTACACGTTTCAGTCAACAACAGACTTTTCTATGTCCGAGCATTCAAGTTACATTGTTCGAGGTCAAGTGTTTGTATACAGTACATGGAAATTGTAAACATTCAATGTGCAAGTCCTAAGTCGAGAAGGTCATAGTAACTTTTGTTCGTGAATACCACTTTATGCTACAGTGGATTTGACATTCAGTGCGCGCTTGACATTTTGTTTCTGTGTTCGCAAGGAGCAAGAAATTTACTTTAGTTCTGCAACACATTGAAATACTGATTGCTATATATATGTTTATGTTACTTCTACTGTTTTTGTGTATTTTTCATGTGTTTTTCTGCGGGTTTTCGGTTGGTGGGTCTTACAGTAAATATGCCACTTAATCGAGGGTTACTGTAAGCGTTCTGTAGGGATTGCAATTTTCTTAATTGAAATTTGATAGCGACTTTTGTTGCTATTTTTTTTTTTTTTTTTTAGCTGTGACGACATGAGTTAGTGTTGTTTTCGTTATTTTTCCGTTCTTTGATTTTCGATTAGTTTTGTTTGTATCTGTTCTTCTCTCATTTCTTCCGTTTATTTCTTTACACCTTTTCGTTTATAACAGTGTTGCCATTTGTCGTGTTTATTTTTTGCGGTCATCATTACACATTTGTGTAACATTTTCTTTACTTTTTGCTGTATTGTTTATTTGACTTCCGCGAACGTTTTCGGTCATTGTTCTGTATCTTTGTCTTTGTATTTTTGATTGTACTACATTATTGTCATACACAGTCTACATACATATACTTGGTCATGTATTATTATTATTATTGATAAGGTACACTCTTCATATAGAGATTGTTAATAAAATATTATTATATAAGATATTTATACAAGTTCTTTGATAAAAGACTTGTTATCCACAAAGATTGAGACAAGGTGAAATACATATTCAAGTTCTTTATAAAAAAGACTTGTGCCCATAGTGAGTGGGATATAAAGGAATTATTTTCCACAGGTACTCAAGTGATTTTTTGTTACATTATAAACAAGAGGACCATACAAGGTCTTTGTCTAAGACTAAGAGAGTGAAATAAAGTGAAGTGAGTATACAAGTCTAGCATTTCAGACTTGTCTCCCAATGATTGGGATATACAGGTAATTTAGTTAATTTTTTCAGGTTTCTGATCTCATTAGACAGAATGTCTACATTGGATTTCTTCATCCAGCAAGGGTTGACCCTTGGTAAGTCTGGTAAAGAATTGGAAGAATATTCATCTGCTCTATTCGCCATTGCATTAAAGTCAGAAGAAAAGAAACAAAAAGAGGAAATTAAATTGAAAGCAGAAGCTGAACAAAGGAGAGCAGAAGCTGAACTAAAGAAGCTAGATGCTGAGAATAGAAGATTAGAACTTGAAGAGAAAAGGTATCAAAGAGAAGCTGCTGCTGAGGAGAGGAAAGCTCAAGCTGCTGCTGATGAAAGAAAATTCCAGATGGAAATGGAAGACAAAAAACTTCAAGCTGCTGCAGAGGAGAAAAAAATTCAAGCTCAAGCTGCTGCAGAGGAGAGAAAACTTCAAGCTGCTGCAGAGGAGAAAAAAAATTCAAGCTCAAGCTGCTGCAGAGGAGAGAAAACTTCAAGCTGAGGCTGAAATTAGAAAAATGGAACATGAGGAAAGAAAACAGAAGATGGAACTTGATGAAAGACTCGCAACTTTGGAGTTAGAGAAATTGAAATTGGCGAGTACGGGTGCTCAGCAAACAACTTCGAGTACGACAAAGGAGTTTGTTAATAGGATTAAATTGCCTCATTTCAATCCTTTAAAGGATGACGTAGCAGATTATCTAGATAGATTCCAATTTTTATGCGATACGCATAACATAAAAAAGGAAAAATATGTTGAACAACTGATGGAATTTTTTACAGGTGACACAGTGACTACTCTTATGACAATAGACGAACATGACAGGACTAATTATGATGTTGTCAGAGCAGCATTGCTAAAAAAATACCAACTAAAAGAAGAAGACTATCGTCTTCGTTTTAGGACAATGTTGCCAGAAAATGGAGTAGATTTCTCTGATTTTGTTACAAAAATACGTCGTACATTTACACGATGGGTTGAGTTGTCTCAGACTGAGAAAACATATGAAGGTCTAATGGACTTATTATTGCGAGATAAGGTTTTGTCATCTGTTAATGATTCTTTTCTTGCATTCCTTCATGAGCGTAAGCCTAAAAACTTAAAAGATATGGAGGAATACTGTTGTCAGTATGCCACCGCGCATCCCCATGCTACAGTTAGCAATTCTAAAGTGAAAGAAGGGTTGCCAGCTGCTTCGGCAACACCATATGGCCCTAATTTCAAAAAAAAAATTTCAGGGTGCTCAACAAAACTGGAATAGGGGAAGTAATCAGAATTACACTCAGAAGCGGAGTAATCCAACACATGATGGTTCTTCGTCTATGAATTGGAGACAAGATGGTAGTTCTCGTAATTTTAGTGGTAATAATTTGAGACACTTTCGCAAAGGCTATCCAAATAATAACTATTCGAACTTTCGAGGTAATCATTCTCGACGTCAAGATTATGACGATGGTGAATTTAGAAACCGGGATTCAAACCGGAATGATGATTACAATAGGCAATATGATAACAATTACAGGGGAAATGATAGTCGAAATAATTACAGGGGAAATGATAATCGAGGCAGACCTAGATTTAACAAAAAAAGACCTTTCCAACAGGCAAACTCTGCACAACAAGAGTTTGATGGAGCCTGTAATACAGTAAATGATAGTGGTAACTCTAGGGCTATCACTGGTTGTGCTTTCGATTTTGGGAGAGCAACTGAATGCCCCCAATGCTTAACATTGTTCGACTCATCGACTGTATCTACTCTAAGTTGTGGTCACCCTCTTCCTGCTCTACCTGCTACAGTTGCGCATGATGGGAGAGGATCTCTCATCTTACATAAAGGTCTAATAAATGATAGGCTAGTCTCAGTACTTTTCGATTCGGGATGTACTACCGTCGGGGTTAGGGAGTCTCTGATAGATCCTTGCTGTGCCACTGGAAAAACAATCAAATGTGTTACATTTGGTGGTACTATGGAAAGTTATCCTACTGCTATTATTAGGATTGACACTCCCTTCTTCACAGGAGATGTCCATGCATGTCTTCTTCCTAATCCTATTGCGGATCTTATAATCGGTCGTATTCATGGGGTTAAGGAATGCACCCCGCAACAAATTTCTAGTTGGGAGAAAAAAAAACATTCAAACGGTCAATGCAGTGGTGACAAGAGCTCAAGCTCTTAATCCCCCAACTTCATCGGATAATAGTAATGAAGTTGATAGCCAAGACGAGCACTTGGTGATTTCCCATGACTCGTTTGTTAAACGTCAAGAAGAGGATCCTTCTTTGAAGAAATTCTTCCTTCTTGCAAAGAAAGGGGATCCCAATCAAAATACTAATCACAAATCGTATATTACTATGAAGAATGGTATATTGGTACGGATGGTACAACACTCGGACAAGTCTATGCACTCGCAAATTCTTGTGCCTAAGTGTATGAGAGCCTTAATTCTTCAGCATGCACACGATTCTCAGTGTGCTGGACACATGGGGTTTTCCAGAACTAAAACTAGAGTCCTTGCGTCCTTCTTTTGGCCATTCGTGAATAAAGACATCCGAATTTATTGCCGATCTTGCAAAATTTGTCAAGAGGTCAAGTCTAGAGGTCCGAGACATGCTGCTCCTATTCAGGCTGCAGATATTCCGATTCGGCCGTTTCAGAAAATGGCTATAGACATCATTGGTCCGTTCAAGATTAAGTCAGCCAGAGGACACCAATTTATCCTCACTTGCGTGGACATGTGCACGCGTTGGCCAGAGGCTATTCCTCTGAAGAGCATATCAACTGTCGATATCGCTGATGCTCTTTGGCTCATATTTTCTCGTCTGGGATTCCCCGGAGAAATACTGTCGGACCACGGCACTCAGTTAATTTCGGACGTTATGTCTCAGGTAATGGCTACGCTAGACATTAAAAGGTCTCTCAGTAGTATTTATCATCCAATGTCCAATGGATTGGTAGAACGTCTTAACAGGACACTAAAGAACTTACTTGGCAAGATAACGGAGGATCATCCTGAAGATTGGGACAGGGTTTTACCTGCAGTCCTCTTTGCCTATAGAGAAGTTCCCAACGAGCATACAGGGTTTTCTCCTTTCGAACTTGTCTTTGGTGCGCAACCGCGCGGTCCGATGTCCTTGTTACACGATTTGATAACTTCTGATAATATTGACGATGATACACAATCGTCATATGAATATGTCATTGCTCTTAGAGAAAAGATTATCGAATCGTGCAGGTTAGCAACTTCATCTTCCGAATTTGCGAAAGAAAAAGCTAGGCGATTTGCTAACAAGAAAAGACGCCTACGTCAACTTTGTCCTGGAGACAAAGCATATGTCTTACTTCCCTCAAGAGAGAATAGACTTCTCATTTCATGGAAAGGTCCATACACTATAGTCTCCAAAATTTCCGATGTCGACTATATTGTCGATGTGGATGGAAGGCATAAAACCTTCCATATAAATATGCTAACAGAGTTTATTGAACGTCCAGACTATTTGCAGCCTATTTTCCAGGCGACGGACGACTCTCCAGTCCAACATGGTCACATCTCATCCCTGTCCGTTATACAGGATGAGGAAACTATTTTTTCTGACGTTAACTTACCTCTTCCTGCGATTCCACTGAATTCAACGGAATCGTGGAGGGACGTTACAATCTCTTCGAACTTGTCTTTTGAGGAGCAACGTCAAGTATCCTCTACGCTACAATCATATCAGGATGTCCTTACCGACATTCCTGGACACACAGATGTCATAGAACATGACATCATACTTACTGATCGTAATCCGATCAGAGTAAGACCATACCCAATACCTATTCATTTTCAAGCACAAGTAGAGAAAGAATTGGATGAAATGATTCAACTGCAAATAATTGAACCATCCACTTCAGCTTATTCTTCGTCGATAGTTATTGTTCGAAAGAAAGACAATAACATACGTCTTTGCGTTGACTATCGCAAATTAAATCAAGTTACG
Source organism: Oreohelix idahoensis (assembly GCA_024509875.1). Lineage (NCBI taxonomy): Eukaryota > Metazoa > Mollusca > Gastropoda > Stylommatophora > Oreohelicidae > Oreohelix > Oreohelix idahoensis. The sequence continues at coordinate 118,252 of JAMPIV010005020.1, read as the reverse complement.
AAGTTCGATGCTGAACCTATGCCATTATTAGATGATCTACTTATTAGACTTTCTAAAGCTAAATTCTTTACTAAACTAGACTTGTCGAAAGGTTATTGGCAAGTCCCACTGACGGAACACGCCAAACCTCTCACTGCTTTTTCGACACCTATGGGTCTGTTTCAATGGAATTTTATGCCTTTCGGGCTTATGAACGCCCCAGCGACTTTCGTGCGCATGATGCGACGAATTCTATCAGATCGTGCAGATGTCATCGCATATTTAGACGACATCTGTCTTTTCAGCGATACTTGGGAAGAACACTATTTGGGTCTAAAGGAATTGCTATCTACTCTACGTGAGCATAGTTTGACTGCAAAACCCTCTAAAGCTTTTGTTGGGTTTAGTGAAATTTCCTTCCTAGGTCATCGAGTTGGTCATGGTCTGTTGAAGACAGAGGACCAAAACATTTCGAAGATATTAAATATCTCGGTTCCGAAGACAAAAAAGCAAGTGCGTAGTCTCTTGGGATTGATACAATTCTATGGAAGATTCATTGAGAATCTGTCCTCCATTATGGCACCACTTTCATCGTTATTGAAAAAAGGTTCTCCTAATATGGTGCGTTGGTCCCAGGAATGCCAATCTTCATTGGATCAGGTTAAGAATTTGTTCTCATCTCATCCTATCTTAAGACTACCAACGATTGATAAGACTTTTGTTCTTCGTAGTGATGCCTCTTCCACTGGGATTGGAGCGGCACTAATGCAGGAATATTCAGGAACTCTGCATCCTGTAATGTATATTTCTAGGAAGCTAAATGCGGCAGAAAGGAATTACTCGGTTTTAGACCGTGAATTGTTGGCTATGGTTTGGTCCATTATTAAGCTACAAAGGTTCCTTCTGGGCGCGCATTTCTTTATGGAAATCGACCAAAAAGCTCTTACGGCTATGCAAAGTAAGGATTTGAAGAGCTCGAGATCTACTCGTTATGCTATTGCTCTTCAGCCTTTCCATTTCACTGTGCGAGCTATCCGTGGTTCGGATAATGTGATGGCGGACATATTGTCTAGATGCCCACATGATTCCAGTTAAATCTTGTGTCCTAGTTTTTCCTGATACACTTTCGGACTTAGGTCTGTCCTTAATATCCTAATATGTTGTAATACAAATGTATTTGGATGATGTTTAGATAATTTAACAAATTTCATTTTGTCCATCCATCAGTGATATGTTGCTAATATAGCATTGTAATTCATGACATTTGTATTGCTATAATTATAGTATTTAGTAATGTTTGATATATGATTGGTATTGCCAGCAACTTAGGTTTCTTTAATGGTACCCCCTTAGTTTGTTTGGCTTAAAGGAAATATTTTCTCCTATGCTGTTGCCCTTAAGACGCCACAAGGCGTGATGGCCTCTGACTGCTTGGTCAGTCTTTGGCTAAGGACGGAAGAAGAAGAAAGAGAAAGAATGTTGGGAGATGATTTGTATCCTCTTCAGACGCTTTATTTATGTGTCTATTGTACCTGATATTAGGTTCGTTTTTTTCATGAGCACATAAGTGATACTTGTGCAATCTTGCTCATGGACATATTTTTAAAAAAAATTTCATTTTTTTTTTTACAGGGGGGTTGTAGTAATATGTTGCTGTCATTTTTGACGGAGTTATCTGTCAAGTTATTTGCTTATGTTTTTATCATAAGAATAATTGTGTCTTTACCTGCGATGTCAGGTTGATTAGGGGTTGTCTTCCCTTGTTTATTCATTCATTGTGTTTGACCTTTAGGGTCAAAGGTAGACAGTTCTGGCGTATGCCCATGGGCAGGTTTTTTTTAAGCGGGAGTTGAGTTAGACTTCCGGCAAGCCGTGAAGTGTCCTGGTTTCTGAAGGGACGAGAGTCCATTGTGTTTTTCGGGAAAATCTTCGAAGTGACTGCGATGGCAGTTTTCCCTAGTGAATCTCTGTGCGTTGGAATGACAGCAGAGTTCCTTATTATGTTCTGTGGATTCGGTTACAGGTAATACCGACTTTTTCCATTACTATGCTTTCGGTGGCAGAACATGTTAGAAGATTGCCTAGTCTGTGAACTGCAGCTCACCGGTCCTCCATTTCAGAACTTATATGTTGTGCTCAAGGTAGCCATCCAAGACTATTAGTCTTCATACCATCCAGAAATCCAGTGACGAAGATATATTGTGGGAGCCGCAGATTGGCGGCATATTTATGTCTACAATAAGCATTACTGCAGGGTTGATGGTAACCTGCTTATCAGAAGTACACAGCCGATGTCAGAACGAGGCCTGTGTTTTCGGCTATTATACTACAGCCTGATAATGTGCAATTGGCGGGGAATGCCAAGTTGCACCTATGTGTCAAAGTGATTAAGGTATCTGACGCGTTTAGTCAGTGATACCAGGGCGACGCCACGAACTGTCATTATTGAAGAACATTGTATTGGCCATGCACGAATATTCAAATGTTTACCAGCTTGTTGAATGCCTAATGTATACCTATCGATTTCCGGTCAGCATGACCTTGTTACACTGACTGTTCCTGTTGATACCATGTGTGTTCTCGTCAATAAATGTTTTGAAACGTGCCTGCAGTGTCCAAGCATCCTTGACTACTGCATGTGAGTGTATGGGTTGCAGGGTCTACATATATACGAGCCTAAACACATTCGCGCCTTCATTCGCACCCACACTCAGTTCATCATACGCTCGCACTACACACCTAACAACATGTATACTGTCTTGGGCCAGTGATCACCTCAACAAGAGAAAAAGTACAGTTACATCAGGGTATTAATTTTTTGGTTTCAATCTAATTGGGCCCAGGTTGGTTCGTTCCTCTTATGTTGTTTTGATGTGAGATTATAGTAGTGATGATGAATTCAAAAACGTGCATACGTATAATTTATCCAACTGTTAAGTAATCCATCAACAGCCTTGACCATTTAAGTGAAGTTTATTTAAAACATAACTGTTCAAGATCAACAAGCAAATATGGCAACAATGGTTCATCTATTTACATCATGTTATCAGATGCATAGTGGTTAGTGCACTGGCTTCCTAGCTCAGTGGTCTATGGTTTGATCCCCAGATGAGGTGGGATTTTTTTTGGCCACAAACGGCTTCTGGGTCAACCCAGCCCCAAATGGGTACCAGAGAAACTCTGGGAAGATTAAGGCAGCCGGCGTGATGCTGACCACATCACCCCTAGTGTGCCGACGGTCAAGAAAATATGGGCCTAACACTATATTCCCAATATGCCTCAATGGGCGTGTAACGGTATCCTTTACCTATCAGGTGCATCCATTTCAACATGTACGATAAACTTTCCCTCCTTAATTTCAATCCAAGGTGGCATTAATATTTCCTCAATAGTTTCAAACTTCTCCAAGTCCTTAGCATTGATTATATCATTGTTGGGCGCTTTGTGTGTAGGAGTCTCTACAGTATTTATTGCTTCTTTTAGCAGCTTCATTGGTTTCAAATATTAGGAATAATCATTTCTTATCACGAAAATCGAGCTGAAAATGAAATAATGTTCCTCGGAATGTACTTACATGGACGAACCACAAAAATAAATCTGTATACACAGATTTTCACAATGAAGGAAATCTCTTCTTGCAAACTGTAAAATCTTGAGTAAAATAACTTGAACGCTGCTGCGTTTCACAACGTAGGAGCCGGGACTTTTGTGGACTAAATCGGAGAAACACCAGGCTGTTCACTACCACAATTTAGAACCCGTCCAGTTGCAATGGCTCAGATTTTACAACTGACTACCAGAAAATTATTTCTAGTCGTCTTCGGTAGTGCGCAAATGTAGCTACCGTTTCATTGGATAAACTATTATTTTATTCATTTATTTACTGGTTATTCTATCAAACGATGTTACGGGGAGTAAGGCTATTCTCATTTACGTCATTGTTTGCTATGGCAACTCCCGCCGAAGGTAGCGTTAGTATGCCAAGGTTGACATAGTTTCAATTACATCTTATGTCATCCTATACTCATTGTATCTCGTGTTTTGATTAACTATGAAATGTCGTAACGGCCCTGTTTGCTTTCTATAGTAGTTAATAGTAATTTCTTATGTGTTATTATAACTAGTTACTAGCACGAATAAATGCTATGGTAGTAAGTCATACGGCCACATGGTTTAGGTTTCCTGAATGCAGGCCACATCAATATTTTTAGTGTGATGTCTTGCTGCAAGCCCTTTCTTCTTATTAAAGATTCATTCTGCATTCCATTGGAGGATATTTAAAGTTTTCATCTTGTTGGTGTTTTGGCCAATAATATTTTTCCTGTGGTTTTTTTAAATTCCTGGCTACCCAGATCAAACTGGTGTAACCACTAGTAGCCCTAGGTGGACCCCTTTAAGGTTAGAGCCTGGCATCCCTTCTCCCTGGTGGAGTCTTGATCAAACACCACATCTTTGATTGACATGTGGGAATTTTATGGAATGCAAAACCTATGTAATAACGTAGTTTATAGTTGGGTTATGATATCTGTGTATATGTTGTGTCAAAGTTTATAGTTGGGTTATGATATATGTGTATATGTTGTGTCAAAGTTTAATTGGGTTATGATATATGTTATATAATAGTTTATAGATGGATTATGATATCTGTGTATATGTTGTGTCAAAGTTTATGGTTGGGTTATAATATCAGTGTATATGTTATGTCATAGTTTATAGCTCAGTTATGATATCTGTGTGGAGCCACAGTAGCACAGTTGATAGTGCTCTGGCTTCCTAGCTCGGTGGTCCATGGTTTGATCCCCAGTTGAGGTGGGATTTATTAAGACCACAAACGGCTCCAGGGTTGACCTAGCCTCATGAATTGGGTACCAGAAGCAACTCTGTGAATGTTAAAACGGCCGGCCTGATGCTGACCACATCACCCCTAGTGTGCCGATGGTCAAATTTGGGCCTAACACCATATTCCCAATATGCCTCAGTGGGCATGTAACGGGATCCTTTACCTGTACTTATGATATCTGTGTATATGTTGTGTCATAGTTGGGCTAAATATCTGCACCTTTTGATCTAGCATGTCCAATTTCAGCAAACATTTTTATTCAGGTTTGCTATCCTTAGCCTTTGACTAGGGCCCAGTCTACCCACAAAAGAGCAGAAGGTTTGAAATTAAGAGTTTTCCTTCTCCTAGATAGGTTACCATCCAATACTTACAGGCATCATCTACCCAGAGCATTCTGGTTTCTTAGCCATAAGAGACTTGCCCTTGCCTTTTATCCTGTTAGCTAAATAATGATCCTGCTTCAAGAAGGCCAGGAACTGGGTTCTGCTGTCAGAGGCTGTTTGAGTTGCATGCCTTTGGAGTATTTAACAAAATTGAAAGCTTATCTTCAACTCCACTCCAGGCTATGACAGAAATTGGGATCCGCTAAGGATCATTCATTCATTCACTGTCCTACTTGTTTCTTGTGAAATATGAGGATGTAACTGTTACTCACCATCTATCATTTTTGGCCATCTTTTTCAAATCTGCCCATGACATTTTTTGGCTCCACTGTTCTCATCCACTCTTCTCCAGATTCTCTTTGACTTCTTTTCTCTTGTTGGTTTCAGCTGAGAGTGTGTCTAGTTAAACTGGTTGGTTGTTTCTTGAGGTAAGTATCACTCATGGAATCTCCTATTTTATTGGTCACTGTCTGGCTCTGTTCCACGGGCCAGTGATGTTAAATCAGATCATTTGATATGAAAGTGGCATTTGTTTGGGAAAGTTTGGTTTGGACATGATATCCCTGGTGACATTCTACATTCCTGAACCAGAGAAGGTCAGATTTTTCATTTACAAATCATAGACTAACCATAGATCTAGTTTCCTGCAGCACTTAATGATGGTCAGGCCAACCTTTGTGGCTACCATGAACCTTATTCTTTGTGGCCTAGCGGTTATTTGTTTTCTTATCTTGTTGTCTCTCTTGATGGAAGACATCACAAAGCGATGTATTAAAATCTATTCTATTTTGCTTTTTCAGCAGGAAATAGTTCAGGTCTCATCCCAACTTCATAATCTCAGCTACACAATAGATTCTGTGAATGAAAAATTTGATGCAGAAATTGCTAACATTAGCCTCATCCCTGGACCTCAGGTAAGTACAATGAATTTAAAATTACGCGTAGTTTACTCTCATATTATTTGATTATACAAGCCTATAACCTTTTATCTGAAAACAGAAATATTCTGAAAATCAAAAGCTTTTTTGGCCTACTTTTCTGTCACAATTTGGATGGTTTTTGAATGCATATTGGTTGACTTGGGCTATTTTGGGTGACATATGAAAATAGAACAGATCTGGTTTCTGAAACAAATCTGCCCCCGAGGATTTCAGATAATGGGTTATATACCCCAGATCTAAGGGTCTTTTATGTTTGGACATGCGCCCTAATATAACCGACTACATTGAATGGGACGCGCCTCGTCAAAACTTTATTTAAAAAAAAAAAATAATGGGTTACAGACCTGAAATAAAAAAATTTTTAAACACTTCAACCAATGGGCCCAGATTTCCACCTGTGCTCTAGCTGGACATTCTGAATGTCCAGATTCAACAAGATCCATTGTTGGTCAAGGTCAAAATTGTTTCACTTATGACACTTATCTTGTTTTCATACACTGGATAGGTCACTCAGTGTGTTATGATCTGCTGCTAAAAAAAAAAAATAGTTATTCAACATAACGTGTCACCTTTCCCTACAGTGGAAATGTTCTATATTGTTTTCCTGCAGACATTCTGCACAGTAAGGTTTTTCTGTTCTAAAATAGCCCATTCCCAGTTGTAGTCTAAAAAATGTCTTATTGCTGGCCATACTAAAAGCACGAGAAATATTCTCTAATAACCCTCCCAAGAAACTAACAATTTTAACTAACTTTCTTTCAACAATTCAAGCACTTAGAAACTTACGAGAATGTAGTAGAAGAGGAGATATCTCTGGCTGCTACATACTTATATTCCAGAGGATGTTCAGTCTTAATCGCTTGGATACCTTCACATGTTGGCATAGAGGGAAATGAAAAGGCAGATAAAGAAGCCTAGATCTGATAAAAATCTAATAAATGTAGGGATGAGTAAATCAGAGATTAAGAGCTTAATTAAAGATTTAATAACAGATGAATGGAAAGCAGAGTGGGATAAAAATCTGAAAGGAAAACATGCATATAAGATGTTCAAGGCTCCAACAAGAAAATGTCAGATATCTAGGGAATTGAAAATTCCCAGTAATAAGAAACTTCTCAGACTACAACTGGGAAAAGGCTGTTTCAGAATAGAAGAACCTTACTGTGCAGGATGTCTTCAAGACAATAATACAGAGCATTTCTTATTACAATGTAAGAGGTATGAACAAATGAGATTACCAATATTAGATTATTTGCAGGCATCAAATTTACCTATAAATATAGAAGAAGTCAAATATAGTCAAATAATATTTAACACGAACAAAGGTTAATATATAGTAATTGGGAATGTGAAAGTCTGATGCTGTTCTTACAATGCATATGACTTTTAACAGGTGAAAGTCAATTAAATATCTGTTAAAGTCAGTTATATAACTGGAACCACCAGGCCTTTACACCCCTCCCCCTTAATATTATTCTTGTTTGGAGTTTCTGCTTAATTTTGTTTGGTTTATCTCATTTTTGTTTGTTTTGGTTTTTTTTTTTTTAAACATACAGGCATAATTGGTAATTGTGATTTGCCCTATTTACAATGATTTGACAAGTGTGATGCCACTTTCCCATATCGGCAGTTGTCCATATTATTTGGAATTGAAAACAATATATATTCTAATTATAACCCATCAGAGGTTGAACGGGATACTTTTCATCATTAAAATAATACTGCTGGCCAGGTCATTTTTGCTTTAGATTGTGAATTATTAGTTAACTCTTTAAGCCCCAAGAGCCACTATAGTGGCTCAGGGTTTAGACCTATTTGGCCCAGGAGCCATTTAAGTGGCTTCAGATTTTTTGCTTCTGTCTAGAGCTCTGTTCCAATGTTAACAACCCAAAACATCATTTCCAACAGGAAGTACTTTCATTTTAAATAACTCGTATTTATGCATATGAACATTAAAAAATATTTTTTTCCAAACAACAACAATAAAAAAGCACTGTGGTGGCCGTTTTTGTTTGGGCCAAACCCTGCTTTTTGCTTGCGACTTAAAGAGTTAAGACATGCGGTCAACAATACCTTGTTCCATTAACAAAATTGTGTACATTTTCTTTAGTTTATTTTAAGCCTTGTACGTGTATGTGTCTTTGCATATAAGCCTCTTATCCTGGATTAATTATTCCCAGGGTTCACCAGGTGTAGTTAATTTTTCCCTGTGCGTCAATCAGTCACTTACTAAGAATGCTCCTGCTTCAGCGACAGCAACTACGGAAACATCTTTTGTACCTTCAGAGCAAGATATACAGGTTTGTATATTTGTATTAGAATAGAAGGATTGAAATGGTGTGAGGAGATCACTAATGTGGAACTGATGACGATAAGAACCAGACAAGAGACGATTTCACATGAGATGTTTCTTGTCTTGATGATACACTGAGAGACTCTGTCCTGTCCATCTCTTGATGTTATCTTCCCACTTACATCATTGCCATCCTCTTGTACATGTTTCTTGTCTTGATGACACACTGAGAGACTCTGTCCTGTCCACCTCTTGATGTTATCTTCCCACTTACAGCATTGCCATCCTCTTGTACATGTTTCTTGTCTAGATGATACACTGAGAGACTCTGTCCTGTCCATCTCTTGATGTTATCTAGAACAAGTTTTTGGCTTGAAGTTGGAATTGCGATGGGATGTACCATCTCTCCGATACTATTCGTGATGGCTATGCAGTGTAGTGAAATTGACAGAGATACAACGGTAAAATATCTCCAAAGATAACATGTAAGGATAAAAACATAATGCGTAGGCTGCGAAATGTACATGATCGCCTAGACCGCGGGTCATCACCCTCCATAAAAATTGACTTGCTAGACAGGCGGGGAACGGCGGATAAAAAGGAAAAAATATGACTGGAAAGATTGCGTGAGACTGGAAAGGCTAAGGAGACGCAATTGGGGGGGGGAAACGGAGAAAAGTCACGTTTCCCAAGTTGACATAAAAAGTAAGCAACTCGACAGAAGGGACCATAGATATGTTACGCCACAGTCATTTATTGGACGCTTTTGCGATACCAAGCCCTTGATTTGAATTCAGCGGCTAAACGCAGATGTTAGGAATATTACAAAAATTAAAAAGTACTTTTTTCTTAATATTAATGTTAGGAATATAAAAATTAGTTGGCCGGATGGCCTATTCTGAGCAGTGAACTAATATGTTCTTAATTTTACAGACGGATAGATAATATTGAAGATAATGACAAAAGACAGTGTAGTTTACATCATCGACAGACTGTATTGAATCTAAAAGTGTCGCTAATTGCACAAAAAAACACGACCTTGAGACGCAGGTGTTCAAATCTACGTAGTATGGAAGAGAGGGACATTGGTGGTAGCTGTGTCTAAATATAACTTTTAACGACAAAATTTTGGAGGGGAGAGAAAGGTTGGTTAAAAAATCAAGTACATTTTTGTTGAAACACAAGTAGAGACGGACAGACTAACAGATAACCATCCATACTTGACTGAAGCATGACTGAAATGACTTTAGTGTAGGAAATTTGAATTTAAAATAAACCTAGGCAGTGATTGGCCACAGACAATCATATCATTAGCGCTCAGACGCGAAAGTGGGGCCATTCTTCAATAGTTGTTCAGTGATAGACACAGATTTTAAAGTGTGGTGATTTCCATATGAAAGAAAGTGAAAGAAATTTAGGGACGCCATACTATAGCCAGCAGCTCAGCTGAGTTTTGCTAGCAATTCTGTGTTATTTATTCATAATCTGGTAAGATTGAAATTATTTCCTTATATATTTTTGAATATTGTTTCATGTTCGAGTGATTTGATACTGCCATATCGAAATCTAGCCTTACAAACAAGTAGGGATTTGCTCTAGACCCCCCGCCCTAGTCAGGGTCTAGGGACCAACAATGTACATAAACTCCAGCAAGGATTATGCAAGACAGATCAAGTGTTGAGAATAATGAAACATATTACCTATCCTCTTTTAGGGCAGAAAACTAATAAATATTTTTCAGAATCTATAGTCTGGGAGGATCTATCTGATGTAAAACCACCATGGTAAATGTGCTGTTTGGTCAGAGAGATCTGACCTGTCTGTATGATGTGGTTGTTGTGTCAGTGTTGTGTCCAGACGTGGGTAGAGAATAGATTTTGACACATGGCCCATACTTTGATTGCAGAGCTGTGAGTTTCTGTTGTCAACAAAGCAGTGTCTATTCAGTTGGTGACTTTACTCGAGTGTATCTGTGCAGTACTTGTGACAGAGACCACCATTATTGCCCGCCAGCACGGAGAGGGTGGGACCAGTTAGTTCAGTGTGTTGTAATATTTATTAATATTATTAGTCTTGTTAAATATCTGTGGGTATATCTATAACCTATTACACCACACTACATATCATAACCCTAGACACTTTACGTAGCCACATTCATTAAAAAAAAAATTAAGTGTGAGGTCGTAGTGGTAGCAAGAAAGGCCTTCTGACAATTCTCAACTACATTTTATCTCAGGAGCCTTCACAGCTGGCCTCATACAATTACATTTAGTAATATCAACATCATACAATACCATCAAACACCACTACATGCAGGTAATCCTCAATGCGGCTGAAGGAATGGCTATAGGTCCAAAGCTCGGCAGAATGTGTCACATGCCACTGCTCAAAGCATTCATGGATGATATAACAATTCTGACATCAGATGAACATCAGGCCCGGAGGATGTTAGCACGCCTGGATGAACTAGTCAGCTGGTGCAGAATGAGCTTCAAACCCAAGAAGTCGAGAAGCCTATCAGTCAGGAAAGGGAAGATAGCAGAGGTCATATTCATGGTTTCCAACCAAAGAATCCCTACTGTCATTGAGGAACCTGTTAAAAGTCTTGGCAGGGTGTACGATGCCTCATTAAAAGACTCGAAGGCAGTGCAACAGACAATATAAATGGCAGACAGAGGACTACAGATCATAGACCAAAGCAGACTCCTGGGAAAGTTCAAACTGTGGTGCCTCCAGTTCATGTTGATACCGAAGTTGCTGTGGCCACTGCTTATATATGAAATAAGCACAAGTACAGTGGTCGGCATCTGTGGCCTAATGGATATGAACGCAGTTTCATAATCCAGATATACCAGGTTCGAAACCTGCTGCAGGCGGTTTGGTAGCAGATCTCTTTGTGTGGATTTTTAACAATGGTATAAGCGCTGTACCGTTCAGAAAGCAATGGCAAACTACTGAATGAAAAAAATTGCCTAGAAAAATCACAAACAGCCAATAAAAGCTGGGGTTGATTGCCACGTCCTGTAAAGGATAAGCAACTAATTAACAGTGGAAGCTATAGAGCAGAAGGTCAACAAGTTCATGAGGAAATGGCTAGGGGTTCCACCAGGTCTGTCAGATGTAGCACTGTACTGCAAAAAGTCAAAACTTCTGCTTCCCTTCAAGTCAGTTGTTGAAGAGTACAAAGTTGGAAAGGCAAGGCTTGCAATGATGCTACGCGAGTCAGCTGATGACGTGGTTAAGTCCATTCAGCCCACACTGAAAACGGGAAGGAAGTGGAGAGTGGAAGAAGCTGTTGATGCTGCCCAAGAATCACTCAAACTGAGGGAGGTAATCGGATACACACAAACGAATAGACGGGGATTTGGTCATGGAGACATTCGCTGGTGGTCCAAGGCATCAAGCAGGGAACGCAGAGACATGGTAGTTCAGGAGATACGAGGAGCTGAGAATGGTCCAACAAGGCCAATGGACTACATGGGAAGGAGCCCTGCAGAGGTCCTTGACATGGAATGATATATGGCATATGGCACCTCTTAGGCTCAGCTTCGTTGTTAGATCAATGTATGACCTGCTGCCGTCGGCCACAAACCTTGTGAAATGGGGAAAGTCGGATGATGAGCAGTGCCCCTGTGCAAGGGGAGGCAGATACTTGAACACGTGCTCTCAGCGTGTAAGGTGTCATTAGGGCAAGGGCGATACACTTGGCACCATAACAAAGTGCTAAATGAGCTTGCTGCGACAATAGACCTGGCAAGGATGAAGGCGAATAGCAAACCCAGGCCGAGCACCGCAATTACATACTTTCTGAGGGCAGGAAAGTCAGCACACCCCAAACTGAGTAAACCTGGTAGCAGTTTACCATCTCTTCTTGGCTGTGCAAACGATTGGGAGATGGCGGTAGACCTACCTGGACGAGGGGCATATCCAGAGAGTATCAGAAAATTGTGGAGACGGCTGGATATAGTGCTTCAGGTTATACTTATTGAACTGACCGTGCCATTTGAATCCAGATTGGACGAGCAACATTCGTTCAAAGCGGCCAAGTATAATGATCTGGCCGCGGATCTAGCAGTGGCTAGCCTCGTCGACTTTACGCAGGTGTCTCAGTGTGTGTCCTTAGTTCTGATGTGCGACGGAACGAACAGAATAATTTGTCTTCTCTTTGTTACCTTCACGGCTGGCGGAGGTGTGGATTTTAAAGTTGCTACCATAAGTGAAATGGGTTCATTTTCGATACAAGACAACAGGAGGCTGAGACGCTTGGGAGTCATGACCCAAGTGGGCCCACCCCCCTTAGAGTGTAAAGGAGTATACTGGGCTGAAACACTTGTCGGATGGGGGGACTTTTTCTGATGATCAGATTGCCTCCTGTTGTATCGCTCTGTAAAGAGTTTCCTATCATATTATCTTCCCACTTGCAGCATTGCCATCCTCTTGTACATGTTTCTTGTCTGGATGTTATCTTCCCACTTACATCATTGCCATCCTCTTGTACATTTGCCTTCAACTCTTCCATCCATTTTAGTCTTCCTTCTACAAGGTTTTGTCTTTTATACAAGGATAGTGTTTTTATTAGTCAATTTACAATAACTTTGTACATACTTTGAGAGATTTTCTCAAAGACATTTTTACAGGAGAACAACAAAGACAACAACCAAAAAAAACTGCAGACTTTCATAAATGGGTGCTTGTGCAAAATAGGATTGAATTGGTGTAACAGAATCACTAATGTGAAACTGATGACAAGAACCAGTGGAATCGGAGATGAGAAGAAGACCCTGGAAATGGATAGGACACACATTGAGGAAACCTGAAGGTAGTTTTAACAGTCAGTCCTTAACATTCTTTGAGGTGCTCTTGTAGAGCATAAAACCTCCTGTGACAAACATTTAATGTAACATTTCATTTATTTAACTGCATATCTGAAATCTTTTGTTCACAGAGCTATTTTGTGACTTTTGCCTACTGTACATACAATGGTGCAACAGATGCTTATTTGGAAACACAGTCAGACAACACAACTGCACGACAAAGATACCGTTGTAAATGTTGGGGTCAAGTGTCAGGATTTAGTCAAACTTTATGTAAAGTGATTATATGGATGTGTCCAGTGGAAAGCTAAGTTATGAAAGATGTGTGTCAAGAGATGTTAACTGTGCTAGCAAATATGAATAATAGTAGTTTCAGTTGTATGTGTATCTTATATTGGCTAGAAATATGAAAGATATATGCGGATAAATGTTTACTGTGCTGGCAAACATGAATTGTAGCGATTTCAGTTGTATTTATCTTACATTGGAAATGTAGTTGGAATGCTACACCGTGCAAAATAATTCATGTTGAGGGCTAAATATAGTTGATTACTTCTGATTTAGCGAACACTGTTCCCTTCTGAGCAAAGTTTTGTTTGTGCAAATGAAGGAAACACAAAAACTTTCTAAAGAATATTTCTTCAATCATTATCATCATTTCCATTTTAGCTGTCAGTGGAACATGGATCCACCACTGCACTAAATCATTCTTGTGCTCTTCCAGCTGTGGTTCCTGAAACTATTTGTTTTACATGATGAGGTTGTCACCTCTTATGACATGGGTGAGGCAGCAGTAGCCCTTTTTCCCCCCTTTGTTTCCTCAGAGAGAGAAACACATCCCCCTCCCCGGGAACTGCATGTTCCTTTACAAAAGATAAACCAAACAATTTGTAGGAATATTATTATTTTTATTACAATTTCCTTCACTTATCACGCTTTTCATACAGTAATACCTTGCTCAACTCTACCCTGGAAGGAGCAGTGGTGCTGTCATCACCATCACACTTCAGCTTCCCAAGGAGCAAAGGCCTTCAACAAACTTATGCCAAGTCTTTTAGCCTTGAATAAACTTATGCCAAGTCTTGTAGCCTTGAACAAACTTATGCCAAGTCTTTTAGCCTTGAACAAACTTATGCAAAGTCTTTTAGCCTTGAACAAACTTATGCCAAGTCTTTTAGCCTTCAACAAACTTATGCCAAGTAACAAACTTATGCCAAGTCTTTTAGCCTTCAACAAACTTATGCCAAGTCTTTTAGCCTTGAACAAACTTATCCCAAGTCTTTTAGCCTTCAACAAACTTATGCCAAGTCTTTTAGTCTTCAACAAACTTATGCAAAGTCTTTTTAGCCTTGAACAAACTTATGCCAAGTCTTTTAGCCTTCAACAAACTTATGGAAAGTCTTTTAGCCTTCAACAAACTTATGGAAAGTCTTTTAGCCTTCAACAAACTTATGGAAAGTCTTTTAGCCTTCAACAAACTTATGCCAAGTCTTAATAACTTTATCAGTTTCAGTGGAGAGAGATTTCTAGACTATAGCAGCATTCATCATCAGTCTTCCGCATACCAACTGCCAGTGACCAACAGCTAAAGCTGCCTATCTTATTCTGTTACACAATCTTCAGATTTCTGATGTACTTTTAATGTTCTTCTTCGTACACTCTCAGATGTCTACTTGAATATTTCAAAGAAAGCAATGATCATCTTGAGGCTATCTGCATCTCTATAGTTTTTTTTTTTGGTACTGGTGCCTGTTCTGTTCTGCTGGTAATATGCATTTTTTGGTGGCTTTAATGCTCTGCATCCCATTTGTTCATTATCTGCTTCTGACAAAACTCATTAACTCTTCCAAAATTATGCTTGTTTCAGCAGAAGTAGCTTTCCACCTTTCTTTGCCAATCTGTCAGCCTTTTCATTGCCAGGAATGTTGTAATGAGATGGGATCCATTATATCACTCTTGATTCACTGATGTGAGATGGGATCCCTTATATCACTCTTGAATCACTGATATAGTTTGTGGAGTATTACTTTTAGGTCATCCAGGTCTGCATTATTCTGGCTTTTCAGCGTTGCAATTACTGACAGTGCATCTGTGAAGAATGCATCTTGTCTCTTGGTGCTTTCCTGTCATTAGAACCTGTTGCAAACAATTTCCCTGTTGCCACCGATAGCTTTTTTTTGGTGTGCCAGTAAAAACTCAGAAAGACACACCCACCTCCATCTTATATTGCATTTGCTGCTGATCCACCTGTGTATGCATGCGTCCAGATGTTGCTTGGATAATGTTTCTCTGTATTTTGTCATTATGACTTTTCTGTCTCTTACAGTCTAGCTCTTCTTTATCTAAATTCCAGGAATGTTTTCTTGTAATGGTCAAAATTTTACATTAATTATTAATACTATATTGGTATATTTAATATTATCTACACTCTTCTTTTCCTATATAATATAGGAGTACTGTATATATCTCAAGATTAAAATAAAGACATCAGCAGAAAGAGAATACTAGAATTCATTCCCATCATTATTTGGTGGGCAACTTCCTCATAACTGTAGAATATGTCTGATATATTATTATTGTATATGTTAATGTAATTCACAGAATTCAATTACTTTACATATCATCTGATGTATGTGCAATTTTATTTTCGTGATAATAAATGTTGAATTGTTTGCATTTAATGATTTGATTCCCTGATATCAAATGGTTTTAGGTTACATATGAAAATGATCTTGGATAAATGTAATGCATGTTTGGCAGCACAATTGAAAATGACAGGAGTCTCACTTGAATTCAACTTTTCAGACATTGCCAGCTTCAAATACTTTAATATGACTTCTCGCCACTGCTTGGGATGGCATTGATGTGTTAAACTCACCGGTCGGCCATCACCCATAAAGCAATCAGTTACTTCCCCATCTTTCCGCAAAGGTCGGCACCCATTTATACATCTTAATATTTAGTCATCTTTCACATTCTTTCAACAGCAACATTCAAAAGAATTATAATAACCTAACAGCAAATCTAGGTATGAAAAGAGGACTAATGAGGGAGATAAAGTTCGGCAGCTAAAATACTTTGGCCACATAAAAAGGCCACAATGGGCCGATCACCCGTTTGCCAGTCACTTTGATTACGGAAACAACAGCAAATGGATTGATTTGCCGTTGCCCTAAAGACGCCACTAGGCGTGATGGGAAACAATGGCAAAGAAAACCTATCTGCTGTTGCCCTAAGACGCCACTAGGCGTAATGGCCACTGACTGCTTTGACGGTCGGTGGCTAAGGACGGAAGAAGAAATAAAAAGGCATAACACCTTGCTGCAGAAGACCATAATAGAAGGGAGAGGTGAAGGCAAACGTGCAAGGGGAAGACAGCGCTATAAATGGGAAGATAACATCAAGCGATGGACAGGAAAGAGTCTATCAGAGTGCACCAAGACAAGAGACAGAAGACACTGAGATCCATTACAGCCAACCTTCGTTGTGGAGATGGCAACTGACGATGATGATACACAAAGCACAGACCAAAATTAAAAACAAACAAAACAACAACTAGGCTTATTTCATACATTTTTTATTCAAAAAATGTAAAATTTATAAATAAAAACAATATTAATATCAACACAGGTTCCAGTACTCATATTTGAAACAAATTAATCTTAAATTTTAAACGATTGAATGAAAATGATATGAACTTGGCAGTTACGCTAAGTGATAATCATCTGTTCAAATACGAAGCAGCAATCAATTTCCCCCCCCCCCCCCCCCCCCCCCCCCCCCCCCCCCCCCCCCCCGCCCCCCCCCCCCCCCCCCCCGAAATTATACATGGCAATTTTTATCATTTTGAACTTTTAAGATTTGGTGTTTACTGTCAACTCATTTTGCAAGTATCTATTTATATCAAATCTACATAAGTAAGAAATAAACTTACTTTGACAACATTTAAAACAAAAAAAATTATTCAGGATCTTAAATTCAAATAAAAATCAATACTAATGGAGACTGTTAACAAAAATTGGATGCTGAATAGACATTTGCAAAATTTGTTAACAGCAATGATACTAAGCAACAACTGGATTAATCACCACATACACAATTCAAAACTAATCTCTAAGTCAAGTCACTTGAACATGTGAACCAAATACTGAATGTAAGTAAAGTCAATTGCATACATTATTTATAAAAACAAACGAAAAAAAAAATTAATCAACTTCTTCCATTCGAGATGCATCCTCTTCATCTCCTTCCAATGGAGGCATTTCTTCAGTCTTGGTGTCGCCACCAGCGTCACATGCAGCACCGTCATCATCATCAATCCCAAGACCAAGTTTTACCATGCGGTGAATTCGGTTTGCATGTGAAGTTGGATCTTCTAATGTGAAACCAGATGCCAGTAGAGATGTTTCAAACAGAAGCAAACACAAGTCTTTGACAGCTTTGTCATTTTTGTCGGCATCTGCTTTCTCTTTTAGAGTTTTTATAATGGGATGATCGGGGTTGATCTCCAGATGTTTTTTGGCGGCCATATAACCCATGGTACTGGTATCTCTCAAAGCCTGAGCCTTCATGATTCTCTCCATGTTTGCTGACCAGCCATACTGCGATGTGACGATACAGCAAGGTGATGTGACCAAACGGTTTGATACCACAACCTGTGGACAACAGAATAAAATCAATACAATATTTATATCAATGTAGCATACTAGTATATGATAGCTATCAAGGGAGGCAATAAACGTTTTAAAAGTCATTTATGAGGCTGTTGAATGTGTCAGTTCTCTCATTTGCCTAGTCTGATGCTACAATTTAAAATTCATTTATCATATCTATGCTACAGATATGATGATCTTCAGTATTACCAAGGATACTCAATGATGGCATTTCATCGCAACATTCTTTAATCCAGCTTCAACCTTCATTCATTTATTAAATTTTTTTTTTTTTTTTTTGGCCTCTCTTAAGAATCTGTCAGTCATACTGTATTAGTCATAACACCAAGTGAATTATTCTTTATACATTATAAGGGGAAAAAAGCTGCAATCTGTTTCACATCGTTTTAATAAATCATTATTGCCTACTTTATTTACTGGTGTAACGTCTATTTTCATTTATGAAGTTGACCAGCTGTCTCAGGCTTTTCCCCATCACATCTCACCTTAAATGGGGTGGTGAAGGCCACTCTGTCTGATCCAATAGTCCTGGTGGGAATGCTTAATAAAGTGATCTTAAAGTGGGTCTCCCTCAATTTATTAACATTTTTTTTTAAAAGAATGAATAATTTTAAGCACAGCTGCTGCTGCCAAGTCTAATCTCAGTGGCTCCAAGATGTCGTCTAATCTCAGTGGCTCCAAGATGTCGTCTAATCTCAGTGGCTCCAAGATGTCAAGTCTAATCTCAGTGGCTCCAAGATGTCGTCTAATCTCAGTGGCTCCAAGATGTCAAGTCTAATCTCAGTGGCTCCAAGATGTCAAGTCTAATCTCAGTGGCTCCAAGATGTCAAGTCTAATCTCAGTGGCTCCAAGATGTCTAATCTCAGTGGCTCCAAGATGTCTAATCTCAGTGGCTCCAAGATGTCAAGTCTAATCTCAGTGGCTCCAAGATGTCAAGTCTAATCTCAGTGGCTCCAAGATGCCAAGAATATATATTTTCTAAGGCCACCCCATGACAGCGACTGCAGTTTAATAATAGAATGCACAACTATAAATTCAAAAGTGCCGGTGGTAATAATAAAACATCACAAATATTTATGAGGGCGAGTGATCAGTTCCCTTACATCGCCTTTGCCTTCCCCAACTCCAGAGCAGAATCGGGTACCTACATACAGCTGGAAAAAAGTGGAGCACAAGACTACCAGCTTTTGAACCCAGTAACTGTGCATCAAGAAGCAAATACTCTACTCTGCCACATCAATTAATTTAAAAGGTAATAGTAGTCCCATAGCAAAAATTCCATAGGGGAGTGAAGTGTTGCAGACTTAGCCATACTAGGTCCAACTTTTTATTTTTAAATGAGGTTGGCGGTTAATTAGTTCCCATCCTCGCTGCCTTTTATTTTAGAGCAGTGTCCCATACCCATTTACAGCTGGGTAGACTCAACTGTTGACACTACCAATTTTCACATATTAACCTTTAAAAAAAAGTCATTCTAAAGTCAACTTATAAAATTCTTGGTTCAGGTCCTAAACTGGCACTTCACCAGTAAAATAATATGTGATGCAGATAATGCTTACCTGTGATGTAGTAAATATCTTTCTGGTTTTCTTTCATTCGAGAGACGTAGTCTTTAAATGAACACATTTCATCTCCCGACTGTGAAGTGTAGTACCTCAGAAACTCTGCCAATTTCTTCCTGTTTGTACTGTCCTCATGAATGCCAAGCTGTAGAGATTTTAATACACAAAATTCATGAGTTTCTATTGAAACTCCACAAAATAATGGCACGACAATAGAACACAGTATTTTGTAAGAATATCTTAAACACATAAAGAAGGGAAACCAGTAAATTAATATTACACACACATAAAAAGGTATTTCGTGAGAAATAAAGAAGTAGAAAACTAAACAACAGAAAAACAACAGACATGAGTGGCTTACTGGGGAATCGAACCCAGGACCTTACCAAGCTAACTGCCAGGATATAGTTCTTTAACAAACATTCTACAAATTTATAGAATAGCAAAAAATACACCAGGCTGTTAACATTATAACAACTATCTTGAATCATCAACAAAAACTATAAAGCATAAATTTAATTAAGCATAGATAATTGAATATAGCCCTTGCAGCTCTCCAAGGGATCTTCTCATGGGACCAAAAAAGGAGGACTACTGATCCCTCAGGCATGTTGTACAAGGCAACAAGACACAAGGTTGGAGCTGGCTATCTTGCTACAAACCACCACTGAGGTGAATGCTTTATGAATCAAATATAGAAAAGAAAATGATGAATCTACTTACGAATCAAATATAGAAAAGATGAACTACTTACCTTAATATTTTTTGCAAACTGCTCATAAAATTTCTTGTAGTTTTCTTTATCCTCTGTAAGGTCCTCTATAAGCTCTAAACACTTTTTGACTAGATTCTTTCTGATGACTTTCAGGATCTTGCTCTGTTGAAGCATTTCTCTTGAAATATTAAGTGGAAGGTCTTCAGAGTCTACAACGCCCCTGACAAAGTTCAAATATTCAGGAATCAGGTCTTCACAATTGTCCATAATAAAGACTCTTCGAACATATAATTTGATGTTGTTTTTCTTCTTCTTGTTCTCAAACAAGTCAAATGGAGCCCTTTTTGGAATGAACAGAAGTGCTCTGAACTCCAACTGTCCTTCAACAGAAAAGTGCTTCACTGCCAGATGGTCTTCCCAATCATTAGTGAGGGACTTGTAAAAGTCTGCATATTCTTCCTGTGTGATGTCATCTGGGTTCCTGGTCCACAATGGCTTGGTTTTGTTCAGTTCCTCTTCCTCAATGTACTTTTCCTTGATTTTCTTCTTTTTCTTTTTGTCCTTCTTTGTAGCATCATCATCATCTTCATTCTCATCTAGATCTTCAACTTTTGGTTTATCTTTTTCTTCCTTTTCTTCCTCTTTCTTTTCTTCCTCTTCATCATCAGAAACGTCCTTTTCACGCTCTTTCTCAACCATCAGTTTGATTGGGTAGCCAATGAACTGGCTGTGCTTCTTAATGACATCTTTGATCCTCTTCTCTTCCAAGTACTCTAGCTGATCTTCTTTCAAAAACAGAGTTACTCTGGTACCACGTGAAATTGGAGCACTGGTAGAGGAAGCAACAGTAAATGATCCACCAGCTGCCGACTCCCACGTGTACTGTTCATCATCATTATGTTTGGAGTCCACAACAACACGATCTGCTACTAGATATGCTGAATAAAAACCCACACCAAACTGGCCAATCATAGAAATATCAGCTCCTGCCTGCAGGGCTTCCATGAAGGCCTTGGTACCAGATTTGGCAATTGTACCCAAATTGTTGACAAGATCAGCCTTGGTCATTCCAATACCAGAGTCTTCAATAGTGAGAGTTTTGTTCTCCTTGTCTGGGGTGATTCTGATGTAAAGATCTTTTCCTGTGTCAAGTTTGCTTGGGTCTGTGAGAGACTCGTAACGAATTTTGTCAAGGGCATCAGATGCATTGGAAATCAACTCCCTGAGAAAAATTTCCTTGTTGCTGTAGAACGTGTTGATGATCAGACTCATCAACTGTGCAATTTCTGCCTGGAATGCAAAGGTCTCCTTCTCTACCTCCATTTCATCAGCAGGCTTCATTTCCGGCATCTGCATTAGGGAAACAAAATATAAAATATTTACTAGAGTTACAAAATGTATTGCGAGACATTAGCAGACTGTTCAAAAGTTAGACAGAACACATGCTATAAAATCGATGAGAAAGGAAATGAAAAGAAAGAAAACAGAAGCGAAGTCCCCCAGGTTAAAGCAACTATATAGCGAACAGTAGTCAGCTGAACAAGGACGTTAAATGCCAAATCCGAGCCAACAAAAGGAATTTCCTAGACGATCTTGCAAAACAGGCAGAGGAGGCAGCACTGAGAAATGAACAAAGCACAGTATACAAAATAACTAAATTCATCAGCGGAAAACGAGGTGCAAACAATATTACATTAGTAAGAGATAAGCAAGGTAATCTCATCACGACAGCAGGAGGGACAGGAAACAAGATGGGCAGAACACTTCAGAGAAACTCTGAACAAGGAACCACCAGAGACACAACTGAATGTTCCTGAAGCTGAAAACGATCTAGATGTGAATACAGACATTCCACGCAAAGAAGAAATCATCACAGCAATCAAAGGGTTAAAGAACAGCAAAGCTCCGGGCCATGATAACTTAAATGCAGAGCTATTTAAGACAGACCCTGAGCTAGCAGCAGAACTATTAGAACTACTATTTGCACAAGTCTGGAAAACGGGGACAACACCATCAGAGTGGAACTAAGGAATAATTGTCAAATTGCCCAAGAAGGGAGATCTTGCAGACTGCAATAATTGGAGAGGAATCACTCTTCTCTCAGTTCCCAGCAAAATACTAGGCAGGATAATTATACAGAGAATTTCAAAGGCAGTAGACCACAAACTGAGGAAAGAACAAGCAGGATTTAGAAAGAACAGGAGATGTGTAGATCATATATTCACTCTCGGGAACATTATAGAGCAGTGCTCAGAATGGCAAAAATAGCTTTACATTAATTTTGTTGATTTTGAAAAGGCTTTCGACAGCATACAAAGGGACAGTTTATGGAAAATACTGAGGGCTTATGGAATTCCAAGCTGCATACAAAGGGACAGTTTATGGAAAATACTGAGGGCTTATGGAATTCCAAGCTGCATAGTGTCAATCATAAAAAACCTCTATGCCAACTTTACGTGTAGTGTTGGGCAGAGCAACCTAACCTTTGAGGTGAAGACAGGAGTACGACAGGGATGCCCCTTATCAACCACTCTATTTTTAAGTCATAGACTGGGTGATGCGCCAGACAACAGAGGGCAGTCCAAGAGGAATAAGATGGACAACATTTTCTACATTGGAAGATCTGGAATATGCAGATGACATTGCACTACTAGCACATTCACATCAACACATCCAGGAAAAAACGGATAGACTTAATAAGTTTAGCCAGCAGGTGGGCTTGAATATCAATTTAAAGAAGTCTGAGGTCATGACGCTCAATGTGAGCAGCCCTGAGCCCATATCAGTAAGGAATCAGCAATTGGTACAGACAGATACCTTCACATACCTAGGAAGCATAGTAATACCAGACGGCGGGGCAGGCAGAGACATCAATGTCAGAATGAATAAGGCAAGAGCAGCCTTCTTTAGCCTAAACAACATCTGGAAGTCCTCCCAATACAGCACAAGCACAAAATTAAGATTATATCAGACCTGTGTGCTTTCTGTGTTTCTCTATGGTGCGGAATACTGGAGAGTTACAGAGAAGGAAATGTCGAAATTGTCCTCTTTTCACACATGCCTAAGAAAAATTTACCGAATCTTTTGGCCGAATACCATCACTAACCAAGATCTGCTTACTCGTAGCAAGCAAGAGGACATGCACACCATCATAGCTGGCAGACGCTGGGTTGGTCATGTCCTCAGAAGAGACCCCGATGCCATCACAAGAACAGCTATGCTTTGGACCCCTGAAGGAAAACGAAAGAGAGGCCGACCAAAAACAACTGGCGGAGGACTGTGGAGGCTGAGATGCAAAGAATGAACCAGAGTTGGGGCACTGTACGAAGGATGGCTACCAACCGAGCAAAGTGGAATCAATTTGTTGTTGCCCTACAAGACGCCACTAGGCGTGATGGCCACTGACTGCTTTGACGGTCGGCGGCTAAGGATCAAAGAAGAAGAAGATGCTATAAAACAGAAGACTGTGGAAAACAAGCACTGAAGTACAGAGACTTTGTTAGAAACAATATACCATGAATAGTTCATTAGCCTGTCATCTTGAAGTGGCCAACACAAATTCATTCATTCTCAAAGAACGGGCAAAAGTTGCATGCCAATTCTTTTTTTTTTTTTTTTTTTAAATTACAGCCTCTGTGTTTGCCAGAATTTATCATTTTTTACAAAACTCAAACCACGGCTGGGTTAATGTTTAAGCTAGCAGTAATGTATATATGGAGAGCCATTTGGGAAACATGGGATAATAAGGCAGATTCTTGTCTACCTTTTCCTACTTCTACCAATAATGCCATTTTTAAGAGAGCAAAACAAATATAATTACTTGTCCAAATAGAGTGACAGGGGATGACAAAGAAATGATAAATGTTTGAGACTTATTAATAAAGAAAACATAAACTAGTTGTTGGTTCTGGATCAGTCGTAATGTTATTTGAATAAATCAGCCACCAAAACGCATTTGCTTTAATAGTTGTCAATAATTCAAAAGCACTTCAGAATCAAGTTTATATAACTTCAATCATAATACTGTTTGTTTTGTAAAGTATTTAAGAAAAATGGGTTGAAATTGAGCACGTCGGACGTGTCAGATTTCGCCCAAATGTGTATCGATCCTGTGGCCATTTAAGTCGCCCACATCGATATGGCCTACAAGAATTCCGAGACGCAGTAGGCTAATAAAGGTTAGGGTTTGGTTTAGGAATCCTTACCCTAAAAACGTGGGCGACTTAATTTGCCACCAGATCAAAAGACATTTTGGATAAAATCGGACACACGCCCCAGCATTTTCATTTCAACCGAAATATATTCATTAAAAAATTTAAGTTAGCCTACAGGCCTAACTTATCTGAATGAAAATTTTACAATCTAGGTACCTAAACCAAAATTAACTTAAAAACACGTTCATTGCAATCTGGATGTTAACTTAGTTAAATAAAACTTTGAGGGATGGGGTTAAATTGCCTATTATTAATGTGCATACTAGGCCTAACAGTCATTCTGAAAGCAACGATATGCGGTTACTAACTGGCAGAATAAACTTGTTTACACCATAATACTAAGGAGAATTACCCAAAGTTATATCATGCATGCTTACCTTTGTAAAATATAATTCTGAAATTAATAAGGCTTGAGAAGCTGAAGCTGTTTCTTCAGTTTGTTCGCTGTTGTAAGCCGTGTTTCGGTTCTGAGCCAGTGTGATTGACTACGGTTTTAAATAGGGTAGCAACTGTGTGTATTACTCCGCGCACAACAAACAAATACAACAGTTTGAAGACTTTTATAAACATGATAGTTAACAAAATTATATATATAACTATTGAAAAGTACTATATAATATCAAATATATTAGCTTTAATGAATTTAACTATTAATTAAAGGCAAAATATTTAATTAAATGTAAAACTATATTAGGAAGTAGAAAGAACACAACATGAGTAAGTTGTAAAAAGTCCCGTTCTCGATAATTCGCGAGTTTTATAGAGATTTTGCGAAGACCCGAGAGGCTTACAACTTCCTGTGGAAATTATTAACATTATTGCTATTTTTAGTCTGGAAGTTTCTGTTTTGGCAGAATCAAAAAAGCGCTTTTGAAGAAAACAAGTGCAAAACTGCGCAGGATAAATTCGAATATTCGGGATAGATAAAAATATTCGTTTTTCTATTTTGCACTTTTAGTTGTTTATTTGATTATTTGCGTTGGTATTTTGTTTGTCTCCGTTATGTACTTACATGCTGTATTCACTCTATACTCTATGTAGTCTATGTTCAGTGTGATCGTTTGTAATCAGTAGGTAAAACTGTGCTATTTATACATTACCCAGCGTGGCCATACGATCCATGGTTTTATCTTCTGTGTTCCAGTCCATTTATGGAATTTGAAAACACCGGCACAAAATTCGCGTTGAACATGATAGAGCATAGTAACAAGGGTGGACCTGTGTTCAGGGCATAAATAGTACCTGGGTGGGGCGTGGCCTATATAAGGAGAAACACATTTATTATAGCCTTTGTCATGGACGTAGAACATGGGCGTTAAATATATTGAAAATTATCAACAGAGATGGAATATCAAGCAAGCAGTAAAAACGTGGTGAGGCAAGACTGGTCGGTATCTTCGAAGTGGTATCAGTCATTGTTTTGGAGTCACGACAGTTGACCGAACTGTTTTGAAGGTAAGTCAGGGTGTGTGGCTTAGTGCATCAATATCAAAGTAATCTTCACCTATTAAGTATAATAGCCCTTGTGGGGCGGATGGCATTACGATATTTAGAACCGGCCAGTGCTCAGTCTTTAACTGTTATCATGTGTCGTCAACTTCTATGGGCTACGGCCAGTTTCATATTGTTTTTACAGTATCACTAGAAAGTGTAGCTATTATTGTTAGTGTACCGATGTTATGATAACATGTTTGTCATCTGTGACACGGATACTATTCCTGCCTAAATACTCTAGGCGTTTATGTCGTTTTATAAAAGTTACATTTCAGATCCTTATGACATATGCATTCTGGGTCTTAAGGACAAATAACTTGGTGTCTTTATGCTCGTGAACGGTTATTTCGGCCTGGACACGATGATGTGTTAATCGTATACATGCTTTATTGAACCTGCATGACTTATTTGCAGAGTCAAGGTTTCCATGGTGCGGTGACATGTGTCATTACTCAGATTGGTGGACAGTTGACGAGTCAAGTCACAAGTTTTCTGTGAGCAAGTAACAGTTGAAGTACGACGGTCCAGTTGCTGTTCTGTAACTTTCAACACAGGGGAGTGTGCTTATGGTGTGTTGTGTTGATTGCTCATCAGTGGTACGAGGAAAGAAGAATGGAATGTTTTCTATTTCAAAGATACGTGGTTTTTTTGTGTTGAAAAAACTTTGTCTCTAGTGTGATGTTGTCAAAGCCTTCCAGTTATCATTCTTTGTTTATTGAGTATTTCATCTTGATAAGCGTCTTGTTATGAGATTTGATGCATATTGTTATTGCTCATGTGAATAATACTGATTACTTTATCTTGATTAGAAGTTTATCCAATCTTGACATAAAATTGTGAGAGATTATCATCATCAGGGATTGAATTCACCATTGCGATGTTGATGATTGGATCAGACGATATGACGGGTGTTTAGCATTATTATAGCTGAGATGGTAAATGTGATAAAATACGAGGCCAGCACATCAGATAGGATACGTGAGGGATGTTTATTGTTGTTTAATGCAGTAGAGCCATGTCGGTTTTTGCTAACGATAACTTTTGTTCAGGTCTGAATTGATCATGGCAAGAAGATTTGGCGAAGGGGATTTTTTTTAGTTTTTGGGGTTCGGAAAATCTGCTGTGTTTTGTGTACAATTATACTGAGGCTCTAGGGACACAATTTTTATGCATGAGGTTTTACACCAAACCTAATCCGCAATGACATGCAGGATGATCAGAAACCTGGGCATTAGCTGAGAAGGAGCGCATAAAAGTAATCAAACAAGTGCTTATAGGAAAGAGAAACTTTTGTGCCGGATATTGCTGAAAGGAATAAGTTGCCAAGACACAGTGTCTAAACTCACAAGTGCTTTACTTAAATAAAACTTGGAGCTTTCTCGTGGTGACAACAGCATTAGAATCTGAATGCAGTTAGAGTAAAGGACTTGGAAGTCCAGATAGAAGATATAGCCAGAGCATAGATCGGTAATCTTACTCGAAGAAGATGCAGGGACAACGAAACAAATTACACGAGAAATTTACAAGTGGGAGACAATGAAACGAGAAGGGATTATGTAATGAAACACTTACTGAGTTATTGAGTGACAATGATGTTCTGTGTTGGTCACCGACTTCAAGAGCATGAAGTATTTAATGTCTCCCGAGGAAGAATGATGGTGTGTAGCTAGTACATGATAGTGACACTGAGGAACTTCAGATGAAACTTAACCAAGTTGAAGGCAAAATAAGGACAAGGATGATAACGCAGGAAGGTTAGAAGAGTTAACGCGTGCAGAGAAAGAAAATGGTTAAGATTGAGAAGTTACTAATCAGAAGCGAGCTGTAAAGTTATGAGGTATGAGTAACTTAAAATATAGGAAACTACGCGAGAATATTCTTTTATATATTGCTGAAATAATTAATTAGAACCGTAGAGGTGAATGGTTTAGGTGGATGATGTTTTAGGCATAAAGGGGTTGTTTACTGTTCAATGTTGAAATAGTAAACAGAAGGGTTGTTTATCAACGAGTGTAATGAAAGCCAGCAACGAGCGTGCCCTATACATCTTTTGCGAATACGGGAAAAAATTGAACATGGTGGACGTAAATCCGGCGTTGGCAAATACAAATTTCTCACATTACGGAAGACGCTGCGTTGAAGATAACTGGCCTATTGGCGTCAGCCAGCATAAGAATAACTTCAATGTTCTAACATCCAGTTCTGGTAATAAAAAATAACGAAACGTTATCATGTTAGGTAACCATAAGCAGTACGATCACGTTTTACTATGTTATGTACCAATTATAGGGCAGGGTGATTACTGAAATCTGAGCCTATTACCATAGAAAAGAATACTAAAACCAGTTTTGGTGTTAAAAGAAAAGAGACAACCATTGTTGGAAGAGTAGGGGGAATCC
Organism: Oreohelix idahoensis; assembly: GCA_024509875.1. NCBI lineage: Eukaryota > Metazoa > Mollusca > Gastropoda > Stylommatophora > Oreohelicidae > Oreohelix > Oreohelix idahoensis. The sequence goes on along the minus strand of JAMPIV010005020.1, from coordinate 89,945 downwards.
ATCAACATGTAGTTTTTCCTCTCAAGAAAAGAAACAGAGACAGGTCTAACATTATTCAAACGTTTTGATTCTGATGAGTTGAGAAAATTATGATAGAACTATTACTTAAAGATTACAATCTGATAGTAATTGTTTAGAGTGCAACACGATTCATTTTACAGATATTTCTATTTTGGAGAGAAGGTTAAGCATAACAATGTTAATGCGTTTAGGCAGGAAACATTTTGGCATAATAAGGGGAATACGCAATAGAGATGATTAATTCTCCAATGTTAACTACACATGAAGGCATATACAGAACATCCCAACGTCATTGGTGTAACTGAAGTAACAATAATTATTGATGTCTCAAGTACTAATGCTGTTATTTTTGGATTACGAGCAGGTATCCCCACGTTGTTTGTGAGTGTAATTTTCTTTCATGCTGTACTTCTGGTTGTTGACCGTCATTTCGGTCAGGTTGACCATCTGCCATCTTGGGTTGTAAATATGTCGTTAGAAGGAGACAGAAGGTCTGGTGAACTGTGATTGATATAGGAAACCAGACGTTTTGCCATACACACTGGTTTAAGGTAACATTGTGTAGTTAACCTATTCGTTTTTTCATTTTAATTCTTACAGTTGATTAAAATGTGCGATTTTCATTTGTATTTTTAACAGTAGCTAGCTATGCGATAAGGTCAGCGTGGCTGTTATTTCTATATATTGTGTCAGAAATTGTGTTGTTACACTTACGACCGTGTGGTCCAATCCACGCGTAACCCAGGGCACCATGTTGACCCAGTATTATCTTGATGTCATCCAAGTGCGGTTTATTGGATACAAAATCAACCGGAGTTGTGTATATTTGGTTTTTTTTCAATTAGGAATTGAATAAAGATATAGTACAATGTTTCGTTTACGGATTTTTTATAGCGATAATGTATTATCGTATAGTATACTATGATTGATTGTTAATGTTACATTGTGGATGAATTGTGTAATGGCCATATTTATGCATTATTTGTTGACTCACATCTTGTTATTTTCACATCTATCTGTATGTGGGATAAACAGCTTGTACAAAAAGCATTCTCATTGCATAATGATTGTAATACATTTATTTGTAGTGAACACACATTGGTCTTGCCCTGTTATTTTTTGTTAGATGATAATCCCTGAAATTATGGATTTTTGTGTATTATACATCCAATGCTAGTCCTGAAGACTTATTTCATTTGTCATATATTATGTTTGGACCATATTGTGGGTTTGTTGTGAATTATGATACATGACAAAACATTGATATGATTTTGCAGGGGGAACATAAATTGTTATGATTAGTTTTATACATAATGAGATTGCCAGCCCTAAGCACAAAAATATTAGGTTAGGGAATATGGTTATATTAGTCGCTTTCAGAGTAGTTTTTGTTTACATAAATTTGTTTTCTTTTCGTATCTGACTCCATGTTTAGTTAATATTATTACCTTATACAGAGGTTATATGAAGTAAATGTTGTGTTGTGAAACGTTTATTTTGGAACTAAATGTATATGTAGCAATAGTCCGAGGATAGCAGATACTATTATTTGTTTGAAGAATTTAGTAGTCTGACCCTACACCACTTGTTATGAGAAATAATGTTTATTGTTATATTTGCACGTAGGTATGATGTTAATTAGTGTGGTTTTTTCTAGGTGTTTATTTGTGTACTAACATGAATGGGAATAATTTTTTTCTGTCTCACATTTTGTTCAAAGCTATTTCACTTATGCTTTATTAATTACAGGTTGAAAAACTTGTAAAAATTGAAAATACTATTTTTATTAACAAAGCTTTAGCAACTCTTTTGTATTGTAATATTGGACATGTATATTGTTTTCTTTTATGAACGTGTTGGTATATGTGTGTGCTTCAGTGTTTATTTGGAGTAATAATATCAGTCGCTCTGTCAGATTTAAAACAAACAAAAAAAGACGCCCGCCCCCCCATGCACGCCCCCCCTCATCTCCCGGACCCCACACCCCCCACCCCCCCCCCCCCCCTAGATAATAATTTGTTTTTGGGTTGTGATATTTTGTTTTACCTATCGCACTTTTTTGTGTGATATCTGTGATAATCCATTTTAATTTATGTGATAAGTTTTGTTAATATTTCGTTTAAATTATTAATTATGCCATTATGTAGTTATATCCTATATCGTGTTTGGTATACATTATATCTTTGTCTTTTTGTGATACGATTTATCTGTCATGATTGTATTTGTTTTACAATACATTGTGTTTGTTCAGATAGATTCTTGGGATGTATTGCTACTTATTCTTCTACATTTCATTTCTTGAAGTTTCTTCTTTCTTTTCGGATTGATTCTTTCGTTTTTAATGACATTTCTTTTGAAGCAGTTTTTACTTTCGTGTGATTGCTTCTCTGTATAATCTAGGTGTCCAACTTAATTCTATTTGTATACGGTTTACTGCCCTACACTCTCTTTACCTTACTTACTCTAGGGATTGTTATGTGGAATATAATGGTTTGGTATGAGGTAGCTTATTTATGTCGGTTGTATCTAGTTTGATAGTAAGGAATTGGTTTACTTGATTGTTATCAAATGTTATTAATGATTTCTTCCTATATTTGATTTCATTGCTGATTGTCAGTGTTTGATCATTGCTTCTTTGGATTGATCTTGCTCTGTTTAATTCCTTATTTATATGTATACTACTTGGTTTACAGTGACACATACTATACTTTGGTTTTTTAAAACTGATTATATAGTGTACTTAGTGACATTATTGTGATTAAGTAAGTTTGTTTTATTGCTACATTTGCTTATATTTTTTTTGTGGATGTTTATTATTATAAACCTTACTATAAGCTACAATTTTGTGCATGAGTATTTTAGAGCTTTAGCTGACCCCTCATTTTTTCTTTGATGTTGTTTCCTTGTCAAAAAAAATGATAAATCATTTTTTCCTCCGGGGGTTGTGGGTCGTATGTTAAGGTCCAAAAGGGAGGTGATCCTTTGTATTACGGGTTGGACAGAGTAAATTAAGGGTTACATCGCTTGTAGACTTGATTAACGGGGAATTGTTTTTTAAATAAATATATGAAATGAAGTCTATGGTCTACAGATAGCCCCAACCAGTGTTCGGTGAAGAGGTTTATAGTGTTTTTTCAATGTGTGTCTCGGTGGAGACTGTTTTGCACAGGCCTGTATTTGAATATTTTTCCTGTATTTGAATATTCTTCCTGTATTTGAATATTCTTCCTGTATTGAATATTCTTCCATGTGTTAGATTATTTGAAGATGGTACGTACTATAATATTTATGACTGCAGTGACAGTTTATGAGAAATTTTGTTATTGGGCACGTTCTATGAGAAGTGCACCACTAGTCTACCATTAGGCGCTATGAAGAGTCTGAGAGGTAAAGACATTACTTTGTAGGCCATAGACATTTTTGTAAAGGAGATTAGGCCATATATTGTGCAGGCTATATTACTGAAGACTGCTGTGTGCGCAGTCTTTCCTTTGAGGAATATTGTGTGGATGTGCATCTTCTATAGGAAGTGCACCACTATTTATTATTAGGCCTTAAGAAGGGATAGCGATGACGATAATTATTCAACTGCCGGGGAGCAGCCTTTGTTGAGAAGGGGAGACGTAGTCTTTTGAGGAAAATCGTTAATGTGCATCTTCTATAAGAAGTGCACCGCTATTTGATCAATTTAATAGTACTGCGATGTGAGCAGTCTTTCTGGATTAGGCCATATGTATGAGGCCGTATTTGAGGCCGTATGTACAACTGCGGTGAACGCAGTTCTTTAAGGAAATGCTGTGTACTTTATGCTATATGTCGTCTATGTCAGTGTGATCGTATTGTAACGTAAATAAACTGTGCTTTAAACGTTACCCAGCGTTCAACGATCCATGAATCCTATGTGTGTCACTGTGATGGATGAATGCACCAGTACACACCTACGTTGAACATTCTAGGCATAGTAACAGTAGTGACATATTTACAAATAGCCCTGGGTGGGCGTGGCCTATATAAGGAGAACCCATTTACGCCTTTATCACCGGACCACACAATATCTTTAACACTAACTTTATCAACAGAAGGAATCACATCGGCGTTATCAGTGGTGGCATTATTATTACACTACTTTATCAGCTTACTTTATCAGATATCAATATGCGGCGGGAAGGGTGAGGTGCAACATTGACTGGTTTCATGAATCTTTATTTTTTTAACTCGTCTTCTTCTTCTTCTTCCTCTTCCTCGTTCGCCCTGAAAAGGACGGTGGTTGCGTTGTGTCTGTTTCCAACGTAGCTGTGATATCTGCACCTTTCGGTCGACACATCCGACTTCTGCACGTCTATAAGTCGGGGTCCGTATTTAAAAGATTAAAAATAGGATCAAATTTCTCCAGTTATACTCGAGTATATATGGTAATTCGTTTTAATGGACAAAATACAAAAGCTAATTGGGCAACATGAAACAAAAAATGACTACAACTTCTCGTAATGATCATCTCGAATAAAAATGACTCTCCAGAAGACGTTATCGAGGCAAACTGAGCGGTCTTAAAACAAGCCAATAGAATATAACACCTAGACACATTAATATCATCAGGTAAGATACACTTCAGATGGTGAAGAATGGAATATACCTGGCACATAGCAGTCAATAAAATGAAACGTATTTTATATAGCACCACTTTTTCAATGGAAGTAAGAAAGAGAGTTATTCGGTGTTAGAAAGAGCCAATCTTAACATATGGTAGTGAGTTATGGACAGTTAGTTAACAAACAGAAAAAGCACTGGAGGCCACAGAGATATGGTTTTACAGAAGAACGTTAAGAATACCATGGACGGTTAAAAATGTTAACAAGGATGTCCTGTTAGAAGCCAGTGCAAGAAGCACGCTTATTGTTAACACGAGCAAGTAACCAGTCAAAGTATGATGGGAGATAAGTATTCTGTGCTCTGTCTGCTGCATATCCTGATGACAGCACTAATTTTCATGTGGACATTTTATTCCTTTCCATTCCATCTCATCTCCACTAGATCTGTGTAGTCACACTTATCATGACTTGTGGTCAATGGTCAATGCGCAGGAAAACATTTGAAAGGCCACATATTATTTTGATGGGTGTTTCAATTTAGTTTTCACAGTACAATGCGCGACGTTTCATTATTTTCCCGAAATGCTGGTGGGATTTTTTTTTTTCGCTTCAGGACGTTTAACTTTGACGATTGGTATTAAAAGGAAGCAATCTGCTTTCCTTGAGCACATAATTAAAAAGAGAAAGATGGAATATATCGTGACAACAGGTAAGATTGAAACATACAGAGATTGAGGTTTACAAAGAGAGAAGATGCGAGACAGTATCGTGGTATGGTAAACAGTCAATAACAACATTCATAAACACCGCTTGAGACAGTACTCGTTATTGATGCGGAGTGACATAATCCCTTACACCAGTGTTTCCGCACCCCTTTACAGCACCTGAGGAAGCCTTGCACCTCTTTAAAGCATCTTTAGAAGCCTCGCACCACTTTAGTCATCTTAAGAAGCCTTGTGCCCCTTTACAGCATCTTAAGAAGCCTCACACCCCTTTATCTTCTAGCTCACAAAACTTGTCAGAAATGCTTAATAGAGGTAAAGGTTTAATGTGACTAAGGTTCGGTATCTAACTCGAGTTGTCAATGTTCTATTTTGTATAAATACATTTGAGTTCTGTGTATTATATATTGTTTATAATGATTCGCGTTCTAAAATATCTGGCATGTCTCGCACTCCGGGAAGGTGAGTCTCGCATCCGGAAGGGGAAAGGGGGGGGGGGGGAAGGGGGGGGAAGGGGAGAGCATGCACCACCTGGATAAGAAGCCCTTTTTCAGGGTCTTGTGGACTTTAGTATTTCAGGGTCTTGTGGACTTTAGTGTCTCAGGGTCTTGTAGACTTTAATGTTTGAAGGTCCTGTAGACTTTAGTATGTCAGGGTCTTATAGACTTTAGTGTGTCAGGGTGTTGTAGTCTTTAGTGTTTCAGGTTCTTGTGAACTTTAGTGTGTCAGGGTCTTGTAGACTTTAGTGTTTCAGGGTCTTGTAGACTTTAGTGTGTCAGGGTCTTGTAGACTTTAGTGTGTGAATTGAGGGTCTTGTAGACTTTAGTGTGTGAATTGAGGGTCTTGTAGACTTTAGTGTTTGAGGGTCTTGTAGACTTTAGTGTGTCAGCGTTTTGTAGACTTTATTGTGTCATGGTTTTGTAGACTTTAGTGTTTCAGGGTCTTGTAGACTTTAGTGTGTCCGGGACTTCTAAACTTTAGTGTTTCAGGTTCTTGTAGACTTTAGTGTTTGAGAGTCTTGTAGACTTTAGTGTTTGAGGGTCTTGTAGACTGTAGTGTTTGAGAGTCTTGTAGACTTAAGTGTTTGAGGGTTTTGTAGACTTTAGTATTTGAGGGTCTTGTAGACTTTAGTGTTTCAGGGTCTTCTAGACTTTAGTGTTTCACGGTCTCGTAGACTTGAGTGTTTCAGGGTCTTGTAGACTTTAGTGTTTCAGGGTCTTGTAGACTTTAGTTTACTGAATCTTTTTTTTTTTAATTAGTGTAATTAAAATTAATTTCTCATACGTTGGTACTTGTCGAGTTTTAGGTTTAGAACGTGTAACCTGCTTTCTGCGCTAAACCTGGGTGGTTAAAACTGTTTTATAACTGACTTTATGCATGGAGGCATATCTGGAGTAATCCGTATCTGACCACCAGCTATGCACAATGCTACAATATATGTACGTGGAAGTGAACCTAGTCTGTGAGGTTAATCACATCCTCATTGACTCTTGAAATCATCCACACACTTCCCAGGATTCCCGCTGTGGTGAAACTTGTTGAGAACCTAGCATTGCACACTAAGCTTGAAGTCACTTGAGCCCCATGCGTAATTCTTTGGCTTTGACTTGGTCGACTGCATAAAGAAGGATCTCATTATGGACCCAGTGATAGGCAAGGGAAGCTGAGAAGTGGCTCTGTGCAGGACGTGACAATTCCCAGGGAGATCTCTGAACCAGAGTACAGTATGTTAGCTCTGCATATTTGGAGAGCCCCCTTTGGATGGCGCAGAATGCACAGTATGCCGCGCACTTCTTACTCCTAGCTTAGGACCAAATGTGACGATCCTTTAAATGCAAGCCAAGCTGGAGACACTGGAGCTTGTGACTTCAACTCAACAGTGTAGATAATACCAAGGAGTGTTCAACTTAGTAATGGCTGCTGAAGAGCGAGAAGATCAGCAGCCCTAGTTAAACAACAACAACAACAACATAACTGTCTTTGTTCAGCTTTATTTCTTCGGGTAGCTATTACATGTATGGTTGTTGAAAACATATTCCGGCTCCGACTTCGACTTTTTGAAATATTAAAAGTCCGACTACCAAATCCGATTATAATTTTATTTTGGGTGCATAAAATTTGGAGTCGAAGTCCCGGCATTTTTACCGACACCGACTCCACTAAAAACGACCGATTCCACGACTCCAACTTCCGACTCCACAGCCCTGGTAATATACCGATTCTTGTTTAAGTTATACAAAATGTTACCAAGTTGTGTAGCTCCTTGGGTACCGCATGTCAATTTTTAGTATAGTTTCCAGCGATCATGGTGGGGGAGATTTGTATTTGCAAGTACTGTATTTGTAATAAACTTTCATGTAACAAACTCTGGGACTGTTTGGCAAGGAAGGACATTCCAGCACCTCTGATTCATGCTATACAGAGCTTCTAGAAGTCTTGCAGAAATTACGTAAGGACGGCAAACTTCAAGTCAGAAGAATTCAGGACCACCACTGGTGTAAGACAAGGTGATATCCTGTCACCTTATCTTTTCATACTCCTCATGGACAATATCATCAAGGCATGGAAGGAAAGGACAGGAAAGTATTCAGTGGGGTACTGGAAGATGAGACAGGTCTGTATTTCAGAGCTGGCATTTGCTGATGATGTTGCCCTGATTGCTAAATCAGAGGCACATCTTCATTCCAGCCTGCAAGTCTGGAAGGAAGAGCTGGAGAAGCGAGGGATGATAATAAGCAGCTCGAAAACAAAAACCATGGTGATATCACGAGAAGAAAGAAGACATCAGATTAAGCTGGAAGAATAGGTCCTGGAGCAGGTCGACCACGTTAAATACCTTGGAGCTGTCATAGACCGGAAGGGAGGCATCAAAGAAGAGTTGGCTACCCGAAGAGCAGCAGCTGGAAGACTTTTTGAAGCCATAAATCGAGGATTCCTCAGCAAAAGAGAAGTTGGTAAGAAGACGAAGATGGCTGTATACTGCTCCAACTATGTCCCAGTCTTGACTTATGGATGCGAGTCATGGGCAATGACTACAACCCACAAAAACCAGATCCAAACCTCAGAAATGAGGTATCTGGGGAAGGTGCTTGAAGTAACAAGAAGAGACATGGTCCGCAACTAGACGATATGTCAAGGCCTAAAAACCCAACCCCTGCTGACCTAAGTAGAACAGTCCCAATTAAGAATGTTTGGCCATGTCTGCAGATTGGAAGAAGATCGGCTACCACGACAAGCATGAAAAACTAAGAGCCAGTGATCAATACTTCCTGGACGAACCAATTTCCGCTAGGAGGACAACATTAGACAATCTTTGAAGGACCGAGGACTAGAATGGAACCAGGACAGGAGGAAGACAGCCGATAGAATAGTATGGCGCTCTCTTACAAATCTCTACACCTCACGGTAGAAGAGGAACGAATAAGTAAAAAAGTAAAAAGTACTGTATTTTATTAATGATACTCTTTGCTATTCAAATTTCTTTCAAGTTTGCAGGTAATACAATATGGTTTTTTTTTCCCAAGAACTGTTACAAAGTAGCGTTCCTCTATAATAAATTATTATGTTTTTAGTTGCAATCTAATCCGTGTTTAATTGCAGAGAGAGTGAGCAGTATACATTTTAGAAAAATAACAGTTACCTATGCGCTAGTTTATCGACTGAATGTTTTCGTTGGGGAGCTGAACTGGTGTAATGGTTACCACATTGCGCTGGCGATCAGGTGTTCAAGGTTCAAGCCCGGGCGTGAGCATTTGATGGAGTTCCATCGACTGGGATTCTGACTGAATAACCTGAACGGCTCCTGAGATAAACCCTCTGTGTATGGGAAGGAGCGAAGCTCCTGACCGGGTTGGAAAGAAAGTCCACAGGCTCCCCAGCCTCGCAATGACATGTCATTGGGCCGAAGGGCTGAAGCCCAAGTGCCGCTGGTTAAAGAAAAACATGTTTTTGCTGGACTCGTTATCTTACAACGTGAACTTCGTCGCGGAGAAATGAATCTGGTTGACACAGGAGACAGAATGCAAAGCTCGGGCGTATCGCGCTGACAAAACAAATTGCATACTTGAAACATCTTCATGTCATGTTTATTTTTGTGTTGCTTTTAACATATCTTGCTCTCTAAGGACAATCACATGTGACCTACATTGCATTTTTTAATGTTTCCTACGTTTATCTTTAAAATAAATACATTATTTACTTACTTCAGAGCTAAGAATGATCTGTTTTTTCCCTGTGGCGGAAGGAGAGAAGATCCTCAGGAGACGGGGTAATGCGGGCGATAGAAAATGGATAGGATGAAGGCGCTATGTTTCATCGTATGTGTTTATAAATAGCTGTTGTCAACTCGACATTCCTGACGTGTTGCCAAGGACAAATAAACATTGCCACATCACATAATCTTGTCCAGCCCATTTTGTGATGAGGTGAGCAAAAATGTGACACGCCGTCCGTGAAAAAAAATGCTTACCTGTCTTGGAACCTTTGACATGACGGTGTCAAGTTTTTCAACCTCTGCTGAGTGGAACAAGGTGTCAGGAAAGTGATGAAGTTCCACATGAAATTTTAATTCTCCCGGTTCCATCATGTGAATTATTCCACGTCGTCAACATAATCCGAGGATTGTACTGAATTTTTTTAAAAGTACATGAACATTTATGGATATGTTTTTGAAAACATGTATTTATTTAAAAATAACCCATCTTTAAAACATCTTGTTTAGTCATTATTCATCTTCTTGTTTTCGACCATTGTCCAATTTATAAACTGCATCTCTTTCTAACAGCTTTAACTCTTTTTTTCCAGTCTGGTTTTTCTTATGCAATTGCTTTTCCGTGCTGTTGTCTGTGTCACGGATTGCCTCCCTTGCTTTGCAGTAGTGGTCCTACAGTTGCCAAAACTCAAGAGTATCTAAAGTGGGTCGTCTAAGGTATCTACCTTCGCACAAGATTACTCTTGGCAGAGATGTAGATAGAAAGATAATGACGCTTCTATCTCAAGGTAGTGGTCACAAGATAATTCAGAAGTCAAGAGCAATGCTGTATGGGGCCGAGCAATTGTTAACTTATGCATGTCCGTCGCCTTTTGTGAAGAATTAAGCAGTGGTTTAGCCCGTACAAGCTTCCAGCTGGTGTAAATCCAGCGAAATTCCCTTTCACAGGAAGTAGTTCTATAGAAGTATATATATATATATATATATATTATATATATATATATATATATATATATATATATATATATATATATATATATATATATATATATATATATATATATATATATATATATATATATATATATATATATATATATATATATATATATATATATATATATATATATATATATATATATATATATATATATATAAAAAAAATATATACATATATATATATATATATATATATGTATATATATATATATATATATATATATATATATATATATATATATATATATATATATATATATATATATATATATATATATATATATATATATATATATATATATATATATATATATATATATATATATATATAGATATATAGATATATAGATATATAGATATATATATACATATATACATACATACATACATACATACATACATACATACATACATACATACATACATACGAACATACATACGAACATACGAACATACGTACATACATACAACATACGAACATACATACGAACATACGAATAGACGAACATACGAACATACATACATACATACATACATACATACATACATACATACATACATACATACATACATACATACATACATACATACATACATACATACATACATACATACATACATACATATATACATACATACATACATACATACATACATACATACGTACATACATACGAACATACGAACATACGAACATACATACGAACATACGAACATACGAACATACGAACATACATACATACATACATACATACATACATACATACATACATACATACATACATACATACATACATACATACATACATACATACATACATATACACATATACACATATACATATACACATATGTATATATGTATATGTATATATGTATATGTGTATATGTATATGTGTATATGTATATGTATATATATATATATATATATATATATACATATACATATATAGCCTTGTTCATACGTATGCTTTCACACTTATAACAACTGAATCAACTAAGATTGTTATGTTTTAAAATAACATTTAACACATTTAATAATCAATTAGTTTTAACAAGTTAAAATAGTGATAAAATTTATCGTCATTGAGACGGGGTTTGAGGATTTAAATTTAAAATTAAAGTTTGATGTCCGTTTGCTGGTGCCTTTTACAAGCACTTAGCTGGTATAAGTTTGTCCTGCAGCCGTGGTTTTCGTCGATTCTTTTGTGATGATGACTCTTCACAGTATGATAGCTTAGTTTCTCGAACCGTCTGATAGCTTAGTACCACGTTTTGATTTTTTTTTAGACAAAATAGAAACAAATGCCTCTGCTAAGTACGTACATTTGTGGGCTGCAAATTAACAGGCGCATTGTCTCGCTGTTCACCCACCAATGTTATTCTCTCGAAATAATTATTCTTGAGTATACATTGCGTAACTTTCATTTGAAATCACCAATATTATTCTGCGTATTAAAATGGGGAAAATGTGTCTGGACAGCACGAACTGCAATGATTTGCCTGAATTACAAGTAACAAGGTACATATATCTCACAAAATAATGATACAGTTGATGCACACGTGATGTAATCATCACTCATCACTGCTCCATTCAGAGTCTGGGGTCACCTCTGCTGTTGGTTTTCTGTACGACTAGCAAGAAGAAATCACCAGTGCTTGCTGTAGTGGTTTATGAACATACTATTTTATATGTTGAGATTGCCAGCCTCACATATAACCACTTAGCAAGATACAAATGTCGAATTCACATTTGTAAAATAAATGTTTACACTTACCCCAAATTAACTATTGGGAACACAATCTCCTGCACAGTTTAGAATGGATACAGCACTTTATTAGATGCTTCGAATCACTTGGTCTGGGAAATTATAGTAATCCTCTTATGGCGGGTGTTCTGCGAATCACTTGGTCTGGGAAATGTTAAAAATCCTCTTATGACGGGTGTTCTGCGAATCATTTGGCCTGGGAAACTTTAGTAATCCTCTTATGACGGGTTGTCTAAATCCTTATGTATCCAGACTTCGTATTTAAAATGCGGGTTTTCTTGTAGGTTTTAAAGTATCCAAAATACTTTTGATCTGTTACTTATAATATAGGAAATCTTTGTCCGATCCTTCTCTCTCTCTCTGGCTTCTATGAGTTGCTAGTTTGACGTTACGATGCAGTCTGAATTGCGTCTCCAATTTCGCTAGATTATATTTCTCATTTCTCAGTTCAAATCCCAGATTGTACTTTTAGATTAACTTCCAATGAAAGTCAATGTATATTCCTGCTCTCAAAGTGCTGCTGGGCAACAGTAATAAGACTATCTCTCCCACTTCAAGTTCCCTATCCTTAGCTTTTTTATTGTAGTAAGCAGCATGCTTCCTCCTGGCCTGTCTCAAGTTATCATTTGCCAGTTTCCAACCAGTTTTAATCTAGAGGTTAACTCATTGACATATTGGTATGAGGATGTCACTGCTTTTTCATCAGTCCATGTCCGCAGCAATGCTTCCAGTGGACCTTTGATTGGTCTTCCAAACAACAAAGTAGCTGGAGCCAATCCCGTTGAGTTATGTGGGACTTTCCTGTATGCAAATAATGCAGCAGGTAAATATGTATCCCAAGTATTATGTTTTTCACTTGCCAGCTTTCTCAGAATGGAGATAAGGGTCCCATTGAACCTTTCTACTTGTCCGTTCCCTTGAACATGATAAGGGCTACAGTGATAGTGTCTGGCTTGAAATATCCTGAACACCTCTTGTGTTAGCTTTCCCTTAAACTGAGAACCACTGTCAGTCAATATGTGATGTGGGAAACCTGATCTGGTGAATATTGCAAACAATGCCTCTGCCACATGTTTTGAATCAATAGATGACATGGCTACGGCTTCTCCCCACATTGAGCAAGTATCAACCAAGGTTAGGATATAAGCATTTCTCTTCTTGGTTCTAGTGAGGGGTCCAACAATATCCACTGCAACATGTTCAAAAGGCGTTTCCATAATGGGCATTTCTCCCAGTGTTGCTGGTGCAGTCCTTTATTTAGGAGCTACTCTTTGGCATTCTGTGCAGGATCTCACATACCTCTTTATGTCTTCTGTGATTCCTGGCCAAAAGTAGTGACAGGCTATCCTTTGTTCAGTGGCCCCTATTCCCATATGTCCGCTAAAGGGTATAGCATGTCCTAGTGTCATAACCTTCTCTCTGTATAATTTGTGCACTACCAGCTGTTCTTTAGATCCTGTTCCAGCTTTTCTATAGAGTAGGCCATTTTCATGTAGAAGTCTCCTTTCTCTGGAGGGTTATGTCATTCATAACTCTCCACTCCCAAAGGAGCATAGGCCTTCAACAAACACCTGCCAAGTCTTCCTGTCACGTGCCATCATCTCAAGTTCTTTCCACGTTTTCCTCATCATTTTCACCTCTGTTTCCAGCTCTCTTCTCCATATGCTTCTTGGTCTACTTCTGCCTCTCTTGCCCTGGGGGTTTCAGAGCAAGGACTGCCTTGTAATGCTATCAACAGGTTTCCTCAGTGTATGTTCTATCCATCGCCATCGTCTTCTTCTCATCTCTTGTTCCACTGGCACTTGTCTAGTTCTTGTCCTCAGTTCCACATTGGTAACCTTGTCATACCATTTTAATCCCTCTATTCTACGCAAGCACCAATTTATGAAAGTCTGTAGCTTTTTGGTTGTTGTCTTTGTTGTTTGGAGGGTTATGTGCCTATGGCAATTTGCCTAAACAAAGCTTCAATGTGATGTCTGCTGTTTGAGCCTTTTTCATCTCTTCTGGAAGAGTATTAATGATGTTTTCCTCCATTTTCGTGGAGCTTGCCCTAGTCTGTACTGACGCCATAACTACCGGTTTTATAGGTTCTCCAAGAAAAACATACCTACGTATCAAGGGGTAAATAGGATCTTCCATCACTGCTGCTTTGATTTTTCCTTCTACATAGCGAGATCTTATGTTGATTCGGGCTATGGGTAGTGTCACGGTTCCTGCTCCCTTGATTGGTCCTATAATTTTTACTGTTTCTGTTTTTATCTGGTCAGGACTCACCAGAGAAGAGCACACTACTGAATCAAAATCTAAGCCTGTATCATATAAACACAGTACTTTAGTGCCATTTATGGTCACTTCCTCACAGACAGGGGGATGATGGAGGTCCTTCTGACTAACTGCCAGTTCTTTTTTTCCATTGTTCCCTGTTGTAATACATGCAGCAAGATGAGGAGGATTCTTCATTCTGCAGACCGCAATATTGTGGTTACTCATTTTGGCACGTTTTATACCACTTTCCTTCCTTTCTTGAAGGTTTCTTATCTGATCCTAGCGGGTTCTTGTCTTTATTATCATATCTTGGTTTGTACTTAGTTGTATTGTCTTTTTGTTCAACCTTGGTTGGATTTTGGTTTGGTTTAAAACTTTCTCCCGGTTTCCTCTTATTCACTTGAGACATGGGATGAGCCAGTTAATGACTTTCTGCATAGATGATTATTTCCTCTAATCTCTCTCTCTTATGTTCTACTAAAAATGTCTTTGTCTCAGGAGACATGGACTCCAGGAGTTGTTCTATTCAGTTGTATCTCAACCCTTGGTTTGGATTTTGGTTATGTGTTGTTCTCTTGATCCCTTAATTCATCTCTCTCTTATGTTCTACTAAAAATGTCTTTGTCTCAGGAGACATGGACTCCAGGAGTTGTTCTATTAAAATCATCTCCTTGATCCCTTCAAAATCCTGAGTAAAATTTCCTAACTGGCACCACCTCAGCAAGTACATCTCTAACCTTGCTGAAAACTGCAGATATGTCTCTCCTGTTAGAAGTTTAGCAGTTCTAAATCTTCTTCTATACGCTTCTGCATTTTGTTCATACCTAACCAACAATGCTTGTTTTAAGGCTTCATAATTGTTTTGATCTTCTCTTGGAAGTTTTACGAACACATTACAAGCTACACCTCTCAATCCTTGTGACAACTTCAAATTCCACTTCTCTTTTTCCAAGCCATATGTAGTGGCCAATCGCTCATACCTGTCAAGGTAATCTTCTATTCCTTCGTCCTTTTCAACAAACGGGTCCAAATGAAAGTTCATTTGAGGTACTTTGGCTGGAGCTATTGTCAGAATGAGGTGAGCTACCACCAGTATTGCCTGCAGTTGCCTGAATTTGCAGCTCCTTTAATCTCAATTGATGGTCTCTCTCAGCATGTAATTTCCTCTCCTCTGCTTCCATTATTAGTCTTCTTTCTGCTTCCAGTCTTTTGGCTTCTCTTTCAGCTTCCAATCTTTTTGGCTTCTCTTTAAGCTTCCAATCTTGTGGCTTCTCTTTCAGCTTCCAATTTTTTGTCTTCTCTTTCAGCTTCCAATCTTTTGTCCTCTCTATCCAAATATTTATCCACTTCAGTTGCGACATACTGGATAAGAGCATCACCTGTCAATCCTAAGTCCTTTCCCTCTTGCATGATCGCAGACCGAAACTTCACCAAATCAGCCATGACTATATGTAAAAGGGTATCTAGTTTTACCTTTTACCAAGTTATCTTAATTAAATTTAATTAACTAATTGAACAAATTAAATTCCAAGTAAAATGTGAGCTTCAACTGTTTCCTAATTACTTAATAGTACTTTTCCTATATAAACAAAAATTCAATTTTAGAATTTAATTCAAAAAATTTACTTTAGAAACACTTGTGGCACTAGACAGACTTCTTCTTCTTCTTCCGTCCTTAGCCACCGACCGTCAAAGCAGTCAGTGGCCATTACGCCTAGTGGCGTCTTAGGGCAACAGCAGATAGGCTTTCTTTGCCATTGTTTCCCATTACGCCTATTGGCGTCTTTAGGGCAACGGCAAATCAATCCATCTGCTGCTGTTTCCGTAATCGAAGTGACTGGCAAACTTCTATTTCCAGTCCCCACTTTTATTACGTTTGGGTAGTTTTTTTGTTCAGTTTCGTTTTTTTTTAGTTTCTTAGTATGTATTGTGTACATCCGGGGGCAGAAGTCACTTCGTTTTCAGCCATGCTTCGCCTTCAGGGAAGTACCTAGGTTTTATTTTTATATTTCTTTAAGTTCTTATGTCTCCTATCTAGCCTTAACTTTCTTTCTTTTCCTGACGAAGGCCTTGTGGCCGTAACGTAGACTACTTTCTTTGTCTTTTGTCCTCGTAAGATGAATCACCTTTTTTCGATTTTTTTCAAACCCATCCATTGTTCTGAAAATCACACTTCAGTCCAATCCCAGCAATCAGGGGGAAAAAGCTATGGAACACTTCAACCTCTGGGCTCCTGTTATGTTTAGGTAGCAGAATTTAAGGTCCACTTGACTTCAGGGTTTTTGAAATTCGAATATAGAACCTGGAACAAGGAGTATCAAGTGGCTAGGCGATGTCATGGAGACCTATTACATCCTATGGTGTGTATGAGATGAGGGTGTCATCAGGTGTCTGCATGTATGATGAATGATACATGGCCTTGTATGATTTAGATATAGTGAGACAGACTGGTGTCTACTGCAAAACATTGTTTCAGATATAATAATACTTGAATAATCAAAGCAATATGAATATATGGACACGATGTAACTTTTGCCTTCCTCACATACATGCCAAGTCAGTACTGGTCTTGCTGGTAGGTTATAGACCCAGACAAAACCAGAATGGTTATATTTAGCCCTGACAGGGACTGTGGAGGTTATATTTGAGGTTTTCCAATCTTCAGCAATCATATCCACACAAACAATATGTCCGATACATTCACAACACTCTAAAATCTGAAATAAAATTGATATTATTCACATGGATATCTATAGTAAATCTACAGACCCTCTAAGATCGATTCCAAGCTCGTATGAAGATTAAAATTTGCGAAGAATGTCTGCCCTGCATGCAGTGGGAACTGACGTAGTGTGGCCGGGTAGGGAATTGGGGGTTGCTGTTTTATTGCAGAGAGTGTTAGATCTAGATTTACTAGCTTGACCGCTAGAGTTCGCAATTTCTCCCTTACAGTCTTACGAGATTTTACCAGGTTCGGGGACTATCCTCTAAGGTGTTGTATTAGAGCAGATGTGTTTTATTTATATGATTTACCAGCAAGAGCAGTTATGGTTCATTTATATTTCCTTCCTTCCTCTCATGAATGTATGGCAAAGCAAATGAGTGACGACCTGCCTTTAGTATAAACGTGACATTCTACGTATATCTTGGTCATATAATAACAGAAGATGGCGAAACAGAAATCAAGAAGAGAATAGGAATGGCCAAAGCTACATTCAACAACATGAAACATATACTGACATCCAAACAGTTATCTCATAAATTAAAACTGAGAATCATAAAGTGTTATATATATTCTGCATTTCTGTATGGTGCAGAAACATGGACGATGAATAAGCATTTGGAAGAAAGAATTGAGGCTCTTGAAATGTGGATATATAGAAGAATGGGGCGTATCTCATGGAAAGAGATGAAAACAAATAAGGAGGTCCTAGAAAATCTAGGTATGAAAAGCTAATGAGAGAGGTCAAAGTTCGGCAGCTAAAATACTTTGGCCACATGAAAAGGCATAACACCTTGCAGAAGACCATAACAGAAGGGAGAGTTGAAGGCAAACGTGTAAGGGGAAGACAGCGCTATAAGTGGGAAGATAACATCAAGAGATGGACGGGAAAGAGTCTATCAGAGTGTACCACCAAGACAAGAGACAGAAGACGTTGGAGATCCATTACAGCCAACCTTCGTTGTGGAGATGGCAACTGATGATGATGATGACTTTTATTTAATTATATACGTAATTACAAGTCGACATGGCAAAACTTCATAAGACACATATGACAATTATTCTTCAGAGCATATTTCTTTTCAAAATCCCGCTGTATGAGTTTCTAACTTCATTATAACCATTCTGGTTCTATTCTTAGGAAATTCTTTCTTGTTCATAATGCCATATTTTCAAGTAAGTGCATACCAGTAGTGCAATAGGGATTACTCTGCTTCTTCAGGATATAAAATTGCCATATCTCCTCCTGATATGTTATTGCTTCATCAAAACAAATCAATCCTGCATGTACATTTGAAAAGAAAACTTTCAGCCATTATTTCCTTTCTAAATCTGCAACAATCATTCGATTTCGACATGTCAATAATTGTATAGTAATTAGTTCCTACTTACAGACTTCGAATATAGAGTTTAAATACACAAAAATGCACTTTGAAGAGAACATGCCATCATCCCTGGAATTTCTAATTCTTCAACTTGAATAAACTTTCATGCAGTAAACCACTGCGTTATGAGCACAAACTTGCTTGTCTTACTAGCTAGACGCGTCCCTTCCAACTAACTAGGCTGGTGGGGAAAATCGCGTCCCTTCTAAATTTTTTCTGAGCTCACGATTGGGTAAAAATCACGTGACTAATTTTGACATGTAACGCGACTCTATCCTAATTAAAATTTAATCTGTTTCTCGGAAAGTAGAAATTTATATGCTAATCTGGTTTTTATAGCCTGTTTCCAAAGGAACAACTATGTACACGGCTACATATAGATCCCGGGGCTCCGCAAATGTATCCCGTAGGGAGACATTTGAGTACTATCAATAACAAAAATTCATCCCAAAAAATGTTCTAAGTCTAAAAATATTTTGAAAAAAAAAATTTTTCAAGTTCAAAAATTTTCTAAGTCCAAAAATATTTTAGAAAATTTAACGAAATTCCTACATCTGAGCTCCTATGTCTATATGGGACTGTCGTCTATAAAGGGGCCTTATAGATGGACATCATCTCCAAAAATGCAAACTATCTTTCATATCAATACATATTTCAACCAAATTTACAAATTGGCAACACTGACCAACAAAATCCTAAAAACAATCATAAGTTCAGCACTCAACAGAATGTGACGAGTGGCAACACTGAGAAATGAACAATAAACTATCTTATTTGCAGAACTTGGCTGCATTATCATAATCTATTACATTTCATTCAAAAATATAGTTGATTACATTCTCTTAGATATGGTGGGGGTGTTATCTCTTTTCTTTTCCTGTTATTTGCTCCATATTAAAAGCCTGCAAGTACTTAAAAAATCTTTTTTCTTCATGGCGTACTTATTTATTCTATTTTCCAAGTACTCTGCAATATCCCAAGAAATGTCCAAAATCTCCAATTCCTATGGTAATGGCAATCCACTTTCATAGAATAGCCAATGTTTTCATGGGTACTCATCATTTCCTTTTTTTTTTTTTTTTTTTTAGTGAATGAGCCACTTGCTCATTATTACATGTAGAAAACATCTCTAGACATAATATGCATATTTTATCAGACGATAATATAACCAGCATCATTTTTATAAACATTCATTTTTCACAATAAAAGCATTAAAACCTCATAGCTTATCCTTATTTATTTATTTGTATGTTTCCTTGTGTTGCATACACATTTTTGAATGCACAGATTACAAATGTACGATATGTCTATTTAATATGGAAAATATATTGTTGTATTTAATTGGGTACGAAAATGCTTTCTTTTGTAAAGCCAGATAATCCATGTTTGATTTATACGTTTGATTATATGGATAATCTCCCTTGATATTGATCGGGCGTAAGAATACTTATATTTTGGCATTCATCATTTGTCATAGCCAGAAAATAGATTGATCGTTCTTAGAATGTTTATGGCCTGAATTCATATGTATTACATATTATTAGTGCAAGTAGATTCAGTCCTATATTGTATATTTTGTATGGGTAGGCAGGACTATATTCTTTATGCCGCACTAGCGGAGGTATTGGTTGTCTTGGCGAGTCGTGATGAGTTCCGATATTGCCGCCTACAATGGCTGGTCACGCATTTCCAGGGTTGGTCCTTTCTAGAGTGGAAAATGATTTATGAAGTGATTTCTTCAGTAGGAGATTGTGTTTCTACAAGATTATAGTGTTAGAGACTCTCCTCATGTACTGTATTATGTACTATTCGGACTCAAGGTAAATCCACTCCCTTTTTGACGATCTCCTTATGGTTAGACCTAGATGAAGCAACGTATTTTCGTGCATCGTTGGTCGTTAACTAGATATTGTTGTAGATGACAGGTTCCATCAGCGCTTATGTCTTCATGAAGTAACCTTCTGACAAAGGGACTGTATGGTAACTCTGGAAAGTTATACTTATTCAAGTTTTGAATCAACTTTGGCTGATGATTATTCTTCTGCTGGGCGAGTGAGCGAAAGCTCAGGGAAGGAGGCCATTTTTTGTATTCCTGTCATCATTATAGATCACTGTCCAGAGAACGGGTCGTGTATCTTACTATTCGGACAGTGGCATGGAGATCTCATTTATATGAAAACCCCTTATCGTGGTTTTTACAGTATGATATAAACATTGAACATAAGCAACCTAAGAAACTTAGCAAGGGAAAGAAGGTTCGTCCATCGAACTCTTCAGTTGTTGACCGATCCGCCTTTACTGACGCGTTCAGTCAGATAGGGGATGCGGCCATAATGTATAACAACATTGAATGCTGTTTTGTACCACCCCATTATATTTGAATGTTCCATGACATGGGATCTACTAGTCATGCCTGAAGATTGATGTGTCAACATGTACTTAGGAGCTATTCGTTCTGCCCCAGTATGTGCGTCTGAATAAACTGTATGAAAAGATTCCAGCAGTCTGCATTGGTGCCTTATAGACATGAGTGAATGAGTGCTTTAGATTGGTCAAGATACGAACAGTCCATCATTCGCGTTTATAACACTCTACACTCTCACTCCAGATTTACACCATCCTGCGTCGGTTGAATTGACCAAGTTAAGGGCCTGCTCCTCCTGGAGCCTCAGAGGGAAACTACTTCTTACAGCTGCCTTTGCCTTCCCTAACTCAGGACTAGAGTGAGTTACCCATTTACAGTACAGTCGTGGGTTTTTCCACTTTTTACACCTTGTTATTCACATTTTCCAAATGGTAAGTGTATAAACTCGTTCTAAGTCCGTCACTGTAGAAAAAATGTTCTATATTACATTTTTTTTCTTCTTCAAAATATGTGATGTTTGTCTCCAATATCCGTACGTCTGGTGGTGATCGTGTCCATTAGTCAGTTATTTCTAATCATTCCTTCTTTTCTGTCAACACAGTATTTTTTTTCTGTGAACTCTTTCCTAGAAATATTATTTTATATATATATATATATATATATATGTATATATATATATATATATATATATATATTTTTTTTTTCCAAAGATCTTCTTTGACTTACCATACATCAATTTTCAAACATCAAACTATTCAGCAACCAACAGACGAATATGTTACTATCATATTATGAAATATAAGGGAAAAGGAAAATATAGTTTCAAATCATCATGAATTTTCTACATTGGGTTCCGTATTACTTTATTTTCCCTGTTAAGACAACTGCTTATACTCTTGACAATATGTATCCATGTTGTCACTCTCAAGGCATCCTTGTATACCGTTTATATTTGTCTCCTTTTTTTTTTTCATAACACCAATGTATCATTTATGGTGTTCCAATATCATTGTATCTATTCTTGTCCTCCTGTTATCTTGAGAATTCATCCTTAGTAACTCCCTATGTACCTTATCTAGCAATACATTTATCAAAAACACATCAAACAATTATTTATGGAACAATCAACTGAGATGTAATAACTTTTTGACAATATGAGATGAAAAAAAAATTTTGGGGTCATCACTCAAAAAATGTGACATAGAAAGGAAGAAAAAATATTCAGTTGATCGTGAGGAATCTACAATATTCTTATAAGACAAAGTTCCTGGCACTCTGACTACTATTTATCCATATTATTTCTGGTTATCCTTGCATACAGTGTACCATTTCCATTTTCTTTATAAGTCCAATTCATCGCTCATGGTGCTCCAATATTTAAAATGTGGATCCTTCCTATTCCTCTTATTCTGTACTGGAAATACATCCTTATTAATTGTCCATGTACTATATCTGTGAATATTTATCAACAATATATCAACTAATCATTTATGGAACCATTAACACAAATGTCTAGACTTTACCAAAACATGAACAAAAACATGTCTTTTTACATATGTGCAAAATTTCGACACCAACTCTGCCTTCGCAGGTCGAGGGTTAGTCAGAGTTGTGTGGTGCCTGTAACATCCGCTGACTACAGCCAGATGGGTGACATATGGTACTTATAATTCAAAAATCTCATCCGTCAGTTATATCTTAAGTGTGGGGCGGGGGTCTATTTCATGGTGTCCTTGACAAAGTTTGCTGCATTTCCAATCTAGGTATTCTTTTCTTATGTCATAATATCTCCATGATATGTCTGTGACATGTCTGTCCTTGGGATAACATTATTATTATTTTTTTTTTTTATCCTCGGGGTGAGCAGATCTCAGTACGTCCAATTTCATCAATCATGTATTTTCCTCCTGTAATTCTGGGTATGTTATGAGTATAGTAAATTGTCAATTTATTTCAACTATCGTACAACATTCTGTAATTCGTGATAAGGAATAGTCATTTGTTATACAACAATGTTCATATTACAAAGGCAATGAGCAAAAATCAAAGAGATATCTTCTCCAAAAATGCAGATGTATCTCTATTTCTCCCAGCTCTGGGCGTAGTAATTATTCAGTCATTATTTTTTTTTCCTCCATTATTTAATCTCCATTTTGTGTCCTTAGTACCTGTGGTTCCATGGGATTATCATAATCTATTTGTCTCTTGTCTACTGATAATCCTTCAATAATGACTTCAAATATGGTCGTCATATGTGCAGTAATCATCTGCTCTGATTTGTTCCATGTCCATGGTATTCATCAAATATTCTATTATATCCTTGTCTTATCTCGTAACCACGAAAGACTAAAATTATTGCTCCTCCAATGTTAATGTGGGGGATTTTGTGCATAAACATTACAACAAAATCTCAGCTGTGACAACATAAAGTTTCACCCTAATAGAAAATTTGCATCTTCATCATACATAAACAGTTGCTTCTTCATCTCGTGTGCCATCAGTGGCTATCATCCGGTAATGGGTGTTCAATGTGGGTTCAGCATATACAAATGCTGTAGAGGGGTATTTCATTTGCTAAGTCAGCATGTGCAAATGCTATTTCTTTAACATGGGCAAAGGCATCATCAACAAATAGTTGTAATTTGTTCAATGTGGGGTCAGCATATACTAATGCTCTCAAATGATTTTACATTTGCAGAAAATCAGCATGCGCAAATGTCATTGGGGTACTTGTCATAGGCAGTATCAACAAAATACTGCTGGAGTATCAGAGATCATGCTGGTGGGGGTATGACTGGTAATGGGCAGTAGGAGTAAAAACTAATTTCTCACTCTGAAATGGTGATTTATTTTCTCTTTTTCTTTTCTTTTATGTCGGCTGCTAACCTCAGGGCAGTCAATGTTTTACAATATTGGCTTATCATGATCAAAATGTGTGAGGGTGGCATATAAACATATAATACATCTTATAAAAAACATTCCAATTGTTTTTCTCTTCTCATTTTTTTGTTATGTTTTGTCTCTTTTCATTTTTTTTTCTTTTTCATTTCTTTTTTCCATTTCTTTTCTGTTTTCTTGTGATTTCTTTTCTCTTTTCTTGTTTTACATTTCATTTTCTTTTCTTGTGATTTCTTTTCTGTTTTTATCACAAGTACGAAAGAATGATAAAAATCAATTCACTAAACACAAGAGATACTATCAATATTCCTAATAGTAAATCTCAACCAATAGGGCTGCAAGTAATAGTTTAGGTTAGAAACAGAATGAATATTTGTAGCAGTGTCTGTTGTCAATAAGTGGCGAGGAAAGGGTACATCAAGGATCTCCTGATTACAACATGATTGTAATTCCAAGGAATGAATATGATTGGGATTGAAAAGATCACAAGTCTAGAATGTCGTCTCAATATAGTGGAAAGGAAAAATAGTAAGTTAAAGATGTTGTAACAGTGGAGTGAAGAAAATCTTACTATAGAGAGTCAAGGTTGGGATATGGAATCTTGGAGAATGTTTAAAATCTTGACAGTACTAATATACATCTGGGTCTAAAATAATAATGTACATTGGAAAAATAAATAATCCTGTGGAGAAAGATAGCATAACATGCAATACTAGTTTTGGGTAATGAATTATATGTTGTTAACAGATGTCATAGTGGGAACAGTATGATTGATCAAGGTGATAGAATAAAGGAGTTTAGCATAAATGAGATCACAGAAATATTAGTATGAGGTAAGAAAAAAAAAAACTACTGGTGTAAGGTCTGCATGAAAATGCACTAAGATGCGAAATTACAGAACTCTGGAACTGCAAGGACAAGAAGTCTGGTGAATGGAGCGTGGAATATGATCAGTTTCAAAAGTAGAGATGAATGTTACAACAGAATAGTGTGACACCGTGTTATAGGTAAGGTTGTGTAACATTCTAAATATTAAGAAAATGTCTGTAACTAAATAATGTCTGTAAACTCGTAACACCGTGTGTTATCAATTGTTTTGTCATTTTTATTTCACAAAACTATACTATCTAATGAAAATCCTCCGTGTGCTGGTCTTGATTTGTTCTCTGGGCATCAGTATTCTAAGGCTAGAAAAAAATAACTTTCTCAGTGGGGGCTTTGACATCTTAGTCTGGAAGCAAGTCATTTGAACTGTCAAAAAATGAAAATAGAGTACATGGGAAAGTACCATTGTTAAGTAATTTTTTCACATTCGCGGCGACCGTGTTCGGAGTTGGCGAACACATAAAACACCTGGGCGTGTTTCATGAATAGCTTCTCAGTACCAGGGAGTTATAACTGTATTTCTCATAGTCTCTGCCCGCTTGTTGATTTGTTTCTCCAATTCCCGCAGTGCCATAAGGAAGGCCGAATTGGGATCATTATTGACCGGTTGTACAGCGGGTACAGCACTGGAGATGGCATTGTTGACATTGAGAGGTTGATGGTGCAAACTGAAGCAAACGTCAATGGTTGTACTGTGGCTGGAGGTGACATGACATTGACTGATTGTTGGGGCGCAAAGGAAATCAGTGATGATGGCAATGTAGCCTGGGAATGTGTGGCTAGAGGTGACATGACTGGCGGTTGTGGCAGTTCTACAAATGTGGCCACAGGAGGCGATTCGTGAGGCTCAGGAAAAAACGATTCAACCGTGGTGTTGACTTCTGAAAGTGTGGCGCTGTCTACAAGTGGGGCGCTGAATATTGACTCGATACCACTATCTGAGTCTGATACACAGGACATTGTGTCGTCTTCATGTTCATTGGAGTTTTGGACCACTGTATGAGGATCGAAGTGTTGTTCTATTATTTTCAGTTCAGTTTCATCCTCATTCAGTATTTTGGTTTGAGTGGCTACTGTCGTTCGAGTGTGGTTAAAAGGTGACGTAGGAAGGTCTGTTTGTGTCGCGACAGAGGTCGTCTTTGGTTCATTCATAAATTCTTCTTGTTTGTGCATGATTCGGGTTAGTCTATTTGAAATAGGGGTACATAGCGTCGTATTTGTTTTCATAACACCGACTTGCTGACGTCTGTGAAGTGGTTTGATAAGTGCCCTGAAACCATCTTCTGTTGTGATCATACATGTCACATTGTTGTTTAGATGCATGGAGATTCTTTATCTCGCAAATCTTTTGATGCCTGACATTGTTGATTACGTTTCTGACTGCAATACGGTAATTTCTTCTGTTGAGGCTGTTCCAGTGGTTCTTAGTATGTTTATTGAAGCAATACAGGGGACTGTCGGATTCCTTACTGTAACGTCTCAGTATACGTGGGTAATGTAAGTTCCTCATATCGTCGACAAAGTAACGTTCCGCATCCGCGTGTGTCACTGCATTCATCCTGATAGAGGTGTGATTACAATAATTCATATCTGTCCCATGAATAATGAGATGTAAGCTCCAGGATTTACGTTTGGGATAACCTCCCGTCAGAAAACGACTGTTTCACTTGTCAGAGTCAGAGGGGCGGCGTGGGTTGGAGAAACTTGGGGAGGGGAACTGATGGGCAAAGCTCTGACACAGTGATGGCTCATGCTGCATGGGGTAACTTCCCGTCAGCAAATATTTCTTAAACATGTCAATCGGTGGGCTGTAATGGTTGTGTATATACGGGTTGGTTTTCCTGCTGCTGTTGTTGTACTCTTGGTGTTGGTATTTTCTCTTGAGTTCCATGTTTCGTTAATACTTCTGCTCTTTTGTAGAGGACTGGTCACTAGGCAACAAGTTGAGATGTGTGTTCCTCATGAGTTTCTAAACTTCATTATAACCATTCTGGTTCTATTCTTAGGAAATTCTTTCTTGTTCATAATGCCATATTTTCAAGTAAGTGCATGCCAGTAGTTCAATAGGGATTACTCTGCTTCTTCAGGATATAAAATTGCCATATCTCCTCCTGATATGTTATTGCTTCATCAAAACAAATCAATCCTGCATGTACATTTGAAAAGAAATCTTTCAGCCATTGTTTCCTTTCTAAATCTGCAACAATCATTCGATTTCGACATGTCAATAATTGTATAGTAATTAGTTCCTACTTACAGACTTCGAATATAGAGTTTAAATACACAAAAATGCACTTTGAAGAGAACATGCCATCATCCCTGGAATTTCTAATTCTTCAACTTGAATAAACTTTCATGCAGTTAACCACTGCGTTATGAGCCACAAACTTGCTTGTCTTACTAGCTAGACGCGTCCCTTCCAAACTAACTAGTGGGCTGGTGGGGAAAAAATCGCGTCCCTTCTAAATTTTTTTCTGAGCTCACGATTGGGTAAAAATCACGTGACTAATTTTGACATGTAACGCGACTCTATTCCTAATAAAAAATTTAATCTGTTTCTCGGAAAGTTAGAAAAAAAACTTTATGATGCTAATCTGGTTTTTATAGTGCCTCGTTTCCAAACCGGAACAACTATGTACAGGCCTTTACTGTAGTATTGACAGCACTTCCTTCCGTCTCTGGCTGGGTTTTTTCCAGTTGTCGTGTATTTTTTTTATAGGTGTTATGGCTACTTTTACTTAGTAGCTCGCCCCTTTTCAATCGTCTTACCAATATACCACGGAGTCTGTTGTTCGTTTATATCAGGATGTGTTTTCATTTATTGTTAATATGCTTTTGGTTATTATTTAACTTTTACCGTTAGATTATCTCTAGTTAAGGGTTTTATTTTTTATATTGTTTTTTAATTTTGTTAGTTTCTAGTTTCAATGTCGTTTAATTACCCTGAAGATATCGTCCTGGTAGAAAATTGATACTGTGTTTTTTTATGTGTTCAATGGCTCGGAGGTGCTTTTGGTCAATCCGTCATTTATCTGGGGGGGGGGGGGGGAGGTGGGGAATAGTCTTATCACCAAATGTTAGATCTACTGGCTTGCATCCTTGTTTCAAGTTTATGTTTTTTATATTAGTTAGCTTTTTGGTTTTTTGTTAATGTAAAGTGTTTTATCGCGCTCCTTTTGTAATTTCTGATTGGAGTCTTGTAGTTGCTTATGAGACTTTTTACACTCATTTACTACCTTGTGAGAGAGATACTACAGTAATGTCGATAAATGTTTTGCCTCTGCTGGTCATATTTTTTGCAGACGACCAGAAAGTGTTTAGTTGTGTTTGGTTCTTGACACTCTTCACATAGTGGGTTCCTCTATCATGAAAATTATCCAGTTCCTAAGCGCTTGAGCCTCAGCAATTTTTTTATTAATTGGTATTTTAGTTCATCTTTTTTCTGACATTTTTTTGCCTGTTTTTTCAGGATTTTTATATGAGTTTGTTCTTGCTTTTTTACTTTGGTCCCATGCTGTTATCCACTATTTACGTATTGCTTATGCAATTAAGTTCTTAATTTCAAACTTACCTAATCCTACTTCTCGTCAATTTGTTATAGTTAGTTCTTCCCCCTTTGGCCTTCTTTGTCTGTAAGCTAATTTCCGTGCTATCCCAACCATGTGTGGAATCCATGTTAGTGTAATACACTGCATCACCTATAGTGTGCAGATATGTATTGGGACCTGTAGTATTTCCTCTATAATATCATGGTCTGAGTACATTAATTTCTGTTTTGATAGCTAGCTTGTACTGATGAAAAGGGAATCTGTAAGAATGGTTTTACTTTATTTTGGTGGGTTTTCTGCAGCTATTTCTAAAGTTTTTAGGATTGCTACCTAATTCTGCTGTAAAGATGGATGTATTACCTGGTTACTTTTGTATCTTTTTTATATATTTTTTTTAATTTTTTGGTAGAATTGCTATTCCTGCTCCTAATTGTCCTTCTTCATCTTTTGACCCATCTGTATATATAGTTTAGGCTATTATTATTATAATACCGTTCTCAAGTACTCTTGTGCTTTACTTTTTGCTGAGATTATGTCGTTAGATTTGCTTATGATCTTTGATGGGTTGGGAGTAGTCGTTTTGGCACTTTTAGTTCCAATGGTGGGATTTTTGCTTTATACTGAGCACTACTGTTTATCATATTAAATAGGTTTGGGTGTTGATCACATTCATCCATTGTTTTCCACCCTAACGGGTATTATTATGGTTTAGGGGGTATGTGGCCTATGTACTGGTTACCCCTATCAAAGGTTTTTGTTTTTTGTGTGCTGGGTGAGTTGGATCTTTTGCCCAGTAGCTGAATCTCAACTCTTTTCTCCGTAGATCCAGGGGTATAATACCTAGCGCTATTTCTAATGCCTCTGCTGATGTTCCCCTTTGAAGCACCTGCTATTACTGAGAGTGCTTGGTTTTGGACTGTGTCTAGTTTTTTCTTATTGCTCAGGGCGGCTGATGCATAGACTACACTGGCATAGTCAAGTTGCCCCTAATAAATGATTTATAGAAGGTTAGCATTGTCTTATTGCAGGCTCCCCAACCACTTCCTTTCATATATCTTAGCATGTTAATAAGTCCCCTACTGCTTTGCACTAATAGGTCTATGTGTTTGTTCCCGTTTCGTTGCTCGTCTAGTACCATACCAAGAAATCTAGTTGATTTTGCTGTGCATCCTTTTTGCTCATTAATGCTTATGTCAATTATATTATTTTTAATTACAGCGCCCTCTACTGAAGATCATTCCTATGATTTTTTTTTAACGTTTAGGATTAAAAATCCCACTTGTTCATCCAGTCAGATACTTTATCTATTTGTTTTTGTACTGTTTTATAGAGGAATGGGAGGTTTCTTCCCTTCCTCCATATTGCAGCATCATCTGCAAACTGAGATAGGTTGTTTTTTAAGTCTTTAAAACTCGTCGCCTAGGTCGTTGACCATAATCGTAAAAAATAGATGGTGATATTACTGATTCCCTGTGGGATTCCATTCTGTTGTTCATACCACCTCAGATCTATCATTGTTTATTTGTACCGTGAAGTATCTATCCTGCAGGAAGTTTTCTAATTAATGTAAGTTCTGCCTTACTATACCTAATTTCCTGATCTTATAAAGTGTACCCTCCCTCCAACACTCATCATATGCTCTTGCTACATCAAGGAATAATGCTACTGTCTTTTCATTTCTTTTGAAGCCCTGTTTTAACATCATGTTCCAACCTCAACAGTTGCTGTATTGTATTATGTTGGCTTCTAAAGCCTGCCTGGGTTGGACTGTACAAATTATGCTTTTCTAGATGAAATTGTTAGTCTGCACTATTGACTACTTGTTTCTAGAATTTTACCTAGATGCGACGTTAACGATATTGGCCTATATGAGCTGACATCATGTGTTTCCTTATCTGGCTTTAGTATGGGGATGACCTACTGCTCTCTTTTCATGAAACATGGTACCCGTGCTGCGGTCTTCATAGAGGGTATGAACCTTACCCCCCCCGGTATTTGTCCCGAGATATTTCATAGCTCATGCCAGATTTTGGTTTATCTGTAAAGCTACTTTCTATTTCATCTCACTGAGGGGCATTTTAAAATAATTCGCAATCCTGTGTGTCTATATTTTCTTTTAATTCTTCTAGCAGTGTTTTTCGTCTATTTAT
Source organism: Oreohelix idahoensis (assembly GCA_024509875.1). Classification (NCBI taxonomy): domain Eukaryota; kingdom Metazoa; phylum Mollusca; class Gastropoda; order Stylommatophora; family Oreohelicidae; genus Oreohelix; species Oreohelix idahoensis. The sequence continues at coordinate 59,417 of JAMPIV010005020.1, read as the reverse complement.
TTCTGCCTTATCTAGACTGTCTATTGAGCTAACCTGATAGAAGTATTTAGCTAGTATGTTGGCTTTTTCTCTATCGTTTCAGCTCTCTTTGGTATTTTAATTGTTGGGATTTTGAATTTCTTGTTGTTTCCTCCTTTAATTGCTTTTAGTTTTCTCCAAACTGTAGTAACTTGTGATCTATGGTTTAATGTTTGACAATATGATCTCCAACCCTTGTCTTTAGCTCTGAATATTCATTTATTTGTTTCATTTCTTATTTTTTTATAGTTTGTGTAATTCTCTTCAGTTTTGGTTTTTCTATACTTTTATAGTCAGGGCCCTCTCCCTCATTTCAGTTGTTCTGAGCATCTGTCTGTCCACCATGGTACTGGATTTTTATCTTTGTTTCTTTTCCTATCTTTACCTTTTTGTGTTGGTTTTAAGTGATCAGGCATATTCCTGTTTGGTATATTATTTTATTGCTATTTTTAAAATCCCATTTATTTTAGTTTTTCTGCAAATGTATATCAGTACTGTTAGATTCAAATTTGTTCTATGTTTAGTTTACTTAGCTCCATTGGAAAGGACTCCCAGTTTGCTTTCTTGAGGTTCAGCTTGAATGTAGGTTTGGAGCTTCTTGGCACTAGTTCTGTATTTCTGTCGTTTAGCAAATTTATTATTCTATGGGTAAAGTGGTCTGAGCTGGAGTCATTCAGAACTTCCCAATTTAGCAGAAGAGGCTAAGCATTGGTGTTATAATACTTATGTCTATTGCTGTATCTCCTCCATTGTTGCATGGGTTCAACCCTTGTCACTGAGCGCATCATTTAGTATTATTAGCTCAGCACTTTCACGCTGTAGTCCAACAGATGTTTTTTCTGCTGGATCACTTACTGTTTTGTTACCATCAACACAATGCCTCATGGTGTGCATTAAAGTCACTGTTAAACGCATATAGGTGGAATTAAGGGGAGTTAAATGTTACAAAGATATCTTGGTAATGTACGGGTCAGATTTTTGTACACGCTAGTAAAACACGCTCTGTGTGATGATAGAATTTTGTTGGCAGCTGTATGCTCAGTCTTTGTTGAACACATAAGACATAACTGACTAGTTAGTTAGTTTGTTTCAAAATATGTTAAGTACAACGTTCGTCACTTGTCCCTAGTAAGATTTTTGGGTCAGGGGGACGGTTTGAGTCTGAGCTCGAGCTAGGTCTCACGCGGTGCAGAGATCGCGCATGTAAGCGATTTGCCCAAACTCTGTAGCTGAGATACTGGTGTTTAAATACTGAAGGACAGTTCGTTGCTGCGCCAAACCCGAGATACAAATAGTTAGTATACCATAATTTACACTGTCTGTCGCCCCCCTACCAAATGATATCTTTTGTGAAAGGGGGGGAATTAATGTGAGATTGAACAAGTATTTTCAGCCATGGATTGTAGGCCTTGACAACGATATACCCCACATGGACAATCGATACTAATGGGATTTTTGAGAACAGGCGATAGGACATTAAGCAGCTGTAAACCACCGGAACTTTTAGTACATAAAAAGGATCTGTATTTATGGATGAGGCCTCCGGAGTACTTGGGATCCAGGCTGTCATACAATTGAAAAGGAACAGCAGGTAACTTAAAGTCCCTTTATTGAATAACATATTTTGCCATGATTGTTCTTGCGTAAACTAACTGGTAACTCTGTTAAATAAATCGATGTGAAGACAAATTGTTACTCGAAGAGATAGAAAGACTTTTCAGTCAATGAAATGGCCGCCCCCCAGGATGAAGCTGAAAATGCCTGCTACAGAAAATCGGTATAGTAGGTGCATTTATCAATTTACAAAACAACTATGGTCACCAGCTGCTACTGCTATGGAAACACCTGTCCTACTGGTGAAATTAAGTGGAGATTCCACTGATTCACTCTCAACAGAAAAAGTTGTACTAATGATGGATGGGCTGAGCACTTCAATTGATCCGGCGCAAGGATATTGCGCTTACGTTTGTACTTGGATTTTTTAGGGCCAGAAATTGGGCCACTTAATTTTGCTTATTATGTTTATGGCCTGAATTCATATGTATTACATATTATTAGTACAAGTGAATCAGTCCTATATTGTATATTTTGGATGGGTAGGAGGGACTAGATTCTTGTTATTCCGGTCTAGCGGAAGTATGAGTTGTCTTGACAAGTCATGATGAATTCCGATGTACCGTGAGAATGGCGGGTACGCACTTTTCAAAGGGCTGGTAGATTCTTAAGGAAATATGCGTGATGAAGTGGTTTTCTTCTAAAGGAGATGGTATCTCTACTATAGTTTATGTTAGAGACTCTCCTAAGGTACGGTACAAAGTATAATTCGGACTCCATGTATTGCCAGACCCTATTTTGATGATCTCATGTCGAACAATTTTCGACCTAATCATGGAAAGGCATTGGTGCTATCGTATCGCTAGGGTCGTGTTTTGTATCGACGAAGACGACAGACTTTCCTGCAGCGGTTATGGCTACGTGAATTAACCTGATCACCGTAGAGCTGTATGGGAACATTTATGAAATCATTTATATACCCATTATAAATTAACTCTGGCTTATATTCTCCTTCCTATGAATGAGTGAACGACAACTCAGGGAGGCAGCCATGTTAGATTTCGGTCATCATATGTTTTGATCAATGCCAAGAGAACAGATTATTTATCCTATTATCGGACAGTGACAGGGAGATCTCAATCTTGCTAGAAACCCCCTCTTTCGTGGTTTCATAATATATGCTACAAACTATGGACGTCAAGTAACTTTAGTTATTTAACCCGGATCTGCCATTCAACTTTTCTAACGAGACCGCGTTTAGTCAGATAGGTGAATGCGGCCATAATGTATCATGACAATTCAACTTTTGATGTACTGCCCATTATTTCTGAATGTGTCATGACTTCAGATCTGCTATGTATACCTACAAATTGATATGTCAACATACCATGATGTACTCGTATGTCCCAGTGTGTACGTCTGAATAAATTGAGTAAACAAAGATTCCAGCAGTCTGCATTGGTGCCTTGTAGACACAAGTGTATGAGTGGTTATATTGGTCAGCACACGAACAGTACACCATTCGCGGTAATCACACTCTACACTTCTACTCATACATACACCATCCTGCGTGTGTTGTTGGAGTGACCAAGTTTCTCCGCCTGCCCTTCCCCTGGAGCCTTCATATTGGCTCATTCCCTAACTCAGGACTAGGGTGAGTTACCCATTTACAGCTGGGTAGACTGGGGGCATGCCTGATCTCAACAACACACCACTCTTCCTTACAGAGCATACAGACTGACACTTTACAGAGTGGAAAGAAGAAAGGAAACTTTACACTTACTAATGTCTGATGATCTGTAATGAACTGTTATCGATGATTATATACCTTTGGATTATGCACGCAATTACCTACGGATATTTTTGCTTACCTGATGTGTCATGATTTGCCGTGAACTGTAACCTGTGAAGTTTGCTGTCCCAACGTCAGTGTTGCGGTGTTAATAAATTGTGAAAAGTTACAGCTAGTTACAACATTCCCTGACCTTTTTACGTTTGCTGTGGTGTGTGATTACAGTCTGTTTAGATGAAAGGACCCTTTGCATTCACGTATGCATATATACCACATTACACACCTGTCGGCCATCTGTAAGCCCGACCTATACTGATCGCATCTATCAGCGAAAGATAATAACATTAATCTTCTTCCACCACATCACGACTATTCAACAATGGTGGCCAGCTGGCTTTAACAGTCACCTACCAATAATGTTCTTTGGTTTATCTGTGTGTTCATAGTGGCAATGTCCCTATCGGTTATATTACCCTTGGGGCTATAAATGTTTATTATTTTTAAGTTATCTGGCTCACTGTCTACTGTTACTGTCTACTGTTAAATGTGAGGATGAAAGGATATAGTATACATGATGAGAGAGAGAGAGAGGAAGGGCAGAATGTCAGACGGGCCTTCGTGCCCAATTCTTAACCCTTTGAAAATAAAGTTCGTTCGTTCGTTCGTTCTGTTACACTTATTCCTTCAATATTTTCTGTGTTGAATTGTTCCCAATTTAATATTTTGTAGTCTTCATGTATTAAAAAGGCCACGCCCCCTCCTCTTCCCTCCAGTCTATCATTTCTAAGTGTTATATATCCTTGATAGTTCAGTTTGTGTTGGGGGCTTAGGAGGGTTTCTTGTATTGCAAATATGGGTTTTGATTCCTTATATTGCCCCACAATAGACATCAGGTTCTTCCTGGCACCACTACAGTTCTACTGAACTACTTTTATAGCTCTAGAGTTTTTGGTCCCCATTTAGTATGGTTAGTTAGTTATGTTATTGTTTTTATTAGGTTCTTTGATATGGGATCTATTTTTTTTTGGTTTTGCTCACTATCTCTCATGTTCTCCACAAACTCCTCATTCCAAGTAACCATTTTACTTAGAACTCTTTCTACGGGGTAGGGTAGGAGTAGTTCTACTGTTTCCTTAATTTTTTCTTCCATATTTTCTTTGTTGTCCTGGTTTTTTTATCATTTTATTCTCTTGTCTTTTTTCGTCTGTCAAAATAGCTCTTTCTATTTCAATTTTTTTAAGGATTTCTTCATTAGCTTCTTTTATCTCTGTTTTTATTTTGAGATCTCTCTCTATTGCCTGTTGTGCTGTTTTTAATTTCTTTTAGTACCTGTCTGATTTGGATGAGGTTTTGTTCTGTCTCTTCTGTGTTGTCATCTTCTTTACTGTTTATGAGTGTTTTAATTTTATCTTCTTTCTGGATTTTTTCCTTTATGTCTTTCACTTCACTGGTTATTTGTTTTATTTGTCTCTTAATGATGCTTTCTTGGGAGTTTTGGTGATGGTTGTTTGTTCTCTGTCTTTCTTTTATTTGCCAGAATGGTTTGTTTGTTTCTATTGATTCTTTTAATATGTGTTTTGTCTCTTGATAGATTGGGCACCCCTGATACCTGGCACTGTGATTACCCTGGCAGTTTGCTTATTTTCTGTTTTTGTTTTCTCGTTTATAATCTTTGTCCTCCTTAGCTAATGTACAGTCCACATATTTGTGTGCTCCCGCACAGAAACTACACTTTGTCGCTCTCTTATACACATCTTGCGTATGGCTAAATGTGACAGATTATGAAAATAGCTTTCATATCTACTTCTTTATCTACATTCTTCTTTACCTAGTTTTTACCTACGCCTGTTGGTTAACAAAAACACCCCCTATACACTCTGAGATCTGTCCCTTTTTCTAATTTAGCGCGTAATTTAATTTTCTGTTCGCTATTCCCTTTGATGAGAGTTTACCAGAGGCCGATTAGCTAACGTGAGCTGTATTATTTTACACCAGCGATCGAAGATCGTTGTAATGGGATCAGACAGCGATCAAGGTGGAGATAATTTTGGAACCAAGGGAGACAAAATTTTTATTACTCCTCTTGTAAACTGGTCGCTAGAAAGTAATTAAACCACGGCGAGAACGAGCAGATCAAAAGACCTTGCTCGCTAGAAGACGAGCAGAGACGAAGGAAACTCACACTGATTAGCGAATTGCCGATGCCTGATCTAAGAATGAATAGGGTTCTGGTTTTTGGCTTTTAATGTGAGAAAAATCTTTGATTTGCAAATCCGAACGTAGAATTCACCGTAGGTGTTAACATCTGGCAGAGAGTCTGTTTTCGGGTTGTAGTTATAACTTTTCCTTTTATTTCAGAGATATATATACCCCTGCCTTCTAACTAAAATTTATCCAGTACTCGACAGATTCAAAAGACATCTAGCTGCAATTCTAGAATCACTCGTACTGAGTAGAGTTTCTTAGTTTTTGTTGTAGAATAGTCTTAGAAGTTTGAGCGAAGGTAAATACTATACTAGTAGTTTTGAGTGATTTTAGTAGTAAATCGTCAATTATATTTCAGTAAGATTTACTGTGCAGAGTGACTTATTAGATAGATCCGTCATATTATTTCTCTAAGATTTTACTGTGTTACAGTGGCTAGCAGAACAAATAATAATTTCTAGCTAAACTATGCCAGCTATAAAATAAAATTTAAGCAACTGCTAATAACCAGTCAGAGAATATTTTAACCAACTAGTAAAGGCACCGTTCATCATGAGTATTGACGAAATATGTATTTATTTCTAATTCATGATAATCGTTTTTTTATATGACTAGAATTTATTTCTGGAGTTTTAAACGATAAGACTAGCTTTAAGCTTGTAATATGTAATTTCAAGTTAAATAATCGAAGTGAATATATTATATTTTACGCGAGATAGGACAGGAGTGAGAATACTATATTATGGTTAAGCATTGTATTTTTCTCTTCCTTTATACAGTATTTGGGTCAAACCCAAAATCTACCAGCGGCTTCCATGTAAACCTGAGAGTAATCATACTAAAGAACATTTCTTATATTAGTAACTGGGTTTTTCTCAAGGTAAACCTGTCTGAGGTTGTGTTTACACCCAGAAAGAGACAGAATACCAACCCAAAGAACATTAAGAGTGACTTGGTAACTGGCATTTGATCCAGATTTATTGTTCCAATCTCATTTACATTCAGTCCCATCGTGGCGACCTAACAAACCTTAACATTTCCGACGTTTGATCATTTGTGGTGTGACCAAGAATTTTATACTGAGAGAAGTTGCCGACCTGACATTTCCTAAGTACTGGAAAACTCAATATTCGGACACTGTGAGCACGGTGACATATATTACCTGAACTGATTTGAAGTGACATAAACAGTAATCCAGAAAAAATATAATAGTAAAGCGAACGCTCCCCGGAGAAATTGGATTTAACCTGTCTCTGTAGAGCTGGGGTTCTCTTTTGCCAAAATAACACTGGAGTTGCTGTGGGTGTGTGTGTCCTAAAGTTTGCGCCAGAAGGTGAAAATCAAGTTTGTAGGTAAGAACGAATGTCAGTGGCCACTGTTGTATGGATAGAAAGAAAGCAGGAATGAGTGGTTCTTTGATCGTATAATTCATGTACCCACTTTGTATTTTTTTATATGCAAAGTTTTGCTACTACTGTTTCCCTTTCAGAATAGATTAACGTATGAACTCTGTTCTTTACTGTAGAGGGAAATTCTAGACCATAGCGTATAAATCTGACTCTTTGGGGTTAATAACTTTCTTCTTAACGGGATTTTGTCTCAATAGAGACAGGGAGGATTACACCTATGAGTCTAACTCTTTAATTAATTCATTAACCTATGTTTATTTGTATTTGATTTGATATTCAACATATTGCTGTTGTAAAGTTTCTTTATGATAAATAAAAGTTACATAAACTTTATTTACGTGTGTCGATCAGCTTGTCCCAAAGAGATCCCTAATCTTTTGATGTAGTTTTCACGTCTGTGCGTCTAACTGTCGTCACTTATGTGTTTGTGTATGTGAGTGGTGATTATATATATATATATATATATATATATATATATATATATATATATATATATATATATATATATATATATATATATATATATATATATATATATATATATATTCTAGTAGACTGTCTGACTAACCAAGTTCTGTTGTAGAAATAGGCTGAACGAGAGAAGCTTCTCGATTTCAGGGACAGACTCTAACTAGTTTCCACCATCTCACTCGTGAAAATCTATTTTCTTTACATTACCTCTCACTGAGCTATCACCTGGGGTCAAATGTTTGACCGACACGTTTCAAAGGGTGGTCAGACTGAGAGAAAAAGTAAACGTATTACCGCTGACCGGTGATAATGACCGGGTATTGTTACGATAATACCCCAGTTCATCTGGCGGAAAGTAAATAAGTCTGAGGAGTGGTAAAGCAAAAATGTAAGAGATAAAGATAGTCCCATAGCAGATACTTCCGTAGGGGAGTGAAGTGTTAGAGACTACTAGATTCAGCATAGAGCAAAGTAATGAATGAAAGGGCAAAAATGAGCCATATAATAAGCGATACGAGAGAAAAATGAAGAAGAAGAAATGATACTGCCGGAGGGCTGAAGGTGTGAGAGATCACAGAAGAGCATGTTCAGACGTTCTGTGACAATTGCTTCTTTCTATTGCTTCTCTCTTGTAATGTTTCTGTCTAGTGATTCTCTCTTGTACTGTATCTTTCTACTGATTCTCTCTTGAATCGTTACTTTCTATTGATTCTATCTTGTATTATTTCTTTCTACTCTCTTGTATTGTTTCTTTCTGCTCTCTTATATTGTTACTTTTTAACTCTCTCTCTCTCTCTCTCTCTCTCTCTCTCTCTCTCTCTCTCTCTCTTGTATTGTTTATTTCTACTGATTCTCTCTTGTTTTGTTTTCCACTGATTCTCTCTTGTATTGTTACTTTCTACTCTCTTGTATTGTTTCTTTCTATTCTCTCTCTTGTATTGTTTCTTTCTACTGATTTTCTCTTGTATTGTTACGTTCTACTCTCTTGTATTGTTACTTTCTACTCTCTCTCTCTCTCTCTCTTGTATTGTTTCTTTCAACTGATTCTCTCTTGTATTGTTTCTTTCTACTGATTCTCTCTTGAATTGTTTCTTTCTACTGATTCTCTCTTGTATTGTTTCTATCTACTGATTCTCTCTTGTATTGTTTCTTTCTACTGATTCTTTCTTGTATTGTTTCTTTCTACTGATTCTCTCTTGTATTGTTACTTTCTACTCTCTTGTATTGTTTCTTTCTACTGATTCTCTCTTGTATTGTTTCTTTCTACTGATTCTCTCTTGTATTGTTACTTTCTGCTTTCTTGTATTGTTACTTCCTACTCTTTTGTATTGTTTCTTTCTACTCTCTTGTATTGTTCCTTTCTACTGATTCTCTCTTGTATTGTTTATTTCTACTGATTCTCTCTTGTATTGTTTCTTTCTACTGATTCACTCCTGTTATGTTTCTTTCTACTGATTCTCTCTTGCATTGTTTCTTTCTACTGATTCTTTCTTGTATTGTTTCTTTCTACTGATTCTCTCTTGTATTGTTTCTTTCTACTGATTCTCTCTTGTATTGTTACTTTCTACTGATTCTCTGTTGTATTGATTCTTTCTACTTTCTTGTAATGTTTCTTTCTACTCTCATGTATTGTTACTTTCTACTCTCTTGTATTGTTTCTTTCTACTGATTCTCTCTTGTATTGTTACTTCCTACTCTCTTGTATTGTTTCTTTCTACTCTCTTGTATTGTTATTTTCTACTTTCTTGTATTGTTGCTTTCTACTGATTCTCTCTTGAATTGTTTCTTTCTACTGATTCTTTCTTATATTGTTTCTTTCTACTGATTCTCTCTTGTATTGTTACTTTCTACTGATTCTTTCTTGTATTGTTACTTTCTACTGATTCTATCTTGTATTGTTACTTTCTACTGATTCTATCTTGTATTGTTACTTTCTACTCTCTTGTATTGTTACTGATTATGTCGAGTATTGTTTCTTTCCAATCTCTTATATTGTATCTTTTTACTGATTCTCTTCTTGTATTATTTCTTTTAGCTCATTCTATTTTTGTATTATTTCTTTCTACTCATTCTCTCTTGCATTGTGTTTTTTTTTTTTTTTTTGCCTGAGTCTCTTCCATTTTGCGTTAAAAAAATTATTATCTTTTTTATCCCTCGTGCACTCGTATAATCTTTTCTCTCACCTTTACTGTCTGTTATCTTTGTTCTCCCAAGATCTGTTTCTTTCCAACTTCTCTGTCTACTACGCCCAAGAAGACAACAGAAAACCGACATTAATAAATGCTTCACAAGCACATGAAAAACAAAGAAATGAAATAAGCAAGAAGGAACAATAGCTTTTTATCACAGTACAAGAATTTATTGTTAACTTTAGGCACTCTGAGAATAAATTTACAGATGATGTTTATTACAAGCACTCGCAGAATACATTTACATATGTAGTTAATTACAAGCAATCTGATAATACATTTACAGGCACTGAGTGAGTCAATTTACAGAGGAAGTTAATTACAGTCACTCAGGGAAGATAATGAATTTAAATATACAGATGTAGTTGATGTAAGGCACTCTGACATATATTTACAGATTAAGTTAATTTCAGGCAATCTAATATACATTTACAGATTAAGTTAACTTCAGGCACTCTGACATGCATTTACAGATTAAGTTAACTTCAGGCACTCTGACAAACATTTACAGATTAAGTTAACTTCCGGCACTCTGGCAATAAATTTACAGACTAAGTTAACTTCAGGCACTCTGAAATAATGTACAGATGAAATTACTTGAGATTTTACACTAACCCGCTTTCTCGCACTGAGCACTTTATAATGGTACATATTATTTGTATGTATACTCATAAACATAAATGCCATTTAGGTTAACACACTTGTCTGGTGCACCCAGTGCATGTTATTCATATATCTATTAACTAGGGCGCTGCATTATTCAAATGATACTTTACTAAGGGCGCATTAGTTGGAGCGCTTCCATCTATCTATTAACTAGGGCGCTGCATTATTCAAATGATACATTACTAGGGAGCATTAGTTGGAGCGCTTCCATCTAGACGCACAGTTACCGGGCTCGAAATCTGGTATCGCTATTGTAAATAGCTACCTGAATCTGCAGTCGAGTTAAGAAGGCAAAGGTAGCGATGAAGGGAGCTAGTCATCCCATACCATAAAACCTGAGACTAAGTCTAGTGAAGTCTCTAACATTTCACTACCCTAAAGCTGTATCTACTATGGGATAATCGTTACCTTTTACATTATTGAGCATTAAAGAAATCAGATGAAGCTTTATTTATTTATTTTTTTTTTGGGGGGGGGGGGGGGGGGGGGGGTTTAAATATCAATAAAAAATAGTCCAAACATCTGGAATTCAGTTCAACCGTTGCAAGTCTCCCAGGGCTATACCATTGTAAAGACAATATACCCGTTGATAGCTCAAATACTTTGGAGAAAATAACACTGCCCTAAATTTGCTTTCACGGAGTCCTTAAATCTGTATATTTCAATCCCAAAGCTCATGTCTCATTCACGGACATAATTGGTATTCAATACCAAAGAGAGAAATCAGTTCTAAGCGTCCTTTAATTATCGCTACGAGAACTTAATAAACAACTACATTTGTAAATGTAATCAGTATCTTCTAGACGTTGGTGGAAATATGGCACCTTGAGATCTGTGTCCAGCATCACTTATCTCTACGATATGATTGTCACTTGTTAAAAATGGAACAGCTTTCACATTAGTCTTTACACTATCTGTTTCGAAACTGGATAGGGCTGCTGTTCCAGGGTACCTTAGAGTGGGCCTTTTGAGAACCACGCTGATGTCACTAGTGCTGGAGCTACTACTGCTGATACTCATATCGATGCCAGTATCGTCAGATCCTGAGTTGCTTTTTTGGCTTTCTGTGGGTGGTGTTAAAGAAATAGTAGTGATCGCTCCCAGGTGAGCCCAGGTGCGCTCTGGAAAACGCAGTTTGCCTATGGAAGAACGTTTTGGTTTGTCATATGGGACTGTTTTTTCACTGCTGTTACCACTGTCTGTTGTGCTGCTTCCGCCTCTTATAATAGAACTCCTGCGAATGTCTTCCTCGGTAAGTGAAGATACAATAGTATTAAAACATGTCTTAGAAATGTCTGTTACAGGAAGATCGCTGGAGTAGATTCCAGAGGAGCCTTCAGAGCAGTCGCAGTCAGATTTCCTTTTAGGCATGGATAGTTCCAGTAGCTGCCAGAATGTGTCTATCTGTTTACTGGTGGATGATTTTTCTTCACCTGGCCATTTTATACTGTTGGCTGTATCAGTAAGGGTCTTAAGAGTACTGTCCACTTCAGGCGTACCACAGATGTCTTCAAGAACGATGGTTATAACTTTATGTTTGACCTTCAGCAGCTCGTACTGGACTTTCTGATACTCAGGTCTACACCATTCAGAGCAGACATAGTTAGGGGAGAGAATTAGGATAGTTCTTCTGCTGCTTTCAATAGCCCGTTTGATGTTGCTAGCGGTTGCTGAAAAAAGGGAAAAGAAAACACAAGATTAAAATTAAGTCAAAATATATCTTAAGGTTATTAACTTTCTAAAAACCATAATAGTTGTGAAAGTTTATAATTGTTAATGGCATGACAGTTCTATTTTATGGCTTTGAAAAGTGAAAAACAAGAAACGCGATAGTTAAGAAGGTTAAGACTTTCATAAATGGGTGCTTGCGTAGAATAGAAGCTTTTAGATCGACATGACAAGGTCGTCAGTGTGAAACGGATGGCTAGAACCAGATCAACACTAGTGGAGTAATAGGAGAGGAGAAAACACTGATTTTGGATTGGAGACACATTGAGTACACCTGTTAACAGCATTGTAAAGCAGTTATTATTCTGAAATCCCCAGGATTATAACAATACAAGGAGGCCGACAAAAAAAAAAAAAGTGAAGTACACTGGAGACGGCATACAAAGGATAAAAAAAGACACTGAAAGAAATTTAGTGGATGCCATAGAACAGAAGGGCCTTGGTGTGAACTTGCAGGAGGTTTATGTCCCTCAAGGGATTGATCGGTCATGAATGAATACATCAAAGATTGTACTCTCAATTTGAACGTGCATGACAGAGAATTCCTTGGTCACTCGCGGGACTCCATGCAGGAGTATATATGACTTGTCTAACTGTATGTTCCCAATGAAGCTAACTAATTTATGTGTGTGCGATTACTAAGAACTACCGTACAGAAATCTAAATAACCACCAGAGTACTTGGCCCCACAATGTTAATGAAACATTAGAAGTGTACAAGACAAATTACTAATATCTTGTGTCCCTTCCTGCAACCATTGTAGGAGAGTTTACTTTCTTTCTCGCAGTCTATCTTTCTCTAAATCTGTGTTTCAATCATATTCTCTTTCTCTTAACGGCACATCATTTAAATCCAGTGCTCTTTCTTTCTCTCAAACTCTCTCTGTCCCTTTTCTCGTCATGTGACTTACACTCACCATGTAAGAAGTCACGGAAATGAAGACGTACTCTAAATCCAGTGCTCACTCTTAATTTCAAAGTCTCTTTCTATCAGCCTCTTTTTTCTCTCAACCACTCTCTCTGCCCCTCTCTTGTCATGTGATTTACATTATCCAGGTAAGAAGTCAAGGAAATGAAGACATAATCTAAAGTCCAGTGCTCTCTCTCTCTCTCTCTCTCTCTCTCTCTCTCTCTCTCTATGTAGGTTTAATGATGATGATAGTGTTTTTCAACATATTTTGTTTCATGGTGATACTTAGTTTGTATTTTTCAACATACTTTATTTCATGTTTATAATTAGATACTGTGAATGTGAGTATGCTATTATTTTACCTTTATAACGTTGAATTCCTTGAATTAATGGGTAAAATGTATGTGAGAATAAATGAAATCAGTATAAAAGACGAGAGAAAGGAAGGGCAGAATGTCAGACGGGCCTGCGTGCCCAATTCTCAACCCTTTGAAAATAAAGTTCGTTCGTTCGTTCGTTCGTTCGTTCTCTCTCTCTCTCTCAATCTTTCTTTCACTAAACCACTCTCTCTCTCTCTCTCTCTCTCTCTCTCTCTCTCTCTCTCTCTCTCTGACCCTTTTCACGCCATGTGACTTACATTCTCCAGGTAAGAAGTCACGGAAATGAAGACATAATCTAAAGCCCAACTCTTTCTCTAGTTTTGGATATAGATGTTGTAGAACAAATCTCTCGTCACGTGGGGTAGTCATATAGGAAACGAAAGCATCGAATTCTTTTTCATCTGTGGAATAAAAAGCAAGTAAATGTGGTCAATGTGAAGAATTGAAGAAGAAGATTATTATTAACATGCTCAATGTGGAACCAGCCTGCTTCGCCACTGTCTCGTCGTAACATATGTAAGGCTAGTAGAGATGGACGCATGAGAGGATGCATCCGTCGTGTTTACAACCAGCGAACACACTAACAGTTAGCATTCACACTCTTCGACATATACTGATGGAGACTGAGCACCTATGGGTTTGCCCGTAGTGCAATGATGTCAATTCTGTATAACAATAACAAAAACAAATGAGCTGTTTGTTTATTTGATTGTTTATTTTACTCACAGTCTAACTTCTATCTTGTTGTGCTGATTATCACGTTGATCATATCAAGAGACGATAAGCAGCAAAACAGAAAGAGTTGGAGGGACATACAATGACATCAAAATAAGGATCCAACAAGCTAGAGAAGCTTTTGTTGCATTGGGAAATATATGGAGGTCAAGATAGGTCAAGTCCGAAACAGAATTAAGAATTTCCAACTCAAATTTTAAACCAGATATTTTAGGAAACCTGTGGATAGCATTACCAGGCTGTCCTAGTTCTGCAATGGAATCACCAGGGAAGGAGAAATAGAGGTCCACAGAAAAGCTCCTGGAGAAGAGAACTGGATACAAATGAGAACGATGAGGAAGATTTAGATAGAACTAGCGCTGATGGCACGTGACATGAGGACTTGGCTTCTTAGCGAGCTGAAGAGTATTGAGTGATTGATTGATATCAAGAACAACACTGCAAGACTAAAGTAGGTTGATGCACTTAATTCTAATTGCATGAGAATGTACAGGTAGTAAAAATAACCAGCGATGAAGTCTGCAGGAAACCGAGATCACATGAGAGAGAGAGAGAGAGAGAGAGAGAGAGAGAGAGAGAGAGAGAGAGAGAGAGAGAGAGAGAGAGAGAGAGAGAGAGAGAGAGAGAGATGTGAAGACGCGATTTGTATGCGCTTCGTGGAAAACATCCGGTTTACTAGCTGGATACAATTTTAGCCACTTGCCAAGACGTGGAAAACATCCGGTGTCCTAGCTGGATACAATTTTAGCCACATGCCAAGACGTTGAAACTAAGAGAGAGATATGTGAAGGTGCAATTTGTATGCACCTCAAGGAAAATACCCCTTGATATAGCTGAATGAAGCTTCTGTCATATGCGGAAGAAAGATAAACTAAGAGAGAGAGAGAGAGAGAGAGAGAGAGAGAGAGAGAGAGAGAGAGAGAGAGAGAGAGAGAGAGAGAGAGAGAGAGAGAGAGAGAGAGAGAGAGCGAATTTAAAAATGCATGTGAGAGTAAATGAATTCAGTATAGAAGATAAAAGAAAGGAAGGGCAGAATGTTAAACGGGCCTGTGGACTGATGAAATATTTCCCGAATCTGATTATATTTCCAAATTTTTATCTAACATAGTTTATGTAGATTTTGATGATTGTAGTTGTTTTTTTTTTTTTAATGTTATTTGTTGATTATAATTACATAAGTAAATGTAAGAATGATGTTATATTACTTCTACAGCGCTTCATTACTTAAAATCATTATGTAGAGAACGTGTGAGAATGTATGGATACTGTATAAAAGATGAGACAAAGGAAGGGCATGATGATAGACGGGGCCTGTACGCCCATTTCTCAACCCTTTGAAAATAAAGTTCGTTCGTTATTTCTATTTTTCCCTATTTTTCTCCGCTGTTTTGATGTTTTAAAAATTCCCTACTTGTTATGCCAGGTCCAGTTTAGAAGACAGACAACTCTCTCAACACACGTTGTGAATAAATGTCTTTGTGCCCTTACTCTTATGTTGTTTTCACCGCACGCGCTAAAATATTCTCAAGCGATAACAAATATGTCCTTGAAACATGCATCACCTAATTTAGCATTTCAGTCACGTTTCTCAACCCCACCTTTACGCTACAACTCCAACCATAAAATTGTTGCTCCCGTACATTTCACACACGACAACGACTCTGAGGATGACAGCGGGAGGAACGAATTTCAAGAACATTCCAAAAAAAAAAACAAGTCGGTGAAGGATATTAATACCGAAAGACGCTAAAGGACAAACACAATACATCACAATGTTTATTATGTACATAATGACCATTTGATAAATAAGGCTTGTCTTGCGTTTTTACCACGAGGTGCACGAAACAACAGTTTATGATATGTCACAGATTTGTCACTGACAAAAACAAACGAATAATTTATCCTTAAGCATCCATCAACAGCACAACAAGTCAGGTGAGATTTACAAGGTAAACTATGTTGACTACAACACCTGCATAATTTAAAACAAACGCATTTATTTAGACTTAACCATGACACCATAAATCACCAGGTATTTGTCAAAATTGCGAAACACAGCTTTGAGTAAACTCGCAGGTCAAGTGTATGTGACCTGGCACGGGCTATTATGTCATAAAAGTTGCGAGAAAAAATTATCAGAACAAAATAACACGCAATAACAAAATAACATTAATAATCTCATCTGTCACGTGACAGAAGTGAGTTTATTATTACACAACAGGCCTGTTTGTGGCGAGAATTAAGATGTAGGGCTTTATTTTTGTAGGTTTTGCTGAAATAGAGCAGTAGGCGATTTTTAGCAACTATATTTAGATTAGTTCCAGGGTTGGAGAGTAGGGGGGCACTAAACAATGATGAACTATTCTGTCGTTTCTTATATTTCGAATCAAAGTGACTATTTTGAACAAACAAATTGTAATATGTAAAACTTATAATAATATATAAAAGTAAATTTTCCACGAATATCTCAGCTTCCTCTACTTCAAGTACTATGCCTGTTAGCGTAGCCAATGATGTCTGTCCGCATCTTGTAGTCTCCAATACTGTTTATCAGTTCTATTGTTGATTTCTTTCCATGTCATGATGTCAAACTATCCAGTCTCTTCTCTCTCTTTGGAGTCTACTATCCCTTTTGACCACAGTCTCTCCTGTTGTCACCATGTATTCTCTCCTGTTGTCACCATGAATTCTCTCCTATTGTCACCATGTATTCCAGCTTTTCTTTTCTCATAACATGCCCAAAGAAGTAGAGTGCTTCGTTCTGGTATTGGTAGTAAGTTGACTTCTCGGATTAGTTTCATTTGTACATCCTCATTAATATTTTTTAGCTACCTATGGTACTTTTATCGTCATTCTGCAAACCACATCTCTGTGGCTTCCAGTGCCTCTCCCGTTTGTCTACTAACTGTCCATGACTCACTACCATATGTTAGGATTGGCTCTGTATACCATTGAAGAATAATCTTTCTTACTTTCATCGACAAAGAGCTGTTGGAAACATTTTTTTCTATTTATAGACTGTCGTTTTTTGCCTGGGCTATTCTGCTCATCACTTCTGAGATGCATCTTCCACCTTATATTACTAACGTGTAACCGATATTTGAATCTGTTGACTCGTTTTAAAACTTTCATTTACTTTGATGGTGAATTCTGCAGAATTCATTTTCTTCGAGAATACAATGGCTTCTGCCTTTTTGCTATCTAGTCTAAGACCTCTATTTCATTTTCTTTCACTACGGTATCGATCATTTCCTGCAACTCCTTTTCACATTTTTTGGTGCGTGTGTGCTATTGGTACTGTATTATCAGCGTACCTCAAGTTATTTATATTATGCCTACCAACTGATATTCCTGACATGTTCTATAGGGATCTTATTATACTTTCACTGTACACATTTAACAGATCAGGTGACAGCACAAATCCCTCCCTAACACCCTTGTTTTACCTGCTGAAATATTCCTATCTGACTGCTTGTTGCCAGTACATGTTCTTTATTACTTTTAGGCCCTTTCCATGGATGTTTATACTTTCTGAAATAATTTGCTCATGTTTTACCTTGTCTAATGCCTTAGCATAGACCATACAGCACAAGTATGATCTGTTTTTATTTCTAGACCTATGTTTATTAATGTTCTTATAATATTTATGTCGTTGTTTGTGCCTTCTACAAATCCACATCGTTCATCACCATCTCGGGTCTACTTCTCTCTCTTCTCATGCTAACTCTTAATAATATTTAGGTCAAATGACTCATAACGCTAATTGTACGGTGTTCGCGTTCAGTGGCTCCAGGTTTCATTGTTAAAAAATATGAATTTGAAGTTTAGTGTATCATTAAGTATGCAATCCCAGTTTTTGTTTCCAACGCTGGAGGTGGGAACTAGAGTGTGGGGTTCCATGTGAGCGCGGGACTGGTTAGTTCAGATTACATAACAAACAAGACACATCCAGTCCCCGTGAACTAAACGCACTCATTCATCGCGCTATAACAGTTGGAAGGTCGGAATGTATCCAACAAGTGGAGTCTAAACTACTAGTTTACCTTGACATTGCAAAATGTTAGGTCTTGTTATTATGCTTTCTTGCAAAACCGGACTTAGGACACGGCGACTTGGAGTCCGCCCTGGGTGCTAGAGGTAAGGGTGTACCGAAGCAGGCAACAAAAACAAGTATTTTTGGACTTCCAGAAACTCGACTGTTTTGTTTATGTGACACAATTCACACAGACCAAAACACGCTATGTAAATCTTTTGTAGGAAAACACCGAAACCAAATCGGGTCGTACTTTTAAGATTCTATTTTCAGTTGTTTTGTGTTTTCGTTTTTTTTTTTTTTTCGTTGAGTAATACATTTTTAAAACAGATCCTACATTTTATTTACGAATCTTATTTAATTTTCCAGTAGACTTTAATTAGCGTTCGCAGCTAGATGTGTGGAGATGTGTGTGTTTGGGTGGGGTTGTGTATATCAAACCACTCACCCCGGGCGCCAAGTACTCTTAGACCGGTCGTGTTTTCTTGTTACGTGGCAATTATTTTCATTATATTCATCACACCCAGCATATATATATATATATATATATATATATATATATATATATATATATATATATATATATATATATATATATATATATATATATATATATATATATATGTGTGTGTGTGTGTGTGTGCGCGCGTGCGTGTGTGTGTGTGTATGTGTGTACGTGTGTGGATATGTATGTATGTGTTGTTTTAAGAATTTAAAATATACATTTAAAATTCGGTCTAAATTAGTATCGAGTCACTCTCTTGTGGAGTGATCACTAGTTTGAACTAACCAAAGTACAATGGATAGTCTCACAGTTGAACCTCACCCTTATTGAAGACTGTAGGTGTCGTGCTGGTTATGTGGTTTATGTTCTATAACACGACGTTAAATTTGTACATTTCGTTCTATGTTTACAATAGTATAAAATTAATTTGTTTATCTTGATTGCAAAAAAGAAAAAAAAAATTGTGGGTCTTTAAGTTCATTAAAAAAGGTTTTTATTACTAATTTCTTTGCACTGGCTGCCGCCTTTGGGAGAAAAATATGGTGGTCGTCTCGCTTCAGCGACAAACCTTGACGCGTGTTCCATATTTTAGATTTCAGTCTCCCAACAAACACAAGGTGTGTATGTGGGGGGGGGGGGGGGGGGGGGAAGAGACCATGCTGAATGCTCTAATGACTGTTTAAACGTATCTTCAGTCAGGAATCTAGTTTCTCTTGAAATTAATTGAAACATTTCATGGAGTGACTACTCCCAAAACTTCGAGTCAGGTCGTTTGACAGAAGTTATGTCCCTTTTAACAAGAAGAATGGACATTGCGTGTACAGAGGTTTTAATTACTAATTTCTTTTGAATGTTACAGCTGATTGACAATGAATAAAATTCTAGAATATTTTACACTGCACCAGTTATATTAGAACAACGTAAAGATGTCAGCAGACACTTCCTACCAGTTTGTGGCAGATATTATTTAGTAGTAATATGGCTGATTTTGTACAGTGATTTATTACCTTCACAGTACGGATGTCTTGCATTTTGGCGTAACACGTTTTTGTATTAAGAACTGTGAAGATTGTATCTGAAGTTCTTGGGTTCATTGATTTAAGACCACTTGTTGTAAACAGCTACCTTTGTTGTAATTGTGGTTGTCTTGTGCCGTAGTGTTAATGTGGGTGCGTAGATAGCACGTGACAGCAACAGATAGAACAGTGAAACAAGTGTAAGAAAACAAAATACCTACCATCGACATCGAATGGCTGGAAGAAAAATATTAATTTTTTCATAGGCAGCCACTGGTTTTTCCACAGGATATATGGCGACGTCACCAACATCAACGCCAGAATAACCGCCGTCACTACAGCAACAATAGCGACCTCCCATGTCTCCAAACCTTCTCCTGAGACAGCCACTTCTGCAAGTAGACGAAATCACAAAGTGCAAGAACATTAGTAAAACTCTCATTTTCTCTCCAAACATTCTTCTATCACTTCATTACGTGCATCATCATTTTATCTTTAAACGAACAAGTACACCCGTCAAAACAATTGGGGAGGAAGACGTAAGGTGAACGTCTCAACATATCAGCATCTTCAGCACATTTAGAAGTCTGAAGATCTTGTTTAGATCTCACTTTGTTGACTTTGAACTAACTTAGTTTATATTTTTGTAACAATGTGAAAATGAATTTTAATTTGTGCCTACTACTTTTCAAGGGATGAAATTCCCTCCTCTTAACTGTCTAAGGGAAACAATCAAAAGAACAGTATTAAATATTTTGTTATAAATTTAAGGGCATTTTTACATTTGTACACCTTTGAATCAGCTAGTATTAAGCTTTCAACGAGCCATGAAATCATTGACATTTACCACTTTGAACACATACAGACATAATGAATAAACAAAAGAACCGTATATTTTCTTCTTTACTTGTACGTGGAAAGACTGAGAAATAGAATTCTACTCTACATCATTCTCGTATTTTCTATTATATTCTTGCATGCTCACATAAACAAATAGAGAACGAACGAACGAACGTTATTTTGAGAAAGTTGAAAATTGCGCATGCATACCAGTCAAGCTTTCTGCCCATCTTTTCTCACATCTTGTATACTGTATCCATTTATTCTCACATATATTTAAAATATGGATTTCATGAAATGCAACATTGTAAACGTAAAAGAACATTATACTCACATTTACAGTATCTAATTATAATTAAAACAATAAATGTGTTTGAAAAAAAAGCAAAATTGTCATCAGAAACTACGTACGATAGTGTATAATTATTTGAAAAAATAATCAGATATTGGTGGGGGCATGTTATCAGAGAGAGATAGAGAGACATAGAGAGAGAGATAAAGAGAGAGAGAGAGAGAGAGAGAGAGAGAGAGAGAGAGAGAGAGAAAGAGAGATGGAGGGAGAGAGAGAGGGGGAATGAAATAATGAACCTGGATGGATATATCTTTATTTAAATTTCTATTGAATTAAACATTTATCACACTTTTTCCTGCTGGAGTCCGAAACGTTGAGTTTAAATACTTCCTTCTAGTTTGAATGAGTTATCTCCGCTTTACTCACGAGTATATAAAAATAACATCTACCACTATATAAATCTCGTCGAAGCTCAATTAATGTCACCTTTGACCTTTGTTCTTTCATCTTCATAAGCCAACGTTCGCGTAGACGGAAGTAATGCTAACGAGATGTTAAGATGCGCATGAATATTCAGCAGCACTAAGACATCCCAGACGGCGGTAAGCGACGTTATTATGCGCGTCTTTGTGGTGAACGATTACGTAACACTAGACGGTCCAACACCCTTGTTCTTGGTCACCCAGGCTATAGAACATATTTTACTTTGAAACTACAGTTATAACTTTTAATATTGCTTTTTTTTTGGAAATCCCGTGGTAAGAGAGATAGGGAGAGATCAAAGAGCTCGCGGAGAAAAGAACTGGTGACAGAATTTATAGGGGTCAAGAGGACACGGAAAGACCTTGAACTGATGGTACAGGAGAGGAAGGATTGAAATGAACTGGGTGTAAAGCCCTTGTGCCTTTTTCTTTTATTTTAGTCCCATTCATATACTGCCATAGGGGAGTGAAGTGTTAGAGACTTCACTATACTAGGTCCAGCATTGAGAGGTGGGGTGACGAGTTCCCTTCCTCGTGTTTTCCTTCCCTAACTCAAGAGCAAAGTCAGATGCCAATTTACGGCTTGATAGAAAACTCTATATGAAGCATTCTAACAGTAGGTAATCTGATCATCAGAAGTCTACCCATCTCGAACAAGTATTTCCTCATTCTAGTCCCTTTAAACCCTAGGGAAGTGGTCTCTCACGTGGGTCTTGAAGGTTAACCTTTTTTTTTTTTTGACTCTCAAAAAAAAAAAAACTCGAGTTTCGTGGTCTACGAACGCAGCTCGTAATAATTTTATTTGGGATGTGACGAGTTTATGAGAACCCCATATATTAACTTGGCAACAGCTGCTTAAATTGAGATAAGGATCTTTTTATAAAGCTCATTTGTGTTACAGATCTCGCCCTGACAATGTCCGCATAGATGTGACGGCTTTATTGGGCACGTAACTCTTAAGCGTCCAAAAGTTACAAGGGAAAAACGGTGACGTATTGACCACCTCGTTTGTTCCTAACGGCAGGAACACTGATAGGTTAACGGCAATCTAACGTCACATCTCAAGAGATAAAACGTGACGACGCTCCTACACTTGATCCCGGAAGCTGAATGAATTTGAATATATCAGGTGAAGGCCAAAGTAGAATGCCTTGAAAAGTAGGGGAATGGAAGACTGTTACGAGAAAGCCTATAGCGAGGTTCAGAAAGGGAATCGGGTGCAAGGCCGTAGGTGTGTATAATACATGCGTGATTGCAGCCGAAAAGTCTGCTTCTGAGGTTATACACACATGCGT
Source organism: Oreohelix idahoensis (assembly GCA_024509875.1). Taxonomy (NCBI): domain Eukaryota; kingdom Metazoa; phylum Mollusca; class Gastropoda; order Stylommatophora; family Oreohelicidae; genus Oreohelix; species Oreohelix idahoensis. Next base: position 36,898 of record JAMPIV010005020.1, on the reverse strand, counting down.
GTAATATGGTATAAGATAAGAATCTTTTTTCCTCCTCATGTCTAACTCCTTGTCTGCCTCACTCCGATTTGAGAAAAGTCGTTTGAGTTTTAATATTTTACTTCCTTGTGACGTAAGATTGTGAGACTGCAATATCATCAAACGAAGCCAAGATCCATAACTCTAGTTATCAAAAAGGGAAAGTTTATGTACGAAATATATCTTTCCGCTTTCTTCTTCACAACATAACTGCTAACAAATAATGGTTCCTTTGAGCCTTTGTTTCAGAATCAGTTTACAGCATTTCGTACATAAACTTTCCATTTCAAATATATATATATATATATATATATATCGAGCGACAGAGAGAGAGAGAGAGAGAGAGAGAGAGAGAGAGAGAGAGAGAGAGAGAGAGAGAGAGAGAGAGAGAGAGAGAGAATCAGAGTCTGGCAAAGTCTTTACTGATATCCCCTAAAAAAGTAACAAAAATGTAATAGACACTTGCAGAGTTGTTGAAGAAAAAAATGACACAAAAAAAACCCCTTGATATTTGAACTTCATCATGTAATCGAACACGATGTAACACATATCGTCATATCCTTTTGTGGTGCTACTGAGCAGCAAAGTGTCTTATCATAATAACACTATCAGAAACGGACAATTTTACTTGAGTTGTTCTTGATTTTTATCTGTAAACGGTTAACTATATTTAAAATAATTATTATTTAGGTCACACTAGTTAATGACCAGCGTAGTGATAATGGCTGCACTAGTTTCTGCCAGTGCCGTCTTAAGGCATGGGCACACTGGGCAGTGCCAAGGGGCCCCACGATTCTAGGGGCCCCACGATTCTGGGATGCTGCCATATTGTTCATAAGACATCTCTTGGCAGAGTGGATAATTACTCGATCTCTCGCTGGAGACTCAAATCAAACATGACGTGGGTAAGTTGACGAAATTTTTGTTGAAAGTACCATTAAATTATAAATCTATAGGTTTAATTTTATTGACCGTTTACATTTTTATTCCCGTGGGTGCGAAGGGCTATTAGGGGCCCAGTGCATTGCTTTGCCCAGGGTCTACAATGCTGTTAAGACGGCCCTGGTTTCTGCTCCACTGTTTTCCATTAAGGAATAAAATATGCGTCTGCTCATTTCAGCATATTTAATCACAGAAATTATTTCAGGAAAATATTGCTCAATTACATGAGACCGTTACTTTCAAAATCTTGTTTTTTTTTTTTTTTAGCTCAGACCCGAGAATCTTAACAAATAAACAGATTCATATGATTTAAGGAATGGCTCTAATATTCCCAGGTTAAGAGAGCGGAGCAGACCCAAAAACACACGGAGAAAGAAATTTAAGACAGATATGAAGGGGAATAAAGAAATAATTTAAAAAGCTAGATCGGATGGCACTGCTGTCTTTGAAAATATTCACGTAGATGTCTATGTGTGTACGTAGATGTCTATGTGTGTACGAAGACAAAGAAGGATGGCACAGGACGTGGAAGCTTGGCGTGTATTTGTTGAAGACCTATGCTCCTTACGGTACAGAAGGGTAATGAATGAAGGGTGTAAATAACAATATGTCAAGTATTAGTTTCGAGAAATACAACGATGTTGTGGATACGCACCATGAACATGTGGAACAATTGTCCGTGTCTCCTCGCACCTCTGCCCTGTATAGTTCCAACGACAGGTACAGCTGACGTTCTCGTTTTCAGAAACTGCTCCGCAGAAGCTACGTTCACCGCAGTCCAGATCGCACCTCTTTTCACAGAATGCACCAGCCCATCCACGATGACATTCACACGAGTGTAGTCGGTCAGTAGACACACAGCTGATGATAGAGAAAATGTGTAGACAAATATAAATTTAAAACATAGTTTAAATTATTATTTACATTGGAGACATCAGTCAAAGGATTCAACTGAAAAAATGACGTAACTACTGCAACTAATTTACACATGAGGGTTTTAAGGGCGTCAGAAAACTTAAGTTCTAGAGAAGATAACTGTAGACAAATATGAAAATGATGAGAAAGACCTTGAGCCGATGGTAAGCGACGGGAGAACTTGGCATGAGTTTCTTGAAAGTCTATGGTCATTGTAGAGCTAAAGGGTATTGATTGATTGACTGATTGATATTGTTTCTATGCATTAATGCCGTTCACATTTTCAGTTTGAGAATTTTTACTTTTAAATCAAGCCTCATGTTTTTCTATATATATATCTTTATATGTACGATGTATGTAGTTTTGCTTATCGGATCTTTGTACCATTTGCAGATAAGATCTCCTGCATTTTCTGATGAGGTTTGTTAGTGCAAGTTCAGCTTTGCTAATCAGCTGATCATCTCTATCACAAGATGTTCTTTGTCTGCTCTCATTCCTACTGGCAATGTTCACGCTGTACTGCTAGACTTGGCCTGTGTTTAAAGGTGTCCGAAAGAGGAGCAAAGAATTATAACACTATAACCTACCACGTATGTCGTAGAAGGCAACAATGGAGGGTTAGACATGGGGCCGGCTACTACACCAACCTGTACAACTTTAAGCCACAAAATCTTTGCCTGTTACGGACAGAGGGGTGAAGAAAATATGGAAAGACCTTGAGCTCATGGAAAAGGAAAGAAGGACCTGGCACAAATTTATTGAAGACTTATACTTCTTCGGGAGCCGAATTGTAGTGACTATGAACTATTAGACTTTATCGCTCAGAATTTCTCCCAGTAACATTTTTTAATGTTGTACTATTGCAGTCCTTATAATCTATTAATCTGTTTCATATTTGATGTTGGGGATAAGGATTGGGGGGGAGGGGGAGAGGGGGGGGGGCTGTTAGCCGATATGATGAGAATTGAAGCGTCATAGCGAGAGGTGGTTGAAAATAGTAAAGAATGTATGAAGCAACAGTTAATGATGCAATAAATACATACATTGTTCTCTGTTTATCAACACGTTACAGGGAAAGTGTACTTACTATCCGTGGATGCAAAGAAGCTCATCGCATGCGTCTGTCACAACAACGCAGTGAGATTTGAAGCCAATGCCCAGAACACAGACACCGCCTTTTTCTTGACAGTCATTACTGCACGGCATCAGCATCTCATTGTGTGGCGGCGTGGTCAACATGCCTGCTTCATATTGAAGGATATCATTCTCACTGGCAGCGTATCCTTCAGAATTTCCAGGAGCTAGGCTTGTATTTTTGACCAGAGTTAGGTTACTTCCATTTCGACTTCCACTAACTGATTCATTCATGGTCTGAATGTAAGCAGATGCGGCAGTGAAGTTATTTTCCAAAGGATAAGTTTCACGTGTTAAGTTTTCAACGTCACCAGTAACCATAGTGCTTGTGTTTTCAGCACTAGATTGCCGTGTTACCTGTAGCAGCTCTGATGTTTCCATTGTCCTTGATGGAGGAATTTCTGTGGTAGCTGGGGTCACATTAGAAGTTCTGCTTGAGGTTACATTTAAGATAGATGGATTATATATTTCTGTTGTATTATAATCGTTAACACTTGAAGACATCGCCGTGCTGATAGTAAGTGTGCTATTGGTCACTTCAGTAGTGTTTTCTGCTGCCACCTTTGAAAAAGTTGAATAGGTTTTTGCATTGATTCCAGAAGTTGTCTTAGGATTTTCGTCTGTGCTGCTTGATGGCTGCGCACTGTGTGGTAACTCTACTGCGCGATCTGGTAATGATGTTGTGGACTGCTCAAGATGAAAGTTGGCATCTACCAAGACGGTCGTTGTTTTAACTGAAGAGCTGGAAGTATTTGAACTTGATTTTCTGGTGGAGCCATACGTAGTCGACAATGATGGATTGGCATAAGAAGAGGAAAGTGGCACATTTATTACCCCTTTGCCTACTATTTGTGTTGGGAGCGATGGAAGTATGTTAGGAGCCAGGGTTTTAGTTATGATGCCGCTGGTTACTTCTGTGGTCTCTAGAGTAGGTGAAAGATGCTTTGTTGGGGAAGTAGCTGCATCTGAAAGCAGTCCATCACTGGTTACAGACTTTGCTGAGTCGTTAGTGTGTCTACTTGTGCTGGTACTGGGTACATTGTTAACACTGTCAGAACGTTTGGTGCTCATTGTAGTACCGGTTGTAGTGATGATAATTTTGTTGATGCCTGTGTTATTGCTACTTTTATCTGTGTGCTTATCTACACCTGTAGTAGGGCGGACAGTACTACTTTTGAGATTAGTATTTGTTTCAGCAGTTCCTATGCTGCTACCAGCACTGAAAGTGGTAGCAAGAGTAGTTCTACTTGTTGCATAAAGTTGTTTATTTATGTTCACACCATTCGTTTTGACAGTACTACTTGATGAATTATTTGTATTGGAGGTTTTTGTATGTCCATTAACTGCCTTGTTACTCTGAACAGTTCTTGTTTCGTTCATCTGTTCATGTATACTTCTACCAGTTGTCAAAGTTCCAATACTTCCTGGCGCATTTGCTTTCATTGCTTTTTTGCTAATATTGGACCTTGCATCGGTGTCATGAATATTACCACTTGTTGCATTCATTGTAGGCTTACTTATGCTGATACCATTAGTCATGACTGCACTACTTGATGAATTATTTGTATTGGAGGTTTTTGTATGTCCATTAACTGCCTTGTTACTCTGAACAGTTCTTGTTTCGTTCATCTGTTCATGTATACTTCTACCAGTTGTCAAAGTTCCAATACTTCCTGGCGCATTTGCTTTCATTGCTTTTTTGCTAATATTGGACCTTGCATCGGTGTCATGAATATTACCACTTGTTGCATTCATTGTAGGCTTACTTATGCTGATACCATTAGTCATGACTGCACTACTTGATGAATTATTTGTATTGGAGGTTTTTGTATGTCCATTAACTGCCTTGTTACTCTGAACAGTTCTTGTTTCGTTCATCTGTTCATGTATACTTCTACCAGTTGTCAAAGTTCCAATACTTCCTGGCGCATTTGCTTTCGTTGCTTTTTTGCTAATATTGGACCTTGCATCGGTGTCATGAATATTACCACTTGTTGCATTCATTGTAGGCTTACTTATGCTGATACCATTAGTCATGACTGCACTACTTGATGAATTATTTGTATTGGAGGTTTTTATATGTCCATTAACTGCCTTGTTATTCTGAACAGTTCTTGTTTCGTTCATCTGTTCATGTATACTTCTACCAGTTGTCAAAGTTCCAATACTTCCTGGCGCATTTGCTTTCGTTGCTTTTTTGCTAATATTGGACCTTGCATCGGTGTCATGAATATTACCACTTGTTGCATTCATTGTAGGCTTACTTATGCTGATACCATTAGTCATGACTGCACTACTTGATGCACTATTTGTTTTGGAGGTGTTTGTATGTCCAATAGCTGCTTTATCACTCTGAGCAGTTCTTGTTTCCTTCACGTAGTTTAGTGTGCTACCAATGTTGGTAGATTCAACACTTGGCAGGTTATTTGTTTTCCTGGTTGCTGTGCTAATGTCAGATCTTACATTGGTATCATTAATATTACTACTGGTTGCACTCATTTCATAGTTATTAATGTTATTACCACGAGTAACAGCAGCACCACCTGATGCAGTATTTGTAACTGCCGTGCTTAAGGTGGGGTAGTTAATTTTAGGTTTGATTAAGTACTGACTTTGTCTCGAGTTCGTACTTGTGAAATTACTGGATTTTACAGATGAGGGTAGCAAGGTGTTTGTTGTTGGATGTATCGCATCATGGTCTACAATGAACGACACCTTTGATATTATAGGTGAGGGCTTCATCTGTTCTGAAGTTGTCTGTTTTTTAGGATTGTGAATAGATGTCTTTGGTGCCAATGTAGGAATAGTAGCAGATGCAGCTGTCAAGTCATTATTATTAAAGTTTGTTAACAGCGATGGTGCTGTCTTTATGATTGCTCTAGGAAAGTTTACAAAACTCTTGGCAGATGATGGTGCAGGCGTTGCTGATGTTGCGACTGCTTTTTGAGTGTTTGTGGATGTTACGATTCCTTGTCTATTTTGACCAATGGTCATGCCGGATGTTCCAAACGTTATTGGTGTTGGCTTAGAATGTTGTGAAAATGGATTATGTGAATTTGGATTTTGAGATAACAGTGTCTCACTTTGCCGGATAGATGCATATGGTGCGGATGCAAAATTAGACATTCCTGTCTGATGCAATGATGAAGGTTGATATATCGATGCTGCTGGTCTTCTTGCGGTGGCAGTTTTAATTATTGTTGCTATAGGCTTTCTTGTTGCTCTTGTCATTGAGGCAAAGTTTTCTCCTAGAGATGTTGGAGGGTTCCGTGCTTCTATTATGGTAGGATCGACCACACTTGGCGCAGCTGGTCTGGAACCGTGAGTGTTCATAGGAGATGGCGTAGTCATATTAAGTTCTTTAGCTAATTTAGCCAGGATTTTTTTCTCCAGTGCAGCCATCGTCCTTTTTATAACAGGAATAACCGATATGCAATGCGGCATTTGTGGATTGGCAGCACATGTGCAGAAGTCCCTGCATTCATCGATATCGATAACGCACATACCATCAACTCCACAAATGTATGGTAAGCGCTGACAGCACGTCATAGATTTGTCATTACGGTCGTCGTTGCCAGAAGAGAGCCGCCCACCACCCAGAGTGTTGGAATAAGTCCACTCCCACTTTTTAACCTGCCCTGATAATATTGCCCTGGCCATGGACTCTCCATCGTTAAAACGTTTAGTAGGTTTTTTAACAGGCTCCTCGCGATACTTCGCCGTGTCTTTGCTAACTGGAGGAAGTGACCAGTCTGAAATCATCTCTGCTTGATCAGCATTTGTTGAGCTCGGCGAATGATCGGCAAGAGGAAGAAAGACATCCTGGGTTCCACCAGCACCGGCATCAGTTCCACCACCCAGCCCTACTGAAGAGTAATCCCACGCCAGTGATGGTTCCGCCCCAGCCTCTGAGTAGGACAGCGGACTGCTACGCCCAGAAGTTCCATGCCCTGCTGTCTCGCCCTTGCTAGCTCCACGACTGACTGCTGGCATTGAGGGCTCAAAAAACGCTGCTGGGATAGTGTCCCATGTGTTAATGTCCATGAGATTAAACTGTCCTTTACCTGCAGCATCGGTTGCAGATGGTGCTTCAGTAGCAGGGTCTTGTACTCTAGATGCTGGCCTAGCTTTGACAGAGTCGGGGGAATATGTAGGAAGTTCAAATGGAAATAGAGTTGACGAAACATCCTGTGAAGGCCTGGGAGTTGAACTTTCACTGATTCCTTTTGATGCCGGATTTCTTTGTTGTCCTGAGAATGGTTCACTACCGAGACCGGAGAAAAAGTCAAGATACGGTGCCCTTGGCGTAGAGACAACGGACGTGATGAGAACAATCATGAATATACAGGAAAGATCCATAATGTCACTAATTGCGGCCATGATCACAGATGCCGAACAGATTCTGTTATAAAAAATTGAAAGTAATCTTCTATGAAACCAGTAGTATCAGCAGAAAAAAGTCTTGTGCAATATTGCTGACAATGTCAATTATTACAGAGTGCATATATTTTTATCATCTTTATCTCAGGACGCTGAATAAATTATATTTTCACGGCTGTCAGATTCCAAAAATTTCAAGTTCGTCTTGTTGCGTAGAAAACCTTACTTCTGTAAATCTGAAAGAAGAAACACATTTTTTTACGTTATAAAATAACTTCCATCTCATAATTCAAAACTACAAAGCGAATCACGTGATTAAGCCAAACCAAACATAGCTATTATGATAAATTTTTTAATTATCTGGCTTTTGTTTGATAAGAGATAATAAAAATAATAGCCCCTTCAGTCATAACTGACAATGGGAATGTGCCCTTGAGGTGACAGCCCTTCAGCTACTTTTTTTTTCCTCGTGTTTCTTTCGACGTTTTCTCCTCTCTTCCGCTAACCGTGAGAGCTTCCCTTCGCCCAATTAGAGGTGGCGCCGCAGATAAGAGATACAATATTTAATATCGCACGGAACTTGCCAAGAGATTATATATATATATATATATATATATATATATATATATATATATATATATATATATATATATATATATATATATATATATATATATATATATATATATATATATATATATATATATATTTATATATATATATATATATTATATATATATATATATATATATATATATATATATATATATATATAATTCTTTGAGTTGTTGTTGTTGCTGTTATTGATTCAGCAGCGCTTGGGCTCTCGCCCTTTGGCTCAATGTCATGTAGTGATATCTGCATATTCTCACAAGTTGTTTTGTTTCTCTGTACAAGGTGCTCCACTTATCTGGCCTTGGAAGAAGGAGATTTTCCTAACATCATCGAGTGCTGGGCACTAAAAGAGGTGGTGGTCAACAATTTCGTAGGAATAGTTACACAGCTGGCACTCTGGAGATTGTTGTGGCTGGATTCTGTTCAAATGACTGTTGAGTGGTAAGTCTTGTGTTCTGACCGAAAAATGGTGCTCTGATCCCTCCTTGTAAGATGACCAATGTTGTCATTAGGATCAGGACCGGCCAAATGTCTGTAAACCTCTCTCCTGGTGTTTCCCAAATCCCATCTGTTCTGCCTAGTTTGTGTGTTTGTTGTTGGTATGAGAGATAAGATAGAATTTAAAAAGAAGACTTGGTTTATTGATAACATGTTAATTATATAAATCTTCAACTCAGCTGTGCAGGTAGTCCTATTGTATGGCTGTGAAACAACAATAACGACAGTCAAGACATTTCAGACTTTCATAAATGGTGTTTGCAGAAACGGATTGAAATGGCGAGATAGATCACTAATGCAAAACTGATAGACTGAATAAGAAAAGTTGCAGTGGTGCTAGGGTGAGTTAAAGGTGCCTACGTTGAATAGCGCACGCATTGACGAAACCAATTTATAGCGTTACAGGGCAATGCTTGTTCTGGAATCCACATAATAGAAACATAAAGAAAGCACGAAAAACATCTGGACAAGGTCATCGGATACAGGCATGACAGTAATAAAGAAAACGGGGAAAGACCTTGAACTAATGAAACAGATCATGAACTCTTGACATGCATTTGTTGAAGATCTTTGCTTCTCAGGGAACTAACGAGTAATGAATCAATGAATAAAATATGACACGTTGTCTTGTTAACTGACCGAATGACACGTGACACGTTGTCTTGTTAACTGACCGAATGGCACGTGACACGTTGTCTTGTTAACTGACCGAATGGCACGTGACACGTTGTCTTGTTAACTGACCGAATGACACGTGACACGTTGTCTTGTTAACTGACCGAGTGGAACGTGACACGTTGTCTTGTTAACTGACCGAATGGCACGTGACACGTTGTCTTGTTAACTGACCGAATGGCACGTGACACGTTGTCTTGTTAACTGACCGAATGACACGTGACACGTTGTCTTGTTAACTGACCGAGTGGAACGTGACACGTTGTCTTGTTAACTGACCGAATGGCACGTGACAGAAAAACTTGGCATATGTTTGTTGCATGCCTATGCTCCTTTGGGCACCGACGAGTAACACACGAAATGTTTATTGTCACACAATAACTTCTCAGCCCCCGGGGTAGGTCCCGGGGGTCCCTGAAGAAACAAAGAAAAAATAGTCCTACTGCACCCTCAGACGATTAATATGAAGCTGCGCGTGGGGCTGCCAATTTCATCATATAAAACAAATTGTCACAGAAACCACAGCTGCATGAACATGTAACTGCACGATGCAGGCCTCCTGCAAGGGCACTATCTTTAGTGACGGCTCCATGCTCCGACGGAAGCGCAAAGAACAATGATGATGCTGAATGACTTCTCTGTTATGTTGTAACCAATTTAATTAGCAAGATGCCTTTACCTTCCAGTTTTCAAATAAAGACTCTAGACATTAAACTGTGTGCAGGTTTGTTGTTTTAAGTACTGTTTTCCACATTTCCTTAACACGATTACATTAATTTTCTGAACTGTTGTTTTTCTGTTTTCTGTTGTCTAGTGTTCTACTTCTTTATTTCTTACGAGTGCCTGAGGTCATACCTTTGTCTTTGTCTAATGTTTATGAACTTAGGAGTCCAATGGTCTTCCCACTGACTTATCCCACCCATTAAAGAACGGATAATTAGAAATACACTCTTTACCTTGGTTAGAATTGACTGCCTTGTCTAAATTGGGCAGACTTTAATAGGATGCAGGGCAATGTAAAGAGTTGGTAACTAATGAATTGTGTCTAACAAAACAAGGAAGACACTCAAGCAAAAGCCACCAACAAACTAAACAACAAGGAGAACTTAAGTAATAAACAACACAATACCATTAATATATGCCGTTATGTCGGCAATGGAGAACACTCGTCTTTTTCTGTTTTGTCAACGTAAGTCCCTACTTGAGGCATTGAATAATGTTTTGTCAACGTGTGTGGGGTAAGTCCCTACTTGAGGCATTGAATAATGTTTTGGTTACTTCCCCATGAGTAAAAAAAAAGAAGGGGGGGGGGGGGGGAAATTAAAATGTACTCACATTGCACATTCTGCCGTAGGGAGGGAAGTGATAGAGACTTTACAGGTCTTAACTTTATTAGAAATGAGGTATCTGAGGAAGGTGGTTGAAGTTACAAGAAGAGACATGGTCCGCAACCAGACGATACATGAAGGTCTAAAAACCCAATCCCTGCAGACCCAAGTAGAACCGTCCCAACTGAGATGGTTGGCCATGTCTGCAGAATGGGAGAAGATCGGCTACCACGGCCAGCATGGGAAACTAATAGCCAGGGATCCAGACCTCCAGGACGATCCAAAGTCCGATGGGAGGACAGTATTAGACAATCTTTGAAGGACCGAGGACTATAATAAAACCAAGCCAGGAGGAAGACAGCCGATAGAATAGTATGGCGCTCTCTCTTACAAACCCCTACACCTCACGGTAGAAGAGGAACGACTAAGTAAGTAAGTAACTTTTTTAGATGGGGAGACCGGTTGCCTTCCGCCCTGTCCATGCGTTCCTTAACTCACGAGCATACTCAGATATCCATTTACAGCTGGGCAGACTAGAGCCTACTCGTACATTTATCAATTGTTGCTTTTTAAAAAAGTTAACTATTAAATGTACTAGGGTTCGACAAATCAACTAATGACTTTTCACCCTATAATTGTTTTTATATCCTATATGCCATACATGACAGCTTGGGTACATTACCACAACTAACTCAATATATAAGTTGCGTTGACATTTGGATGCCACAGTAAGACTTTTTTGGGGTGTCTTTTAGAAATGACAATGTTTCATGCAATTAAAAAACAAATGTGTAAAGTTCATATTTTAAAGGCTAGCTAGAAATGGCCAGATCAGCCTATACTTTCTGTCATTCTGGACTTCTCACTGACCAGTGACGTAATCTGTCTGTGATACGTCCCAGGCGGAGTAAATTCGACGGTTTACAAGCCATTTCAAGCGAGACGACTGTTCCGAGTCTGCGTTATGCATTTACATTTTGTCGGAGAGTTTGGACCAACGAAATACTTAAGTCATTATTACCTAAGTGCACCATACATGTACTCCCCACATACTACTGTAACTACCAACTCGCTCCCGCATTCAACACTACCGAATGTTTTTACTCAAGTATAAATATTTTTAATTCTCCATGATTGTCAAGTATTTATTTATTCATATACCGTACATATGTCCCAGTAAAGTTTCCAAACTATATTCAATTAATTCCTTGGCACACACGGAGACACGCCGATACATATTATACAATATGTGTGTTGACCTCTGGTTTGGAAACCACAATTATAAAAGATTGTACCCTTTTCAAAAAATTTATTCTCGGCCCCATGATGTGGTACGAGGATGCTTTCTATCACAAAAGTAAGATAATCTCTGCAAGTTTTTAAGCATACTATAAAAGAATGTACCTATTTTTTTTTTCACCTACTTGACCAGTGTGTGGAGATACATGAAACAATTACCGGTTGCAACTCAACTGCGAACGTTTCACTTGAAATACCCGACGTGCGCATGCGAAGGGTGAACATATTGAGTCTTTGTAAGGTATGCTTTAAAATTGCAGAAATTATCTTACTTTTGTGATAGAAAGCTTCCTCGTACCACATCATGGGGCCGAGAATAAATTTTTTGAAAAAGGTACAATCTTTTATGGACACCCTGTATATGTCAGAATATAGTTGAGCATAATCACAGTTCTATAGGCATATAGGACCTGGATTTCGCAGATGATTTAGCATTCTTAAGTTCAACACCCAGACAATCCCAAGAAGCAGTAAATAATTTGTGTCATCTCTCGGTTAAAATAGGTCTCCAAATAAATGCCTCTAAAACTAAAGCTATGAACTTTTCTAACGAGACCTTTGATATCATCTTGAACGGGGAAAAACTACAGAAAGTTGAAAGTTTCAATTATTTAAGCAGTAAAATGACTCAGGATGGTGACACAACAAGAGAAATCCATACTAGAATTGCTTTGGCAGCTAGCGCCTTCAATAGATTATCTAACATTTGGAAATTACGATCATTGAATATACATACCAAGCTTCGTCTGTTTAATTCAGATGTTATCTCAGTGTTAACATACGGCTGTGAGAGTTGGAAAATAACAAAATCATTGGAGAACAAGCTGAATACATTCGAGAACAAATGTCTTAGAAAACTCATGAACATCAGTTGGAAAGAATTCAAGACTAATCGACAAATAAGAGAAGACTCTAGGCAGAAATATGTCTCCGACTATATAAGGAAAAGACGATGGTCATATATCGGTCATGTCCTACGAATGCAAAACAACTGAATACCACTACAGGCGCTCACTTGGGTTCCTGAGGGTAAGAGGAAAAAAGGAAGACCAAAAGAAACACTCAGAAGAACAATAATAAGAGAAGGAAGAACGTTAGGCCTAAATAATTTGCAAGAGCTAAGAGGAGTGGCGTCACAACGAACAACCTGGAGAGCACTGGTTTCTGCCTTATGCGCCGTGTTTGGTGCTTAAAGAATTTATTATTTATTATTATTGGCATATAAGTAATGTTCCGTCTAAGTTTTAAACGTATGTGCGCGCGCATAGGTTATATGAATCGGCGAATGTAAGAAATTGAATGCACACAAAATATAACATTAAAAAAACAACCAAATATAATATTAATGAAACAAGAGCTTAACATACACATTCAACTTATCCGCATAAGTTTTTGTCACCGTGGCAAAATTGCACAATTTTAAATGTTCCCACACAAAGGCCAGTGAAAGTTGGAGTGAACATTGCATATGATTATTTCCCTATCATCTTAAACCAATGTAAGTGAGGTACTCTATACCTGAACATATACTTATATACTTATTCCTGACCTCTAGGTCTTTAATATTTCAGCATGTGCTCTGATATAACCGACGGACCCAATGTCTAGTTTGAACGGGGCGTACCTCACCAAAAGGAGGCACATTTTTTTTTTTTTAAAGGACAAAAAAAAAACAAACATATACATGGACTTAGCTTTGACCTCTAGCACAAAATACGTAAGACATAATATTTGCAAAAGTGTAATAGTCAGGGAAAATTCTACAAAATTACTTTCTTACCTTTCAAGCGACATTACAATAGGCCAAGTTTATTTCTTTTGAAGTTAGTAAGCGCTTGCATTATAATTATAGGTAAGGTTAGCTTTCCATAGTTTCAGCGGTAAACGGGGAGTTAACTCTACAGAATGTAATTCTTGAAGGTATTACTGTTCCTGATCTGATTTTTGTTCCTTTTTTTAATCTTGTTTGCTTGAAGGCTATTATCACAGAAGAAAATGTTAAGCAAACCCATACAATTTACAATCTTCTTTTGTTTCCTTTTGCAATCCTTATGGCGTATTAAGCCATCATTGTAGTTGGTCCCCTTGCATGAAGCCAGTATTAGAGTATCCATGTGTTTTTGCATCTGTAGCAATATGTTTTTACATGAAGAAGTTGCTAGCTACATTTACAAGCTCATATTAGTCTCCTCTTTTAACAAATAGTTGAGGGGGCAGTAGTCCTAATCTCGTCTATCTTCTCAGAGAACACACGGAACTACACAGTAAGTTATGTTTTTTTTTCTTCTAAGCAGTGGACAATAACATTATGTTTGCCTTGTAAGTTTACTTCGATTAAATTCAGTCCAAAGTTTTTTTTTTTTTTTTTTTTTTTCGAATTGAAATTAATTTAAATTTTTGATTCTTTCTTTCTGTTTTTGTTTTGTTTTTGAAAAGTAATGAATAAAAGAGATATTCTAAATTTACAAATACAAGGTAAGCAAATGTAGTCTATTGTGAAACTTGACACACCTGCTTATTTGTTTTCTATGACGAAATCACCGGAGTAATGCTTTAAAAAAATTAAGAAAAAACAAAACAAAACAACATCAACAGTTGCATAAATTAATAAAAACTGTACTATAAAAAATATAACAAACAACAACGTCGTATGGACACATGCTACTTACCATTCAGTAACACTGGAACCGAACAGCCGGTATCGAGCCCCTCACAAGAACAAATGAGAGCTGGCCCTCCGACGTTCAGCGCAACTTGGAAGGTGAAAACTGCACGCAGCATAACGTTCTCAGGTTATATCCAAGATATTAAACTGACCCATCCCCCCAAGCAACCACTATTCTTACGCGCGCTTCAACTATACATCCTCTTGTCGCTTTTAAAAATTCAAAAAAATTGTAATAGTTCTTTTTAACGAATTAAAAAAAAAAAAGGACATAACCCACTTCCAGCCCTCACAGCTTGTATTTCTTACGACAAGACAACATAAACTGACATTACATCCTATTCTGTCAGACAGAGTTTTTTAAAGAGGGTTCTGCCTAGAATTTCATAAGCAGATATCTTTTGGAGTGGACCCAGGACCTCAGATAATATCAGAGTTATTAGTTGTTAAATCGAAATGGAAGGACAGCGGACTAGCATCAGATGATCATCATTTGACTCCGCTCATCCACCATCTTGGCCTACCCTGTTCAACCTAACTGTCGGTTATAATTAGGATATTTGGTGTAATTTTGTGTTTAGTTGTGTGATATATTAGAATAAATATTACCATGTACAATTGATTGCTGTTGGTGATGACAATTGACATCGGAATTTATTCTTTGGTTACACCTTCTGTTACTTTAATATCTTTCATTACTTTATGATTAATTAATTGTAGTTTATGGTTTTGTTTAGATTTTTTTCTATTTTTTGTATGTTTAGTTTCTTTTGGTTAAATATCCGAGTGGTGTTTTATAACAGGTAAAGGTATCATATAGCAGAAACTGCCGTAAGAGAGTGAAGTGTTACAGACTTTACCATACCAGGTGTAGTAATTTTACAAAGATAGGTATGAGGTATTTATGGTCCTGTCTGAGCAGAGGTGATAGTGGTAACTATGTGAGGGTAAAGTGTAAGAAATAGTTTTTCTCACGAGAGTGATAGTGTAAGAGGAAGATCAGTCCTTGGAGTGAGGAATTTTTCTAGTCCAGCCTATATTTACGACTATAGTTTAATCAGACGTACTTTCTCTCCCTGTACAACAATACAAGTTACACTACACCCACATACACACAATCAATTCTGTGACAAATACGCACAAACGTGAAAAAACAAACTATGGATAACATATATGGGTAGGGGTTGACCAACACAATAACTTAAGGTTTATTAAGTTTATTATCAATAGAAATTCACAACATCAAGCATATACATTAATAAAGCATGGTTTACAGACAAATAAATTAACCCAATAGGTACTCCTCTCTTGTAAAGGAAAAGCAAAGAAGATCCCAACAGAGGTTAATTAACCCAAAAGATCACAATTTAACAATAAGGTATGGAATAGTCAGTAAGGGAAAAGAACAAGTTCCTAATTACTATCCTGTAGATACTCAGGTTAGTGAGAAAAAAAAAGAAGATTTGTATGATGTATTTGTATTTGTACAAAAGAAAAATATGTATCTCTCTTTCTGTTCATTCATCCATTCATACTGTGGCCACACTCATATTCGCTTACCCAATAGTTGTCGCAGGTATTCCTGGGAAACAAACACTAACAAGTACTATTGTCTACAGTGTCAGATTATTTGTCAAATCCGGCCCCAGACTATCCGTGGTGCTGACTGCTTAACAGTAGTCGCCAAAATCGATGCATAAATTGTTTTTCCTGGATAATTCCTGTATCTCTGCGTTTTGTTGGTTGGAGTAAGTATTTCTCGTGATGGTCACCGTCGTAGACAGAAAAATATATGGTTCCGGTGTTCTCTAGCCTCTGGTTGCTGTTCCACTATTATACAGTATATTATTATATAGTATTATATTATTATTATATAGTATTATTATTATATAGTATAGCAATTTTTTAACATGATGAGTTTGCCAGCCACATGTACGGCCTCATATTGGTCTCTTATTAGAAAATACACGAGGGGTCCAGGGTTCGAATCCTGGGTAAGCCACTCATGTCTGTTGTTTTTCTATTGTCTAGTTTTCTACTTCTTTATTTCCTACGAGTGCCTGAAAACATAACTTTATGTTTGTCTCATATTAATCTACATTAGTGACCTTGTCGCATCTTTACAAGTCTTCTACTCTACACAAGCACCTATTTATGAAAGTCTGTGTCTTTTTTGGTTGTTGTTTTTACTTTTATACCAGCCTTAATTTGTGTTGAAAAAACCAACAACATTATTTCATGATTCTTCTTTGAATTTCTCTCAGATGTCGTCTACAATATACCTGGAGAAAGCAATAGTCAGCCTCAGATTGGTGGAGTCTATACAGTTTGTCCTGGACTGGAACCGGTGATGACCATACGTATTACATATGTTCTTCTTACGTATTTTTTATCAGTAACACAGTACAATTCATCTGTAGTTCCAACCTTTGGCTTACTGAAGAGATGGTAAGTTAATTAAACTATTGCGACCAGCGCGGATAATGAAGATTATCACTTGTTCTCTTATCTTAAGTGGTGATAAACATTGTTGTAATAACGGCAAAGATACTGCTTCCTCGGGCATGTCCAAGAACCAACAAATATGAGGTTGTACTTGAGGCTGACAACCTCACCATGTAAAATAAATTGCTGCGGAAAACAACAATGCAAAAATCCATGAATGCTTTGATGTAGGTTTCCTACATACGGCGCCAGCTGCAATGACTGCTCCTTGCTCCGTAGGGAGTGAAGATGGTAATGATGATAAATGCCAAGTCTCCGACAAGTTACTGTATCAACTTTCGATGAGAATCTTGGCCTTAATGTTCAGGTCTTATGAATGAATTATTGATTGTATGTCTGAAAGTGTTTCGTGAAAAAATTATTGTCCTTTGGTTTTTAAATGTCTCATGAATAAATAAATAAGATCGTGTTTTAGAATGTTTGGTGAACACATTCACGTAGAATGTTTGGTGAACACATTCACGTAGAATGTTTGGTGGACACATTCACGTAGAATGTTTGATGAACACATTCACGAAAGTTGGTTCCAAGATGAACACAGATCTATGGATCCGTCCATCACAAACAAATGTGCATTGTGGGGCCTTAGAATTTTCTGAGCTGAGGAAAAACGTGAACATTCGCTCCTCTTCTGGACTGATGAGTTCCCGACCTCTTTCATAAAGTATGTCTGAAACATTAATGCTAATACTTACAACCATACTCCATGATGTCTTCACATCAAACATTTAAAGATAAAGAAGATTCTGGTCTGTATTTTTGGACCGTTGTAGCAAAATGACTTCTGTCCAACAGCCAAATTATCATAATTTCTGTGCTCCTTAAGAAGCGCGGAGCCGCCATTCAACCAGTCCCCTCACAGGAAGCCTGCATGAAGGCATCCATGCGCTCTTACAGCTGCGGCTTGTGTAGCAATTTTTTAACATGATGAGTGTGCCAGCCACATGCGCGGCCTCATATAGGTCTCTTATTAGGAAATACACGAGAGACCAGTTGTTCTATTCTTCCGTTGTCTCCTGAGAGACCAGTTGTTCTATTCTTCCGTTGTCTCCTGAGAGACCAGTTGTTCTATTCTTCCGTTGTCTCCTGAGAGACCAGTTGTTCTATTCTTCCGTTGTCTCCTGAGAGACCAGTTGTTCTATTCTTCCGTTGTCTCCTGACAGACCAGTTGTTCTATTCTTCCGTTGTCTCATGAGAGACCAGTTGTTCTATTCTTCCGTTGTCTCCTGAGAGACCAGTTGTTCTATTCTTCCGTAGTCTCCGGAGAGATCAGTTGTTCTATTCTTCCGTTGTCTCCTGAGAGACCAGTTGTTCTATTCTTCCGTTGTCTCCTGAGAGACCAGTTGTTCTATTCTTCCGTTGTCTCCTGAGAGACCAGTTGTTCTATTCTTCCGTTGTCTCCTGAGAGACCCCCGGGAACTAACGGGGCAATAGTCAAGTCAAGATTTTAAAAAAAAACGTGTTATATCAGTTGTGTGGGTGGATAGGAGCAGAATACTTTTACAGAATAGTTTGTGCATGCAGCCACGAGTCAACTGAAACATTGCGACATCCGTTGGAGGAAATATGTTCATGGACATCGTTAAAACGGCCAGAAATTTTGCCTTTCATTTATAACGTCAGTTTATTAGGCATTATAGATTTTAATTTGATTTAGTTACAATTAAAGTTCATTGTTTTGATATTTATTTCGTGTCAATCCAGTTGATACAAGTGAGGATATATGCATATGATTGCTTTTTACCACCCTGTAGAATTATTTGGTTGGTTATTTTATTTGAATGCTGTTAATGCCTTGTTTATTTCCCTCATTCATTTACTCTACGACATGCTTAAGGGAGCTATAATCTTTTTTTTTTTTGCATTCTCAGAGACCCTTAGACAACACGAGACAAGTTTTTACATGAGGTCAGCCTATCTGCATACCTATATTGAAAATGTTTGTTCATATCTTCAGATATTTCCTAAGATAATATTCCAGCCTGGAAGCATGAATAAAACCAAGAGTGAAGTTGAAAACTCCAACCAAGATGGAGCTGGTTCAATTCTCAGCGCAGACGGGGAAAAAGACAACAGGAGGGTGTTGCTTTGGTGTTGTTACCTCAGAGTACCCGCCGCTTAGGGGTTAAAGGAGATACTAAGGCCGAAACACTTATCCCACTGTGGAACTACTTCTGATGAACAGATTCCACCTGTTATAACAGTCTGTTTAGAGTTTCCTATCATGGCACTGCTACCTTTAAAACAACATCGTCAATTATAACGCCGTGTTACTAGCTATTGCAGTCGCAAGTTCAAATCTCTACGACATCATGCCAAGTTTTCTTCTATGTTCTCTTTGCCACATATTTGTCTGTCGTAGCTGAGAATCCTTCGTCTTAGTAAAAGTTGTGGCGATTAATTACTGTCACTGACAGAAACATACCGCATCGATTGCCCTTACCAGCGTACTATACGCCATTTTTTTCTGCACTGCAACTGACAAGAGATAAAAATGTATAGTTCTGTAAGTGCACCTGGTGGTGGCTGGGGATAGTTGAAAGTCATGTTCCTTGACTAACTACATAGCTTTTCTTGTCTTATAGGACTTCAAGATGAAGCGTCTGCGTAACTTGTGGAGTTGTTTCTTAATTTGTAACAAATACTGCATCTAGACAGCTCATTTGTACACGTTTTAAAATGCTATTCTCGAGCAAACAAAAGACCGTATTATTTGTATTTTTAGAAAAGAATTTGTTACTCGTAAACATGAGGAATATTTGTTCATGTAATCTCAGCTGAGAACATCAAACGTTTGCCCCACAAATACTGCAATGTATCTTTTTTTTTCTTTTTGTTGTTGTTGCAAAAGTTGCTCTTTCAGTTACCTATTCATTCATTTATTCATTCATTCATTATCCCTTCAATTTAAATCAAGTCCACAGCACGCGCACACACATATGAACGAATGCTTAATTGAAATGTCAAGTCTGTCCCGTTGTATGGCTGTGGATCACGGAGAACAACAAAAACGATAGCCAAAAAGTTACATATTGTCAGAGATGAGTGCCTGCATAGAATAGGAAGATTGGGATGATGTAACACAATCACTAATGTGGAACTAATGACAAGAACAGGATACTTGCAGGTGGAAGTAGAAGATTGGGATGATATAACACGATCACTAAGATGGAAATAATGACAAGAACAGGATACTTGCAGGTGGAACTAGAGGACTGGGATGATATAACACGATCACTAATGTGAACTGATGAGAAGAACCGGATACTTTCAAGTGGAACTAGAAGTATGAAGAATGTAGCGGCATTGGATAGAATTCACATGAAACCATTTGAAAGCATTACAAGGAAATCCTTCTTGTAAAATCTCCAGGATAGGAGAGGTAGAAGGGGACCAAATAACAGATGGAAAAGAGAGCACTAAGGACAGACATAAATGTGATAAAGAGCACTAGGGACAGACATAAATGTGATAAAGAGCACTAGGGACAGACATAAATGTGATAAAGAGAACCTGAATATAGATTGAATAGATTGCACAGTGACGGAAGACTTTCATTTGTTGAAGGCGTTCCCAGGGCATTGATTGGCGATAATGATAACGTTTAATGCGGTTGTAAAATTTGTTTCACATTATTTAGCAATCTAAGAACTAACCAATCTAACAAATACAATTACCTTTTGAAAGCTCATACATTGACTATGTGCTTGACTGAGCTTTAATTTATTAAATATAATGTTCACATATTCTCATTTACAACTGTCATTTAAACTTCTTCCTTGTTTTCGACAAAGAAACAATACTTCCTTTTACTTTTATGTTTCTCATTTTTTTAAAATTTCCTTTAATTTTTAAATTGTGTATGCGTGTGCTGCTTAAAAAAAAAAAAAAATATATATATATATAAATTGAATTATTGGTCGACAGAAATGTGAAAGGAAGCTAATGCACATCTCGTCATCCTGAAAAAAATAAAAAAATAAATATGTTTCTTTATTTATATGTTCGTTGTTTAGTCAGAGTCTGTTATCCACCACCATTATCTAATCTTCATCTCATTTAAACTGATATTTGTGTACTTCGTTTCTCCAATTCTACTTTGGTGATGATTTAGAGTGAACGGACATGAATCAGGAAGGTAGACTCCGCTTGGCATGTATTTTTGTAGTTAGCTAAGTTTGATTAAGTTGACGCAGGCTTTCTATGTCCAGGCCTCTTCAGTCGCATTTAGCGGCGTACCTGATAAGTTGCAATAGCTGTTTTCTTTGCTCCCATTTCGAACACAGGGCGATAGACAAGTACAGATAGAAGACATGTTGATAAACAAGTACAGATAGAAGACATGTTGATGACGTCAGCTAATAGCTGCACATTGCAGTTCTTGTTTTGCAATTTCCGAGGTAATGGATGATCACCCACTTCCTCCAGCCTCCCCCTCCTCATCCCGCACAGCGCACCAACCAAATAAAATACGCAGAAATGAGCAGAAGAAAGACAAAGGAATAAAACAATTGCAGACAAAACGATCTTGAATAAACAACCCAAGAAACACAGAATTGGAGAAAGCTTGTTAAAGACATATACTACACTAGTAGCTAGCAAGCAAATACAAATGGAGAGAATGTGTCGCTCATTCTTACTGACCATGGGAGTAATTGCGGTCGCTATGAAGGTGGCACAAAGATCTGACAAGAGTTTGAATGGAGACCTACAACGACAATATGGCAGAAACCATTGACAAGAGTCATGTTCGCCTACGTTCTTTGTCAGTAACGCTCAGCTAAACAAGGACAAAAGCTATAAACATCGTATGTTGGTATATCACAGAAGAATAAAATTAGATAGGTTATAAATTAGACATCAGCATACAGTGAAAGTTTAGGACTACTACACTGTCAGGCTTGTCGTACGAAGCGACTAAATTGAGGTTTTGGATGGGGCTAGCAACCTCTTCGTGTACAACTATTTGCAACATAAACTATCGCTGCAAAAGCAAGAAACTGCTTTGTACAGACTTCCTGATGGGACAGCTGTAGTGATAGCTCCATAACATACGGAGTTAACTTTTCCCATGTTCCGTTAATGTATCTTCTTCCTCTTCTTCCTCGTTCGTCCAGAAAAGGACGTTGGTTGCGTTGTCTGTTTACAGCGCAGCTGCGATATCCGTGCCTTTCGGCCATCACATCCGACTTCAGCACGGTATTTTTTGGGACCGGGTTTCCCTTCCCTCTTCGATCCGTACTCTCTCAGCCAGACTGCAGTGGTGCAGCCTGTTTCCAGGACCACCACGTGGAGGTGGAGTAGGGTCTTGGTCAGCTCTGGTTCGCTGACCCTGACGCAAGCAGTCAAGCTATGGGTCGCTGACTGCATTCTCTATTGCTGCGTCTTTGTGTCCCCTTTAATGTATGAACATTCCAAGTTCCGCATCTGGAGATTTGCCACGAAGAATAAAGGAGGGTCAGCAACACACTCTTGTTGGCTTTCTCTGGGTTGCGGTAATAAACCTCATTGAAAGAGGACCAACTTCTGTCTTGGATGATTGAGTCTTTTTTTTTCTTTTTCTTTTGCTGACATCTATATCGTTGTTGAAGTTTTTGTGGTTTAAAGTTTCTAAAGGATCGCGTAGCCAGCGGCATGTCCAACCTTCATTGGACGGCTTTTTACGACATGCATGGCATGTTACTACGTTTGTATTCTTTGCTCCCCTTTCGGGTCCTTGTAATACACTGGTGACCATGACAACTACCAGGTATTAAATCTGGCGCTGCAAGGAAAATGGCAGAAAACTGTAGCGCGATATTTCATAGAAAATAGGGCACAAAAGAAAAAAGGAACCAAGGATCGAAAAAAAAGATAGAAGGAAAGAAACAAGAAAGAATGAGTGAACGAACGGTCACTGTTTACAGGCACGTGATTAATTACGCTTGAATAACTGGAAATATGCAAATTTATATGGGCTCTATATCAGCCTACATATAATCATTGATACATTTCTTTAGGTTGATGCTTATTCAATAGAATGTGTTTTGTGGGGCTTGAATACCTTTGTTTCAGCCAATAAAACTTTGATATTGTTGTTAATTTTTTTATAAATCTGTTACAGGCTGTTTATTGTAACGCTACATGATAACGTAAAACAGCAGTAACAAAAAAGCATTTTTTAAAGAATTGTCATGTGCTGATTTAACTAAGTTATATCCCTTGTACTCATTTTTATTTTTAGGGTTGTCTCCATTACTGAAGATGTGGGCGTGGTTTTCGTGTGACAGCTAACGGTGTGAGCGAGATCGCTTCCATCGATCAAATGAATTGCTCATCTTACATATTTTCCACGCAGAGATTAGTGACTGCTTTTTATGTTACGGCAGGTTTATGAAATACTGATTATGTTGACAAATAAATACCATCATACACCAAGTAATGTTTATCTTTTTAAATGCTGTTTTCAAAATATTTACAAGCCCATGTGACCTTTTCATACACTTGTTATTACTGATTTGTCTGTCAGATGATGTATTATCATATCTTCTCTCATCATACATCGATACACACACGTGTCTTCGTTTCTTCACTACCCATTAGCTCCGTGTAAAGCATAAGCGTCGTCCAACAAATTTAATCCTAACCTTTCTGCCCCGTACCATCCGATCTCGGTCTTTCCGTGTCATCTCTGTCCATTTAATGCCTGTCTCCAGTCCTCTTCTCTGTGTGTTTTAGATGTCCATTTCTCCTATGGAGCATGGAGCCGCCACTCCAGCCTGCCCCCTTGCAGGAAGCCTGCTCTTGCAGAGGTAGTCGTTACTGTAACAATTTATTTTACATGATCATGTTGCCAGTCTTATGCACAACCTTATATCAGACGCCGTATACAACATACCTGAGGGAGTGGTAGCACATTCTCATTAGAGACTCCCAGGAATACACGGGACAACATCGGCAGTTGCCTACACATAAATCAAAATATGAAGTCACTTTCCTATTTACCTATTTCAGACGAAACCAATTATCGTCTCACATCGAAAAAGAAACATGTTGAGAATCCAGTATTGCACGCTAAGCTTGGAGGTCATTTGAGCCCCAAACGTAACTCTGGCTTTCACCTGGTTGGCTACATGCCGGAGGATCTCATTATGGACCAATGATAGACGGGGGGATCTGAGAAGTGGTTCTGTGCAGGACGTGACAATTCTTTGGGGAAGCCTAGAACCAGAGCACTGAATTTTAGCTCTGCGTATTTGAAGAGCCCCCTTGGATGGCGGGGAATGCACATTATACCATGCGCTTCTCCCTCCTAGCTTGGGGCCGGAGGTGATGATCCTTTAAGTGCAAGCCAGGCTGGAGAAACTTCTCACGACTTTAACTCAATAAATTCCGGAATGGCAGAAAGGCCACAGTAAAGCCTAAATCTGCAGTGTAGATTATACAAAAGAATTTTCATCTTGATATTGGCTGCAAAAGAGCATGAAGCTCAGCAGCACTAGTTGAACAACAACAAGAACACAACCATGCCAGCTAAGGTGCATCGTCACAATTATTTGCCACCTGCGCTAAACTTTGCTGTAACAGTCTATTTTTGTCGACCACTGCATCTGGCCCTTTTAGGAAGCTTTCAGAAAGCATTATTGGTTTCTGTTGCGATTTTCCTACCCTAACTCAAAGAGCAGAGTCAAGTACCCATTTACAGCTGGGTAAACTGGAACGTGTAGGTACCATGATTCGAACCCGACACCTTTGCCGAGAGAACCAGCGCTCTAACCACTCTGTTAACTCTTTAACCCCCAAGAGCCAGTATACTGTACTTCCCGCTAGACCCATTTGGCCCAATCAACAGTATACTGGCTTTCGTATCTCTTGATCCTTTCTAGGGCTGTTTTCTAATTTTGACAACTCAAAAACGCTATTTTCTTAAAGTATAGCCATCCATTATGGACTTTTGTTATTTATGAATATGAACATTTAAAAAAATTATTTCCAAACAAAAACAATAAAAACATACTGGTATGGCCATTTTTGTTTGGGCCAAACCCACTTTTTTGCTTGGGACTCTCATTTACTTTAGTGCATGGATAAAAGCTTAAAAATGTCCCGAGACGGAAAGCGTTAATGGTTTCAGAAACATTACGTCCGTTGTTTCAAGTCTTCTTACACTTTCAGGTCTCTTTCCAAATTATTCATTGTAATATTACAGCTGTAAATTGGTGCCAGACTCTGCTCTTGAGTTACGGAAGGAAAAGTCAGCTACGAAGGCAACTGGTCACCACACATCTCGAAGCTAGACCTAGTATAGAGAAGTCTCTAACACTTTACTCCACTACGGCAGTTTCTGCTATGGGATTATCTTGACCTTTTTTAGTTATACATCATAACATGTTTAGTCAATAAATTCACTCCGCTGAACTGCAATTATCATTTTTATCTTCAGCCTTGTCGGTGCATTACAGCTTTTAATAACGTTTCTTATATACAAAATTGTAGTAGAATTATGTTTATCTTAATCATCTTTTATTTCTGGTGTAATTGTATAAATATAGAGTTAAGACGTTTATGTGTACTCAATATTGTTCGGGGTCGGAGTGACTAAGAGGTATGGCGTCGACCTCGAATTCTAGAGGTACCCGGTTCGATTCCCTGTTCACGGAATATAATGTATGGAATTTTCTTTGTTTTCAGACCCAGTGGTCCTAATGTTGCCATACTCTCCCCTGGTCTCCTGGGTAGTGAGATCGGATGCCTAGCGTTCTCGGATAAGGGCGAAAAAATAGGAGGTCCCGTGTGCAAGTTGTGCACGTTAAAAAATCCCACGGCAAGGGAGGAGATTGGAGCACAGATGGAGTTGTCCGTGTGCAACGAAGATAGTCCTTAAAACCAAACCAAACCAAACCAAACCAATATTGTTAGTGATATTCATAATAAATTTGCTTTGCTAATTTCATTTTAGACTTCCCCACAATTTTTTATAAAGCTAATTATACATCAGGAATTTATCATGTCCTGTTTGTTTTACCCCTGTTTATGTCGTTCATATCATAAATAACTTCTTCCTTAAGCATTCGGTATCTTTCCTGTCTGATGATTTATTAGTATTGTTATGAGCAAGCAACCCGCCAAAAACAAAGACGGGAATGAATATTGGTGTACTATTTCTGCTGCATGTCCTGATGACGGCGCTCTTTCTACTGTGGTCGTCTCAATCTTTTCCATTCCATCACACCTTCATTTGATCTATCTAGTTAATCTTACAAACACAATATTCATCTATCTAGTCAATCTTACAAACACACTATTCATCTATCTAGTCAATCTTACAAACACAATATTCATCTATCTAGTCAATCTTACAAACATAATATTCCAAATTACCCTTTTATTACTCGGTCTTCGAATCATTATTAAAGGGCTTATCAGCTTGGGCGACTAAATCAGTCGACGTATCAATAGTTAGTTTTGCGAAATGGGACATATGTCCCACTCAGTTTGCATTCAGTTCTCTACTCAGAGAGGAATGAAAATCCACCGAACGAAAAAGGGATGTGGGAGGTCATCTGGGGGAGATCAACAGCGTTCTGTCTCGACGGATAAGACGTTAGAAGAAAGCAGCCAGGAGTCAATCCGCAGTGCTGAGTACATTCAAGTTGATCTGCCAGTAGTAGGGAATGGCGGACTTAGTTATTATTCTGGCGGCGCGCTGGTGGCGCGGATGGTGGCGCGTGACTTTTATATAGTAAAAACGCCTGGTGGCGCGTGACTTTTATATAGCAAAAAATGGTGGCGCGCGGTGGTGGCGCAAGATGGTGGACTTGAGATAACAAGAAGAGGTTATTTTTAGAGGTATTTTTAGATAACAAGAAGAGGAGGGACAAGATGGCGGACTTGAGATAACAAGAAGAGGGGTATAGGAATATGGCGGACTTGATATAACAAGAAGAGGAGGGGCAAGGTGGCGGGCTTGAGATAACAAGAAGAGGGTATATGAGGCAAGATGGTGGTTTTTTATATATTATTGTTATTAGTATAGCCAACTTAGGTAGTGGTTGTGTTAGACAAACAAGAAGTCGTTGAGACTTTTAGATAATAGGGAGATAATAGGAAGATATATATTTAGATGATATATATTTACATAATAGGAAGACGATATATACATATACATTTAGACAAACAGTTATTTTACAACATTTAGACAAACAGTTAGACGAACAGTTAGACGATATAGGTAACAAAAACGTTTTAGTTAATATAGTTTTTATTTTATATTCAATAGTGTTTTTGTAATAGCAAAACATATATGGTAATATATAAGAGTACATATATAGTATCGTTTAACAGGAGGATATATGTATAGTATTTTTTACAAAATGTACATTATGCAGTAATTTTTTATCAAATGATTATACAATTATATATGAAAGACAGCATTTTTTAACATTATCAAACATTGATATTTTCACATATAAATATACAATAATACATATTTATATAGGAAGGCTATGTGTATATCACAGATTTTTTATACATTATCACAGCTGCAGGTCAGACCTTGAGGGATGTCATCACATTGTCGTCACGTCGTAAGAAATAGAGGTGTTGTATATACCTGTAGGTATCTGTGTGTATCTGAAAGAGACAGTTTAAATGTTGAGGGGTGAGGTGGTGACGTTGTCGGGGTGTACTTGTCGTTTTATGTAAAAGTAAGACAGGGCGTTGCGGTGTTGTTCGTATGTGTAGATGGAGGATTTGTGTGCCCGGAACCCAATATTTTTCCCACCCTGTGCCTGTTGTGTGTTGAGGACGTCTAAGAAAGTGTGTTTGTCTACTTTGTTGTGGTGTTTGTTCAAGCCTTTGGTGGTGGTTTTGTTGTAGTCGCCAAAACAGTGATACGTCTTGCTACAGAGGGAAACCATCCCTCTGCCTTTGTACTCTAATTTAAAAAGGCCCGGTGTCCGCTTGTCGAATAAGGTTTGTTCGCGGCATTTCTGACAAAGGGCGCGCGTTTTACCCTCGGTAGCGACGAAAACGGGTCTATGGTCGGGACATACTTCGGCGGGGAACCACTGGTGGTAGGAGCTATAAAATTCCTGTCGCAAAGCGGGCTTAACAACGTCCGCTAAGTTGTTCGCGCTAAGGGCCAAGTAAAGGCTGTCTGTGTCCGTCTCGCACAACTGAAAGTCTGACCTATCTACAAATTTATCTAAACAGTCGTAGTAAAATTCTAACATGCGTAATTTAGCGTATTGATAGACGAAAAATCCTATCTGAACGTTGAGGTCCCAACATATAGTCTGTTTCAGTTTCTCTACTTCAAAAATCTCGTCCGTCACTAACGTCATTTTCCTAAAGCGGGGTGAGTTTATTTGGTCAGAGGTACCCTCTCCCATCGTGTACGAAACATCCACATGCTTCGCCTTATTGGTTAATGTCTTGCCGTAGGCCGCGTTACCTAGCAGTTTCATGGTCTCGCTGGTAATGGCGTAGGCAGGATCAGTATCACCCTGTCGACGCGCGTTCGAAACAGTGTCCCCAAACCGTTTGAAACACGTCACGGGTGTATACTCAAGCACCTGGTAGATACAGGTGACTTCTAAACCTTTGGTTAAGTACCAGCGAAGCAGAGGTGTCGTCAGGAGAATTTTCTTGCCCACATAACTCCCGATCAATGTCCGTCTGGGGGTAGTCAGGAGTTTATGTTTTTCGGCGTATTCCCGCATGAAAGGCCCAATATCTTCCCTCGTGACGTCGACATTCTTAAAAATGGGCGTCATCTCAGAGAAATGTTCTTTTAAAGAGTCGGGGACATGGATGTCACACTCGACTAGGCCAAACAAGGTCTCGTCCAGCACCGAGGCGAGAATATTTTCTTTTGTCAGGGGGTACCGACATTTGGGGTAAGACGGTTTCTGGGTAGGGAAGGTGGCGTTCAGAAAACGACGGATTGCTGGCTCGGTTTTCTTCAATGCCTGCCACTCGCATTCCCACATTTCGACAACGGTAACGTCGCAATGGCCCCGTAAATAAGAACTTGTTTCCACCGTATTTGCGTACAACTCAGCCAATGGTTTGTTGTTGACTGGGTTAACGTCACGACCGGCGGTTAGTGGGCAGTTAGGGTGGATGTGGAATAAGCACCCATGGAACTGGTAGGCGGTTCGAGAGTATCTGTCCCAACCGTCTACCCTAACGCATATATTACCCAACGCCTTCTCACTTCCGTTAAACTGGGTTTTTAAGGTCACTTTTTTTTGGTGGGAGACCCAAGCCAAATAGTCGCGGCACTGCACGGTATATTTGTGGAGTTTGTGGTGCTTGAAACCATCCTCCCTAGACCGTCTAACGGGAAAGTCAGTGGGCATCTTCTGCATTAACGCCCACAAATAAAGGGCGTTGGCATCAAAACCTTTAATGGCTTGATCCGTTTTGCCACCTCTAATGCGGGTTTTGCCTTGCTCGTGGAACCTGTGAAAAATAATTGACGGTCCCCCGACGATGTTTTGGCGCAAGATGTTATGCAAATCTACCTCCTTCTTCGAGTATAAAGAAAACATGACGTTGGGCGGGAGGGTTTTGAAAAGGTACTTTAACGTGACACCGGGCACGGAGATCGCATCTTTAAACATGTCTACACCTAGGCGCGCGTAAAAACTAACTTGTCGGTCTAACGCTGCCAGGAAGGGGACCACGTCTTTATTGTTGTATCACGTCAGAAAGTCGCGCAACGTGGTCATGTGATTCTCGGCCCACACCTTCTGACATTCGGCGTACTCATCGGCGGAAATGTTAGTATTTTTAAGTTTGGAAAAAAATGCCGAGTGGGGTGGTAAGGCCGTCTCGTCTAACTTTGCTAAATCTGTTATGTACTCGGGTGCTACAAACACATCAGTGGGGACCACCACTGCAACGGCGTCCGCTACAAACCCCTCAGCGGGGACCACCACTGCACCAGGGCACAGTCTCACGTGTCCTCGCTGTGGTAAAACATTTACCCGCCGTGATGCATTATTACGCCACGTCAATACAGTGCACGCTATGCCTCGATTTTCTTGTGACATTTGCGACAAACAATTTACACGTACTGATAGTTTACAGACCCACATAAAACAACAACATCAGACTGTCCCAGCACCAACATCAGGTGCCCCACCAGGTGCCGAATCATCAACCCACCAAGCATCATCATCGGGGCACCAACAGACATCACCAACAGACTCATCATCAGCCTCAACGCACCAAGAGACATCACCAACAGGGACCACCACATACTTATCATCAACAGGCACAAAGACATCATCTGCTGCAGCAGGGACCACAGACTCAATGAGAACAGCGACCTCTTCATCAAGCCCCATCCCATCCCACCCACCAAAAGCAGGCCAGACCAAGAAACATCCTATGACCAGCCCCCAAACCCATATAAAAAACCCCGCTTGTCGTCAGAAGAACAGACTCTTTAGAAGACTTACAGGCTGACATAAAACAAATATACATTGATAACTGGCAAGCTATTAAAACACACGCAAATAAACATAAATATCTGTCCACTTTCACTTTTTTCAACAGACCAACAGAAAATATGGACTGGGACCGTCTCTTGCTCCCTGTGATTACACAACAGACAAAAAGATTCAAAATAAACTACAGTTTCCACATCGTTTTGAGGCACAGAGAAACAAACGAATTAAGATTCTATCACGCTTCCCATAACAATACAGTCGTCTTAGATCAACCACACTTAGTCAACAACATTACAGATTTCAAAGCTTTTCTCTCACAATTACACGACAGCGATATTGTCACACAAGCACAATTAAACAGACCAAACACAAAATATTTTGTCGAAGCCATCCCAGCGACTTCGTTCTATCTGTACCATATCCAAGACTTTCCTATCGGCTGCTGCATACAAGACATTCCCTCTTTCATCATGGACAATAACCACATCCATACACTACAACACGACTCAAACTCCAAACCATACAGTGATAACTTTTGCTTTTTTAGATGTCTAGCCGTTTTTAGGGGTGGTGCCGTTACAAACGTTAGAAAAAGCACGCGCCGGCTAGTCGAACAGTGGCAAACACAACAGGGACTTAGGTCCCTCGTCGATTTCCCCGGGGTTAGTTTAATCGATATGCCCCAATTAGAAAAATGTTTTAACATAAATATTGACGTTTTTGAATTTGACGACGCGCAGACCCTGACCCCCACACTTAGAGGTAGCGACACTTTTCCAGATACATTGCGTCTGTTAATGTTTAAGAACCACTTTATGTACATAACAGATATCGATAGGGCCAGTAACTTTTTTTCGTGTCCCGATTGCGGTAAGTTGTGGCAGGAGTATTACCGACTGGTGCGCCATGAAAAGCGCTGTACCGGCTCTAAGCGAAGAGAAACATTTAGAGGTGGTGTGTATAACCCCCCAGAGACCATTTGGGAATTAATCAAGGAGGAGGGCATAGACGTAGACACAAAATTCGTCTTCCCGTATCGCGCCACATTTGACTACGAGTGTTTTTTTGAGAACACTCTAGAGTCAAGTGGTAATGCCACTACCTACACAGCCAAACACGTGCCCCTGTCGTGTTCGGTGGCTTCTAACGTCCCCGGTTTTGAAGCCCCCGTGTGTTTTATCACAACGGGTAATCCACAGGAGTTGGTCAATACGATGGCTGACCATCTGCTCAAAATTGCCGCGGCCTCTTATGAGATTCTGCGTGCATATTTTGACGGCGTTTGCATGCAACTCGAGGCTTTAGAGACGATCGGTAATTCAGACGGGCTCCTTGCTAGATTAGAGGGTTATTTGGGGCAGCTACCCGTATTAGGTTTCAATTCGGGCAAATATGACGTGAACGTAATCAAACCGTATCTCATCCGGTATTTCAGGGGGGAAGACTTCAAATTTTTAGTCAAGCGAAACAATAATTTTATGTGTATTGCCACTAGCGATTTAAAGTTTTTAGATATAGTCAATTACTTAGCCCCCGGTTTTAGCTATAGCAAATATCTCGCGGCGTACAATGTTAAAGAAACTAAAGGATATTTTTGTTACGAGTACATAACAGATTTAGCAAAGTTAGACGAGACGGCCTTACCACCCCACTCGGCATTTTTTTCCAAACTTAAAAATACTAACATTTCCGCCGATGAGTACGCCGAATGTCAGAAGGTGTGGGCCGAGAATCACATGACCACGTTGCGCGACTTTCTGACGTGATACAACAATAAAGACGTGGTCCCCTTCCTGGCAGCGTTAGACCGACAAGTTAGTTTTTACGCGCGCCTAGGTGTAGACATGTTTAAAGATGCGATCTCCGTGCCCGGTGTCACGTTAAAGTACCTTTTCAAAACCCTCCCGCCCAACGTCATGTTTTCTTTATACTCGAAGAAGGAGGTAGATCTGCATAACATCTTGCGCCAAAACATTGTCGGGGGACCGTCAATTATTTTTCACAGGTTCCACGAGCAAGGCAAAACCCGCATTAGAGGTGGCAAAACGGTTCAAGCCATTAAAGGTTTTGATGCCAACGCCCTTTATTTGTGGGCGTTAATGCAGAAGATGCCCACTGACTTTCCCGTTAGACGGTCTAGGGAGGATGGTTTCAAGCACCACAAACTTCACAAATATACCGTGCAGTGCCGCGACTATTTGGCTTGGGTCTCCCACCCAAAAAAAAGTGACCTTAAAAACCCAGTTTAACGGAAGTGAGAAGGCGTTGGGTGATATATGCGTTAGGGTAGACGGTTGGGACAGATACTCTCGAACCGCCTACCAGTTCCATGGGTGCCTATTCCACATCCACCCTAACTGCCCACTAACCGCCGGTCGTGACGTTAACCCAGTCAACAACAAACCATTGGCTGAGTTGTACGCAAATACGGTGGAAACAAGTTCTTATTTACGGGGCCATTGCGACGTTACCGTTGTCGAAATGTGGGAATGCGAGTGGCAGGCATTGAAGAAAACCGAGCCAGCAATCCGTCGTTTTCTGAACGCCACCTTCCCTACCCAGAAACCGTCTTACCCCAAATGTCGGTACCCCCTGACAAAAGAAAATATTCTCGCCTCGGTGCTGGACGAGACCTTGTTTGGCCTAGTCGAGTGTGACATCCATGTCCCCGACTCTTTAAAAGAACATTTCTCTGAGATGACGCCCATTTTTAAGAATGTCGACGTCACGAGGGAAGATATTGGGCCTTTCATGCGGGAATACGCCGAAAAACATAAACTCCTGACTACCCCCAGACGGACATTGATCGGGAGTTATGTGGGCAAGAAAATTCTCCTGACGACACCTCTGCTTCGCTGGTACTTAACCAAAGGTTTAGAAGTCACCTGTATCTACCAGGTGCTTGAGTATACACCCGTGACGTGTTTCAAACGGTTTGGGGACACTGTTTCGAACGCGCGTCGACAGGGTGATACTGATCCTGCCTACGCCATTACCAGCGAGACCATGAAACTGCTAGGTAACGCGGCCTACGGCAAGACATTAACCAATAAGGCGAAGCATGTGGATGTTTCGTACACGATGGGAGAGTGTACCTCTGACCAAATAAACTCACCCCGCTTTAGGAAAATGACGTTAGTGACGGACGAGATTTTTGAAGTAGAGAAACTGAAACAGACTATATGTTGGGACCTCCCCGTTCAGATAGGATTTTTCGTCTATCAATACGCTAAATTACGCATGTTAGAATTTTACTACGACTGTTTAGATAAATTTGTAGATAGGTCAGACTTTCAGTTGTGCGAGACGGACACAGACAGCCTTTACTTGGCCCTTAGCGCGAACAACTTAGCGGACGTTGTTAAGCCCGCTTTGCGACAGGAATTTTATAGCTCCTACCACCAGTGGTTCCCCGCCGAAGTATGTCCCGACCATAGACCCGTTTTCGTCGCTACCGAGGGTAAAACGCGCGCCCTTTGTCAGAAATGCCGCGAACAAACCTTATTCGACAAGCGGACACCGGGCCTTTTTAAATTAGAGTACAAAGACAGAGGGATGGTTTCCCTCTGTAGCAAGACGTATCACTGTTTTGGCGACTACAACAAAACCACCACCAAAGGCTTGAACAAACACCACAACAAAGTAGACAAACACACTTTCTTAGACGTCCTCAACACACAACAGGCACAGGGTGGGAAAAATATTGGGTTCCGGGCACACAAATCCTCCATCTACACATACGAACAACACCGCAACGCCCTGTCTTACTTTTACATAAAACGACAAGTACACCCTGACAACGTCACCACCTCACCCCTCAACATTTAAACTGTCTCTTTCAGATACACACAGATACCTACAGGTATATACAACACCTCTATTTCTTACGACGTGTAGACAATGTGATGACATCCCTCAAGGTCTGACCTGCAGCTGTGATAATGTATAAAAAATCTGTGATATACACACAGCCTTCCTATATAAATATGTATTATTGTACATTCATATGTGAAAATATCAATGTTTGATAATGTTAAAAAATACTGTCTTTCATATATAATTGTATAATCATTTGATAAAAAATTACTGCATAATGTACATTTTGTAAAAAATACTATACATATATCCTCCTGTTAAACGATACTATATATGTACTCTTATATATTACCATATATGTTTTGCTATTACAAAAACACTATTGAATATAAAATAAAAACTATATTAACTAAAACGCTTTTTTGTTACCTATATCGTCTAACTGTTCATCTAACTGTTTGTCTAAATGTTGTAAAATAACTGTTTGTCTAAATGTATATGTATATATCGTCTTCCTATTATGTAAATATATATCATCTAAATATATATCTTCCTATTATCTCCCTATTATCTAAAAGTCTCAACGACTTCTTGTTTGTCTAACACAACCACTACCTAAGTTGGCTATACTAATAACAATAATATATAAAAAACCACCATCTTGCCTCATATACCCTCTTCTTGTTATCTCAAGCCCGCCATCTTGCCCCTCCTCTTCTTGTTATATCAAGTCCGCCATATTCCTATACCCCTCTTCTTGTTATCTCAAGTAAGCCATCTTGTCCCTCCTCTTCTTGTTATCTAAAAATACCTCTAAAAATAACCTCTTCTTGTTATCTCAAGTCCACCATCTTGTGCCACCACCGCGCGCCACCATTTTTTGCTATATAAAAGTCACGCGCCACCAGGCGTTTTTACTATATAAAAGTCACGCGCCACCATCCGCGCCACCAGCGCGCCACCAGAATAATAACTAAGTCCGCCATTCCCTACTACTTCTGCCTGATGATGATCTCACACACTTCTTGGACGGGAAGAGAGATGCAATCAAGTTTCCAACTGCCAGTGCAAAAGGGCTTTGGGAACAGCTGGACGAAGCCTTGGCAAAAGAGTTGGATAACAACCTGAAGCAGATAACTTTGGAGAAGAAGCTGGAAATCTTCGGCGACATAATATATCTGCACTGTCGCAAAGTATTAGGAGTGAGAAAGGCAAGGGAAGATAATCCACCACGAAAAAGTAGAAGACAAATTAAAATAGAAGAAATCAGGAAACAGAAGAAGCATGCCCGAAACCTTTTCAAGAACGCAGTTGTCACAGAGAAGGAAGGGTTACGACAGGTTTGGGAGCACCTGAAAGGCCAACATAATGCCCTTTGTAGATCAGAAAGGTTGTGCAGGAAGAGAAGGAAGACTCGAAGGGATAGGGAAAGATTCTTCAGGGAGCCCTTCAAGTTTGCCACAGAACTGTTTGAGCAGCCACGGTCGGGTACGCTAAACATCAAGAAAGAAGACCTGGAAGGAAACTGCCGAAAAGGCATCAGGTTGGCTGTGGAACAACCGCAATGGGCAATGGAAATCGTGACAATAAACGCTGCGGTACAGAAAACACCTTCGGGCAGATAGGGCTCGTGATCCTTGGTTGGTAGCTTATCTAAGAGAAGGAACTCTGAATTCAAACCACCGCTGCCTTGCGGGAATATCCATTTATGGAATTGGCTTCGGGAGTAAACCCTGAGGATAAATCCGGAGTCGGAGTCCCTAAGGCAGTCTAATGTCGATTCGACATTATTCTGGCAACTCCTGCGACATGGCTGGTACCAAACTGTATCGGCTACTGCCGTTCCTTTGGATCTACCGGCTGTGTGGAGAGGGGGAACATGCTGCATGGGCAACAGCTTGATCTCCATATAACTGTGCCCAAGCTCGCGCCCTGGAGAGGACACTCCAGCTTCACCCTATAGGTGTCGGCAAAACACGGGAAGTAGCAGTTACCGGTTATAAGCATTTTGCCCAATTGGCGTAGGGCATGGCGCCAGGGGCTACTTCCGACAGTGGGAGAGGTTCTAGGATCTCACTGGACAGCTACCGCCCGCTTCAAGCTGGGCAGCCCCCAGTCAATATGGTGTTGTCCCGCCACTGTCTGCTTTCCCCATTGGGTGCATGGGGATTAGGGTCAAACCCGAACTGTGGACAGAAAATTTTGCACCAAGCAATTATCGAAAAAATAGAAATACGCAAACTCTCAGATTGGGATGCTGGAACGTCCGGACTATGTTCACTGGACTATCCGAAAACCTACAGGATGTAAATGATGTAAGGAAGACAGCCATAATTAATGATGAGCTTAAACGATTTCAGGTGGATATAGCTGCACTTCAGGAAACGCGCCTGGCGGGCTCTGGAACGGTGAGCGAGAAGGACTACACATTTTATTGGCAAGGGAAAGATCTTAATAAAGCTAGAGAACACGGAGTAGGTTTTGCGGTCAAAAAATCGCTAACTAAAATGGTTGAACCAGGCGAGAATGGATCAGAACGCCTGTTAACGCTCCGCCTGCAAATTAGCACAGGTCCCATCACCCTTGTCAGTGTGTATGCTCCTACTCTGTACTCTGCCTCAGAAGCTAAAGATGAGTTCTATGAGAATCTAACAGCAATTATCAAA